>CAAE01015039.1:622298-650000 GCA_000180735.1 Tetraodon nigroviridis | reverse complement strand
CGAATCAAAAAGTTTGCCTTCCCCTGTTCTAGACCTCACTGAGGTGCAGGAGGGTGGTCATATGCAAATGGTGCGGAAATGACCATTTTTAGTCACTTGCCCTATAAAGGGTTAAGTGGTATTTGGATGAAAGTGGTGATTTGAAGTCATAAGGTGTCTCCTCTTGTTTCATTTTATTCCTGTGCTTTTTGTGCTCATTTGATGAAACGTTGAGACACAAAGTGGTCATGTTTCAGCACAGAAAATCAATTTAACCAATCCATTCAACAGAAGGCAGAATTGTGGCGTGTAGAGATAAAGGGACACACTATTATCTTTCACTGAGGAGTGCACCAAACCATCTCTTCTGATGATGGCTTGATATAGTTGGGACGTTGATCAGGGTAACGTTCTATTACGTTCAGGGCAAATTTATTTATCGGTACAGTAATCCGCTGCATCCGCAGCTATAATTAACCCACAACCTTAAAAAGCTCAAAGGGATTAGAAGACTGTTAGTTGAATGCATTTCTACCTGGAATAAAGAATGCTTCTCAGTAATGTAACCTGCTATTAATTATGTGTAATTGTAACAGAAAATGTATTTATTAATGAAGTATTAAGGAAGGGGAAAATGGGAAATGAAGAGTTTCAAGACATGCAGAAGTTTACCACATTTGTTATTTCAGCACTGTTTGGTTGGATTAGCCATTAACTGCTCAGCTGTCTTCATAACACTAAAAGTTTACACTTTAATCTAAGTTCTTAGGTTTTGGTGGTCTGGTGAAAACCAGGGGTTTGCCTCCGCTTTCTCGCTCTCTTTTTTTTTTTTTGGGAAATAAACAGTTTCTTCCTCTTATTAAACCAAACTAATGTACAAGCATGAGTGAGCATGTTTTCATTCAACAGTTAAATGGTTAACAAGCATCTTTTTTTCCTGTCAGATAAAAATAATAATAAAAAAAGATCGTTGCTGTAGCTGGAGATGTATAAAGGTTTTTGTATTGCAGCTCTTCTTTTGTGTGAGAAGTTTCAGTAAAGATACTTAACCCAGGCTAACCCTCTTAACGACAACAACTTATTCTCTTCTTGTGTGCGAAGCTGTAATTTTTGCTGGGGCGGTAACGACTCCGTAGTTCAAAGGTGAAACCGGAGCTGAACAGCAGAAGCTGTGGGTCGTAGTCGCTGGAACAGCCAAGTCTGCTTTTTATAGAAGAGATGGAAGCACTTCTTGTTCTTCAAGAGACTCGCAGTTGAAGTTGTATAAAGAAAAGATAAATATAAGCCGCAATGATATTCCCCAGCTCCAAGAAGGTCTCATTCTGCAAGGTAGACAATAAATATGGGAATAATAAAATATACACTCAGTGTTGGCTCTGAGCTGGAATTCTACCTTAATTGAAACAGTTGATGTGAATAAAGTTATTTTAAACGTTATTTCTGCCACAAATTATTTTCTAATCGAGAAGCCTGTTGAGCAGCAGCCATGTGCTCCACAAGCCAAGTTTTCAGATCATGTTCTTTTCTTTTTTGTGCTTCCTTTGCTTTTGCTGCAGAAGCCAGTGAGACTTCAGTTTTTGTGCTAGGTGCCAAAGACATTCATTTCAATTTTGAACATTTCCTTGGTCACAGAAACAAGCTTTTCGTCAGCTTAAGTAGATGCATTGTTGCTCGACTGATGACACGCATCAGCAGAAAAATGTGAATTTGAAAAATTGCAGTGGTTACCTTTAGTTGTCTACCTTTCTCATCTTTTGTAAACAACTGAATCAGCTCATATCGAAACAGAGCGAGAACTAGAGTTTGGGTGTGTGTGTGTGTGTTCGCGCCACCCGTCTTTTCTTTCCTTTGCTCCCACTCACAGAGTCTGACTTCTGAAGCGAGCTCCCTTCAGGCCAACCCACATTGTGATCTGTTATTTCCACGCTGCCACGGTGTGTCGATGTCGATTGATGCCAGTCCTGGTGTGATCGTTTTTACCATTTCCCCATTAGGTATCAGGAGCTGGATAGGAAAAAAAATGTGAGCGTAAGATTAATTACTGTCGTTAGATTTTTGCCCTAGCCGAACTTTCACTTCAGCTGAGGTGGACGGATCTCAGTTTGCTTTAAAAAGCTAAATCCCCTAGAAATTAAGGCATAATTGGACAGTTCACAGATATGATAGTGGATTATACTCTGCACAGCTACTGAGAGAAGCAACCTGGTTTTAGATTTCTGGGAGAGAATTTCCAGAAATAACCATGGTCGACGGCATCTCTCCGGGTATAAATGATACAGTATGTGTGTCAGTAACACCAAGAGGGCTTCTGTGTCATCATCCTTTGTCCGACAAAGAGCTTAAATACAGTCATGTCGTGTCAGCAGTTGTTCACATCTATTTGTAGAAAGTGGTAATTTTGGACCAGAATGATGCTGCAGTCTCTCCACTCTGCAGGCTGGCGCTCCCACACTGTCATTTAGTCTGACTGTTATGGATATCTGTATCACTGCGAACGAGGGGGGAAAAGCGGAGCTCCCAGGCCCCGACTCTTTTTTTTTTCTTTTAGAATAAAAGAGCCAATTTGATTTACTGCAGATCTTTATGCTCCAGCAGATGGGATAAAATAAATGTTTTCATTCTATTTTATTTCAAAAGTAACAGTGATCCTAAAATCTTATTTTACAAATTGTTTTTTTGTAGCTATCATTTTGAGTCGTCTTCGGGGCTGGAAAGACTGGAAAGTCACATGAGCTCTGCAAGAATCCGTTCAGCAAAACTCCCATCGTCAGCAGATGTGACGTCTCTTTTTCATCCCCTGAGAATATTCACGTGTTGATTGTGATGTGCAGGAGAGGAACGTGACCTTGAAAAGCCCTCTTTTCCTTCTTGAAAGAGGAGGAGGTGGTCTGGAAGGGGCCGAGAGGTGGAATTTATTTGATATTTGCTCCCTGCTCGGGGAATAGACCCTGCTTCCTTCCTCAGTCTGCGTATCTGTTTGTCTCCGGTCGGTGGCAGAATAAAAGCTGCCCTTGGAATGAACGACTCGAGTCGTCTGTCTCCATTAAGGCGGAATTCACACATGATCTGCTCAGGGATCATGGATGGATTTTATGAGACTTAATGTTGGACTATCTGGCTTCGCTGTAACCATAAATTAGAATCAACCTCTGAAGGATAATCGTATACAGATGCTTCATGCAGCCTTTCTATTTTTATCTGCTTTTTGCAACAGCTTGGAACATAATCTGCTCTTCTGTGTTTCACAATCAGACTCATACATCTACAATTAAGTGAAGACACTCATTACTTTCAAAAAGAAAAGATGGTGCAACCCATCCAAAGACCCCACAGGGTTTTTTTTCCCCTCCCTCGTTAGGACTGAGACTGAGAATAGACTGAGAATAGCCAAGTCAACAAAAGCCAGGACTGAAGTCCCGACAGGCATTTGCATTTCCATGATCACAACAGTTACTGCAAAACCCTGGGTATTTTGTGCAATCGTGCAGATTTATCCCATCATTTCTGCACATTTCAGCAGTCCCTCCTCGCAAAGGTCTGTGCCATTCACGTTTAGTGCATTTTCCCATTAAAATTCAAATTTAAAAACAGTGCAAATAGTTGAATAATGTTCTTAAAAAACTTTAAAGAACTAGGAGTGAAGAAGTCTTTGAAAGGGAGGGAGCTGAAGGGAGGATGGTATAATTAGAGAGAAAAGACCAAGGATTAATGAAGTAGGCTTTAAATCAGCAGGGAAGTGACAGCGTAATACTGTAGAAGATGTGCAGCACATTAATATACAGTGTAGAAAATATAATTCAGCCGGTGAAACAGCGAGTTCATGACGCAGAAGCAAAATGAAATATGCAAGTATTAACAAGTCAAGGACGCCGAGAACTCAGCGGGGAATTGGGGTGATTTTATAACGCTGTGGGGACAGAGGGATTAGACAAGATCCTCATTTTTATTATCAGCAGTATTTACCTGGTCGTCGTCACAAAGCTGCTGCATCAAGTTGTCGGAATGCACAAGATGGTTGGAGTGTTTTATCTACAGTAACATGATGGATGGATGCATGCATGCCACGGGGTTGTAATGAGCGCATGGACAATGGTAGCAGCTAATGACAGGTAATTGGTAAATAGTCTCTCTAGCAGATTATATTTGCAACCACTCTCTTTCATTTTAAGCACCGAGAAGTACAGCCAGGCCAACAGGATGTCCCTGAAGGCACCACATCACAGGTTTCTGCAGGGAGAAACTGTAAACACACCGTGTTCATGTTTGACTGTGATTAGCATTTATTAAACGAGTAAAACATTCACTTAGGCTAATCTTTCATAAAAGCTATAAATACAAGCTGCATCTACACTCCACTGACCGTTACTTGCTTCATCTTCTGCTTAACCCCTCCAAAAAAGATGGATTATGCCATCGTTGCAGTGGAGCAGAAAATTAATTTTACCCAGAGAAAATGTTACTCTTACATGCATTATCGTGTTTCATGCTACATGACACATACAGAGATGTTTTAATTCTGGGCCTTGATTTTGCCCTTGGCAGAGCAGTAACAGGCTGATGATTGAAAAAAGTGTGAGTTATTTAACGAGGTGAGGAGGGAAAACAGAGCTTCAAAGCTGCAGCCGAGTTGGAGAATAAACTACCCTCCAACTGCCGTTTGTGGCCATTACGAAAGAGAACTGCAAGGAGCCTCATGACAGCTATCCATGGTGTTAGGAGGTAATAGCCCTACGTATTTCACAAATGGTGTTTTGAAAATACCTCCCAGGGGAAGTAAGCCAGGAAACGGCTTTACATTTAAATCGTGCTGTATGATTCCTAGAAACTTCCGGAGCCTCGTTTATAAATATTCATGCTGCTGTTGGCTTAATTATGCTAGTTACTTTGGCTTTTCCAGCCAAATTGTTTGTTTGAGAGTTTAAAATCTGCTTTGACACGTTTAAAATGATGCTGTGCATCAGAACTAACATTCATGGTTGATATTTGGTCAGTGGGCTTTAGTCCTTCGTTACTGCACACATGTGCAAAGTAAGCTTGCTAAAGATAGCCTAGCAGGTTCATGATCAGCCCGTCATCTTGGCTCTGAAATATTTATTTTGGCATCGCAGAGCTGCGATTTCATAAGAGGGACCATCCTCTGTCCCCTTACCCTTGGCGTCTGTGTGTGTTTTTGTAGAGTGTGTGTGTGTGTGTGTACATTGTGTGCAGCAGTTCTTTGAGAAGTCATGTATCTTTTGATGTGCTCTAGGAATTTCATCTAACTCATTATTTTGTGCTTCAGCTCGTGGTTCTTGCAGAGATAAATTGCTTCTGTTACATACCAAGAGACAGAATGGGGTGAGCTGACGGAGCTTGAGCCTCACATGCACCGAAACCTCCCACGAGACACATTTTTAAACGATCTGGGGTCCATTTTTGGATTTAGTGAGAAGGGGATAGGAAAGATGTTGAAGGAAATCCTCACGTGTGTGTGTGTGTGTGTGTGTGTGTGTGTGTGTGTGTGTGTGTGTGTGTGTGTGCATGCTGCAGTAAATGTAGGTTACCTGGAGGTGCACTACTGAAAGCAGCTACATTTTGCAGAATAGTTGATTAAAACAAAGGTTTTAAACACAAAGAGGGAAAAAGTAATACAAAGAAGCATTTCAAAGCATGAGCCAGCTGGTTCCAAGGATGAACAACAGCTTCAACCTAAAATCAGGAAGCAGAGGTTTATGTTCTGAGTTAAATAAATAAATTTTCCAACAGCTGCATGTACATCAGTTCGATTCCTGTCCGTATTCTCAGGGATGCCATGGCAACACAATGAGTCTTCATGAGGACGCAGATGTATTTCGTCTAGTTTGTGTTGCAAATAGATATAAATATGTATGTAATAGCAGTATCAAGAAAACTCCAGAAGTCTGGCTAGCGTCCATATCTCAGGGCAGTTGTCTCTTGTTAATGCAACATGGATGTTTTTAGACTGAGAGGAAAACTCATGCTAACAAAGAGAGACGTGTGACGCTGCTATTTGAGGCCAAGGGAAGGAAACAGCATGAAGCAAAAGGCACTGAGAAAGAAAGAGAGAAAGCCCATGCTGACACCTTCGGAGCAGCTCTGCGGGCTTCCCATTGTGATTAGAGGAAAGGATCCACCTTGACGGTTTCCTCTACAGCTGTTGGGAGATTTTACTCCACAATACCATCTAAACAACCTTTCCACCCATGCAAAATCTTTTAGAATATCAAGACACCCTCCCTGTTCAGGTCCCAGAAGCACGGAGAATGTCAGGTAGGAAAAAAAAACCCCAAAAACATGTTTGACACCATAAAAAAGGGCCATGAGCTAAACTTGAAGATTGGATTTTGCAGTTCAGATGGCTGAGTTTTTAACCCTCCTTCCTAATAAAACCACTGAGTTGAAGACCACAGGCTCATTGCCAACACAAGTGAATTTAGCCCAAACAAATTTAAAAATAAACATATTTACCACCAACAAAGACTTTGTGATCGTGCGAAAGCTTGGAGCAAATCCTAACATGTGGCTCTTGATTTTAAAACCACTTTGCTTGCTTTAAAATCATTTATGCACACGCTATCTTGGAAAACATTACATTCCCATGAAGGACTCCCTGAAGGGAGCTGCGCTCCTTGTTCTAGAACAAGAACGGTACAAAATAAAAGATAAGCTTATGTGACACAAAACTCAGATTTCTGTATAATCTCGAGCTTGGTTATCTTATGATTCCATGTTACTCCTGTGTCAGCACACCTTCAGCTTCCCCTCTTGTTTTCACCGATGTAAGGAGAGATTCCTGGGAAATGGACTGACAAGGTCACAACCTCATGCTTCCAGATGGACTCTAAAAAAAAAAAAACGCTTGTGTTGAGGGAGCCAACGCTGATGTTTTCCCAGCGTGAGCTGTGCCAAGAGACAGCACTCCTCCGCCTGGGAACAGCAGGTACGGTCGGAAATGGCTTCGTCTGCCCAACCAATAACTATGTTTAACCCAAAATTAGAAAATATCCTTGTTGATAGTTGGCAGTGATTGTTTTTGCACATCCAGGAAGGGATGTTGTTTACCTGAATATAACCTTTTGCTTTCATGAGGCCACTTTGATTTTAAAAATTGGTGTAATTTTCAAAGAATACATTGTTGCATTAAAATAAATCTGAAGTTTGCAGAACCTGCGTCAAAATGTGGGTGAAGAGCAAAACTTTTTAACTGCAGGTATTGATTCGAGCAGTATGAGAGGAACTTTAACTAACAGAACACACGAGCATCCTTTTCAGACCCGGCTGGCATTTTAGGCTGTTTACACAATTGCAGTCATTTTCCAAAGCATTTTTAAATTGATTCTCCTTCCTTTCTGTGTACTTTAGAATGTGAAGAAAATCAATGTGGATTGATTTGAACTTCAGAGTCAAAGCTCGGCCTGAATTTTTTTCTCTCTCATTAAATCGACTCTTTATGCCCGTTACCTTCGGACTATCACTGTATTTGCCTTCCTACTTCCAATCAGCTCTGCTGACTTCAGAGTTGATATATTGTCGGTGGTAAACTGAGCAAAATATGAAATCGAGAGGAAAATATCACATGCATGTTGACTTTCTGAGGATATTCTGAGGACAGAGGCAAAAAAAAAAAAAAAATCTCTCACTGATTCAGTCCGTTCCCACCGTGGTTTCCGGCCTGCAGGAGTTGGTGATATTAGTGCCCTGGCCTCACTAAGTTTAGCCTCTCGCCCCCAGTGGTCAACAGTTTAGCTCGTCAGGAAGAGGCAGTCTGTAGGAGTGGGCGGCCTTGCTTATCCATTTTTCCCCCCTCTAATTCTGCAAACTTTATCACCATTTTGCACCATTACACTCTACCATGCTAAGTTAAATGCTTGTCCTATTTTTAATTAATGATCTGGGTGTAGTTTCCTTGAGCTTTACCCCTGTTTATATTATGTGCACAATGGAAAAGCACCAAAACTGGTGTCACTCTCTCTCTGTCTCTCTCTCTCTCACACACACACACACACACACACATACACACACACTGTTCTTTATAGTTCAGATGCAGTTCCCTTCTGCTCTTTTATTCAGAACACATCAATCTGTTGCAGCTACACTGACATGTTATCATGTCTTTAAACTCTGAGGGCTACGATAACTGTGACAAGGCTAACAGACGAAAGCGGGGAAGGGTAACATTTTAAAACATAAAGAGAACCATAAGGAGGATCAACAGAGGAGGCCAGGCCGGTGTCGTTTAAGTGAGCAGTGCCTTAGCAAATGCTGCCGTCACAGGCTCGTTCAGCCTTTATCAGTCACACAAAAAGGAGGGTAAATGGTTCTCACTGCTGTGTTATTCATTTGTAAAATGTCACACCCAGGTCGGTTGTCTCCAGACACCCCCCCAAAGCACACCGTTGCTTTTCCAATCGACGATGGCTGTGTTTGACGGTGATTTTGCCAACACCTTGGCTGAATTTCCAGATGGTAGCATAGTACTTCAGGATGAGAACACGCTGCATTCAGCTCAGGCTTGAGAATTTCTTGCTCTGTCTGTCTCTCACCGTCTCTCACGCCTCATGTACACACTCTAGCTCGCAGAGTGGGTAACACAGATCAGGTCATTTCCACTTGAGCGGTGAGGTGTGTACTGTGGTCAGTGAGTTGTGCAGCTGTTCCAGCATATAAACAGTCTTCCCTTGCCTAAAGGCCTTATCAGCAACTGGCCTTCCTCAGGATGTCAACCCTGGCTTGACCCACCCACCCAAACACACACACACACGAATGGAAAATCCGAGTCACAGCTCTGTTCAATGTCTCCATGCCACCAATGGATAGATGTTACTACAAGAACATCTGGAAATTGCTTGGCCCTCACTTTTCAAGAGGTTGGGCAAACTAAAAATGAGTGTATTTGGTGAGTAAGTGATGTCCAAAATGTTTCATTTAAAAAGGAGCTTATATGAGTAAAGTGGCCTGTTTCTGTGCATCAGTTCTCAGCTAAAGCCAAAGAGTCGACGTCTGCAGTCCTATCTGCATGCGACCTGCATCCTGACACTCTTCTGCGCATATAAATTTAAACATGACTCATTAAAGCATGCAGAGACAGAGAATGTGGGAGAACACTTTGTCTAGGAAAAATCCTACTGTAGATTAAAAGCTGCTTAACAGACATGGCAAGCCAAAGACGGGTGAGGGATTTAAAAATTGATATCAGTAATATGTTCAGTAATCAGTGCAATGAAAATTTCATATTTGTAAAATGAAGTCGCAGACAAGCAAAGCCGGTGCTCAGGTTTGTGGTGAGTGATGGTGACTCGAGGCCAGGTGTCTGTGGCCTCGAACCAGTCATCATCATTTCATGCTTCACATTACCAGTAATTCATTTTGCTAGATTTTTCTATGCAGCTGCTACAGCTGGAACAAACAAATAAATAAATAAATAATTGGGGTTTAAAAAAAAAAAAAAAAAAAAATCTGTATTCGCCCCAAAGCTGTTGTGCAGAACTATGTATTTATCATCTGTGGGGAGCGGCAGCTTTTTACACCTGCATTCCAAACATAATTACAAAATCCTGCAGTGCAAAGCAGAGATGGACAGACTGTTGGCTCTTGGTTTTAAAATAAGCCTGTTTTCACTAATTTTTCTTGCCATATTTGGTTAGCACCGTCTCTTCATAGTTAGCTCTTAGATTTGAGTGCAGGACTCTGGGTCTTTTTATGCAGAGCGTGAAGGCTCCTCTGTGCTTGGTGAGTCTAAAAACATGCCCCTGAGGTTAACTGGAGACTCTAAATTGTCCCTAAACTTGAATAAGCGATGTGAGCACCGTGTGATGGAGCTGAACAACCATCTTGTCCTGCATCTTGGAGCAGTTTTGAATGCTAGGTCAAACAGTTTCCTCTCATTGAAAACACCTAGAAGGGTGCTGCAGTCCACTGTAAACAGTCAGTATCTGAAGCTCTGACTAAAGGTGACCTTCTTACCACAGATGTGTCCTTGCCCCTCAGATCTTTCTGGAGCCATCTGTGTCAGTATCAGTAGTTATCAGAAGGCCTCTCCCAGCACTTCTCCAGTAAACCCAGGCAGTATCATTATATCATTTTATTCAAATATCATTTCAAGTCTGAACGTTACCCTGACCTTAACCCCCTAGCTCTACTAGCTTGTTCAACCCTTTGCGTTCTGGCCATGGGAGATCAGGAAGGAGGTCATTTTCACACAGGCCTCAAGGTCATATGACCCTGGGAATCCTCCAGCCGTGATTGAAATAGTCAGCGTAATACCGTTAATATTCAGGGGCTCTCATTTCTTTTTCCTTCCTGCTCTGAAGAAGGAAAACAGAAATACAGTCCTTGACCTCTTCCACCATTTGACTGTGTAATTTCATTTTTCCGACCTCGAGAAGAAGCAAAAAAGTAATGGACGCCGAATGGAAGCGAGCGAGCTTTGAGGCTCCGAGGCGGGATCGGATGCTCCTTGACAAGAGGCTCATATGATCGACAAGACGGAAGCTTAACCCTCTGGGCTGCACAAAACCCCCTCTCAGTCCGTTGCTTTAGATAAAAGGATCCGAGCTGATTTGCAGCAGTATGTTCCATGTTGAAAAGGGGATTCTGACACAGAAGATAAACATTGTCTGACTTTAAGCTGGTTTACACGATAGTCAGACCTCTAAACCAAGAAACTTAAGTTGTTTTCTTGCCATTAAAACTTCCGGTAAATGAAATGTGTCAAGACCAGGGTAAGTTGGCTGCAGATTTAGGTCTTGTTTTGGTCTTTCTATTGCAGAAACTTGAAGTCGAGATGACAAAACACATCAGCAATACCAGCCAACAGCAGGGGAAACATGCAAAGTACCAACTAAATCTAATTTAGCTTCAGAGATCCTATTACAGGGTCAATTAGGCAGAGCACCAAACCAAACTGCATATTTTTGTTATGAAGTTGTTTTTTTGGTTTGTTTTGTTTTTTTAGGCAAGATTAGGTTCTGTAGGTTTGATAGAAAAGATCAGTGACCCCTGGCCCAAACATTTACACTGTTAAAGATCTGCAAATGACTCATCTCATCCAGCCACACTGTACTGGATTGATTTCTATCCTTTGGACAGAACTAAAGGGAGGAATTTCACAGAAACGGTAGATCACCTCTGATGTTTCTAAAAAGCGTGTTTGATGCAGCCTGAAGCTTGACCAGGCCAGCGGGCTCCACTGTGGCCCCTGAGAGCGTGGCTCTGGTTGACCTCCAGTAATAATTAGGCTGGTGCAGAGAGGGAGTTCAGTGAAGAGCAGGCGTTGTGCCACGGGCTGAACACACACACACACAGCCTACTGATGCATGAATGAACAGCAAGCCTGACAAAAAATCGTGTCACACAGATAAGAGTGCTTCCACTGTCTCTACCTGTCTTTTTGCACATTCACATCTAAAGGGTTTGCTAACACAATGTGCACAGAGACTGTTGTGTGTCCATCACTTTTAGTGTGTTTAGTGTGACCGGCATTACCGCTGTTAATGTTGGGTAGTGCGTTTTCGTTTTTCTGGGCCACTGGATGCGGCTTCTCCTCTCTTCTCTTCTCTGCGAGAACAGAGAGGGTCACAAGCACACACATAACCAGGAAGGACAGGACGTGATGTCTGGCAGGTAAAAAAATAGACCTTTTTAATTCATTTTGTCATGTATCCTCACAAAAGCCTTATTATTTAAAGCTTTCTTCCTCTATTTTTCTGGTTTCAATGGCCGGATTTCATTTAACTGAGCCTCTATTGCGCATCTCTCTGCCACATTTCACCACTCTGTCTCCCTCCTCATGCCATGTGTCTATTTTTGCAGGTTACAACACAGATTTTCCCTCAGACGTGTGTGAAACAGTGTAAAAGGAAGGAGATGAGAGTGTTTTAGAAAATGTGTCTTCATGAGTGTGATGGGGGAGGGGGGCAGGCTTTTGTTGAAGCAACACACAAACAGACATGCATAGCTATTAACACACACATAATGTGCATATCAGGCCTGATCAATCTTGCACCAGGAGCTGCACGCCTGTCTTTTTGTGCGCGTATGTCTGAACAGGGCTACCGAGCTACAAGGGACACCAATTATGTGCAAAGTGAAAAATGTAAATTTTATTCCGGATCAGTAATCCTACTGGCTCTGCAGGCTGGACTGCACCACCCTGGCTTCACGGTCCTGCTGGTGTCAAGCAGGCTGTTTATCACCAGGAGGTGTGAAGGAAAAGCTTTTCCACACATGCACTTTAGTACTTCATTCTCGTCCAAAGGGGTTTTTCTGAATGCGTGTAACTGCGGTGTTTTCTTTATTTTTCCTGTGTTGGAAAACAATAATTAATGAGCAGGGACACACACATATATTGTAGATATTAATATTTTATACATGTTGGATGTCTGTGTGTTGTTTTGATCTGTCACAGTCAGGGATGAGGGGGCCAGATAGTGATCCAATCCTCTGCACACACCTTTTGCCTTTATTGTCTTCTGTCTCATCCCCTTGGATTTACATGTTTCTGTCTTTAGGTTTCTTTAGCAGCAGCTGCTGCTGCAGCAACAGTATCTGAATGTGGGATTGGTCGCTTAATTGATGGTGTGCGCCGCTCGTTCAGTCATAATGCTAACACGGCTGCAGAAAGAAGAGTTTGGCTGTGTGTTAAATAATGGATGATATTTAATTTCCCTGACTGGTAAATAAAGTCGGCAGCTGCTCTCATCAGGAGGACCAACTGAAAATTCAAAATGTGTTTTGTATGTGAAGGCTAAACTGCCCGAGTGATAAAATAACAGTTGCGGGGAGGGAATGGTAACACCGTTCAGGCTTTTACAGATAAGACAGCACCAGGACTGTTTCGATACATTTTTTTAAAGCCAAGTTGGAGAAGTGAAACGTTGTGTTGTTGCTGTTGTAGCAGTGGTAAAATACCACTGACTGTATGGGAGCAAGTGTCATACTAGGACTGTTGGGAATGTTTGTGCAGACACTGAGCAAGAGAGATAACATGATTCCGGGTGAATATGTGAATATACGGGTGTGCTAAAATATTGCACAAAAGACAAAACTAGACTTAATTGTGACTCATTTACTTTTTTGCTGAATACAGTAAATGTGTTTATTGTTGTTACAAATCAGATCCTGACTGCTAATGTGCTGTTGAGTCTGGGGCAGGTTCACTGCACAATAGTTTGCTTTCTGACACTTTGTTGACTTAAATTGCTATCATCAGCTTCTTCTTACGATGTTTAGGGCAGAAAAATGTAATATTCTGCAGCAGCAAAAAGAAATCTGCCCAACTTTACCAAAATTAAAAACCACGGGAGGTAAATGACTACAGACATAATGTAGTTTTTGTTTACAAGCCATGTCAGTCTCCTTTTAGGCATGTATTATTAAATTTGTTATTCTACAAAGAGAATAACATTTAGTACAACTTACTAAACTATGAATATAAATAACTTTTCCCTGATTTTTTTCTTGTACTTCTCTATAATAGATTCATGTTCCAGTTTGGGTCTATCTGCTAGTGAGAGAAAAATATTTAAAACAAAAACACCGCCCCACAGCATCCGACTCATCGCAGCCCCATGGGATGGTTTTGCCACTGTTTAATGAAGCTCAGCAAAAGTTCCCGATCTGGGGTGTAAGCCAGATGCTGTGTAACACAAAAAGGAAAAATCACGTCCCAGTTGAATAAAGACTCTTACATACGTACTGGACAAAACTTGATCAAACTGGATTACTGGGATGATGGAATGGAATAACGACAGAAGGCATGCTGGCTCTGCAGATGTTCCAGCACAAATGCTGTATTGTCTGGGTAGTGTAGGGCGAACCAAAGCAGCCAAATAATCTGCTCTAGCAGAGAAGAAAGATGGGGAAAAAATACACATTTCTCCTATAGTTGGACTGAATGGCATTCCTTTGTTCCAGCATTTTCTCAGCACTCAAACCCGAAACAGCTCCCTGGTAACTGATACCTAAACTTTATCTCAAAATAAATAAATAAACAAACAAAATGTAATAGAAAAGCTTTAATTCTGCTTTTTTTTTTTTAACAGACTTTTTTTTTAATTCGAAGGTCAAGTTGTTGTTCCTAAGAGAGGCAACTGCCGTTATTCTCAGGGTGGTTTACGTTTAAGTCAAGATAGCTGGCCAGCGTTGTGATAAGGGCCGGGGAACAGCGCCATTGCTGCAGTCCTGCCTGCAGTCCTCTGCTGCTTTCACTGAGCTGATGATTACCGGAGCTGCCTTTAGTATGCCAGTGGCCTGAATGGATGTCTCGGGGGTCGTTGGTAGGGTCGTTGGCAGAGTCGTTGACCTGGTTTTTCTTTTGACTGCTGGGTCACCTGGTGATGTAACACCAGCCCTGGTGAAACTGTGGGCATGTTTTGGTTTCTGTTTGTGAAAAGAATGGAGGACAGCATTGTAAGTGGGTGAAAGATGGTGTCTGAGACCACCGCCTCTGTTCAAAGATGGTTTTTCCATCTTAACATGGATGGCTTCTTTGACCCCTCTTTCAAACCAGCGGTCTTCTCTGAGAGAAGCACTGGCATACTAATGCAATGACTCTCAGTTGACATTAGCATACCAATGGTCGAAAAGGGCTATATCTTCAAGCTCTGCACTGTAACGGATCAGAACTGATGAAGCCTTTTGGATAGAAGGCGAAACGTTTTCCAAAAAGAAAATTGAAACGTCCAGATGAACACAGAATCTTTTCTCGGATAACTATGACCTGGATGACTGAGAACCTACACAGACATCTTGATTTTGTTGCGTTTTTCTTTTTGCAGTGGCATGAGCTGATATTTGAAAAGTACAACTTTTGTCAGGATATCTTTTAAACTTCTAGCGTTTACT
Organism: Tetraodon nigroviridis; assembly: GCA_000180735.1. Lineage (NCBI taxonomy): Eukaryota > Metazoa > Chordata > Actinopteri > Tetraodontiformes > Tetraodontidae > Tetraodon > Tetraodon nigroviridis. The sequence continues at coordinate 635,177 of CAAE01015039.1, read as the reverse complement.
TTTGGCCTTTTTGCCTATTTATTGTCCGTCTCACAGGCCTCCTATTACCGTTGTTGCCTCTCGACCAGCTGTTACGATTATCGGATTTGCATTGAGTTTGTTGGATGTCGTTTAAGGCCACGGGTGCATTTGTGTGACTCAGACACACATTTCAAGTGGGATGAGTACACGCACACACACAAAGAGTGAGTGAATCGGCACTACGGCAGCGTCATCCTTTTGGATTTGTGTAGCCTGTGGCAAATACTCAGGTTAGATTAGTGCAGATTTGTAATCCGATGCAGAATGAGCGTCATCATTGTCAGGAGCTGTTTAATCCCAAACCTAGCTGTGCATACTTTGCATAATATGCTGTCACAAAGGTTTTCCGTGCAAAAACAATGCAAATGACAAATTGATGTCACCAGTTTAATTATATATTCATTTACTCAAGATTACCACATGCAACATGATTCCTCTGTTGCCTCCAGGCCTTCATTGGTCCGTCAGGCAAAACATTTGTCTCCCCTAGATAAGACGATATAAATTATTACACATTAATAATAATAACATGCTCCTAACACTATTTTTTCCTCCTCTGTAATCTGTTTTTTACAGATGTTCTTTTAATCTGGGAAAGCACACAATGCATGACACAAATCGCTTTTCCCATTTAATTTAGAGCTGGAAAGTAATTAAATTACCCTGTGTTGAAAGTAAAAGTTTTCAGCAACATTTGATAACAGCTTAAAAGTTGTGTGTGTTATTGGTGAAATTCCCCTGGAACAGGTTTAATTAAGAAGAGTTAAAGTCTAAAGATCATTTAAAATTTGCACCGCGGGGAACACGACTTTGGGGAAATCACTAGAAATCCCTGACTTTTTTAGCTCTTCCCTCTGTCTCCTCTCTCCTGCTGTACTCTCTGTGTGTCTCAGTAATGATCTCATTAAGCAGAATTTTGTTTCCTGCCCACTGTGTATAACTGCCAGCGGGGTCTGCTTGTACTTTACTCAGCAATTACAAGCCAAATTTTTCTGCTCAGGAATCAGCTAATTAGGCCTGGAGGACAATGCATTGATCGCAGTTGCCATGAACATTGGGAAAAGTCGGGAATGCCCGCGCTCCTTTTACATCTGGGACATGCAAAAGCAGGGACCTGATGGATGGTTGCTGTATTAGCAGTCACATGGTGTCAGATTCTGTGCAGAGGTTGTCAGTCTGACTAACCGTCTGCGCATCTTTCTGTGTGTGTGTGTGTGTGTGTGTGTGTGTGTGTGTGTGTGTGAAAACTAGCACTACTGTTTCTGCTTTAGGTCACCGCTTGTTTTCAATTATTGCCAATCAGTCGGTACCACAGGTGACAAAGAGAGCTTGTCCCCATTTGTCCCTTGGTGGTCCAGATGACATTGTGATTGATTACGTCCTAGCTCTGTGATTGATTACGTCCTAGCTGGAGTATTGCTTGCCTTGCAGTCTGTCCTTATGTTGCTCAAAACACAGCACAATGTGGCAAGGATGCAGATACTCCTGAGCTACTGAACCTTGGACACTCAAACTATATGTCACAATAGCAAATGGAAATGCTAACAAACTCTTTCTATGAGACAAATGCATATGAGTGTGTGAAAGCCTAATGTATAAAAACAAATCTAAATTAAAAAACGATTCTGACTGCAGCCATTTATCTTTCAGTAGTAGCTACAGGGAAACACCAGACTGTCAGTCCACCCCAGACGCACCATTCACATTTAATCACACAGAACCATTTGGAGTCTCAAGTCAACTGAATATGTTGTTTTATATACTTGAATTAATAATTTGAAGAAAACACCCGTGGCTCAGGAAAGACATGCAAATTCAACACGGCAGGAATTGAACCTAGAATCTTGTAAAATCAGTCCTGGTTAAATTAATACTTCAAGTACTTTTTAAATTCTCAACAGCCACAAAATATCCCTCAGATGTGCATAAACTAGATTTTATCTGGGACATTTAGACATTTTATGACAAAAAAATAAGACTTTAAAAGTTTCGTTCCCCTCTCGGGTTTAAGAAAAATCCTGTAAAATAAACAAGTGAGCTTGAATTATTGTGAGTGAGATCAAGAAGTAAAGGTTCCCTTGTATGGAGTTATGTTCTGTCAGGCTGTTGTCTAGAAATAACGTCCTTTGTTGGTTTGATAGATAAATTAAACACAATGGACAGAATGACATTTCCTTTCACCTGTAACGATATTAGCATTTGCGGTTTTAACTTTATTACAAAGATTGAATTGCTTTAGTTATCCTAAAATATTTAAATGCATTTAACTTGGTTTCATAACTAGGCTGTTGGTTTCTTGCTCTAAGGCAAAATATTTGGAGTAAAATAACATTTGGAATATTACATATTATTATTCTAAAATTTTGTTCGAGAATGTTTAAAGGGTTCTGAATCAGGGTCCAAGTAAACCAGAGAAAATACTTTTTAAACTGCATACTTATCAAAGTGAATGCTGCGTCATCAAGTTCCCATTGTAATAAAAACTCTCCTCCATCCATCTCCTTTTCTGTTTGATCCAGCCTGACACCTCCAACTGTAGCAAGCACAAGTCGATGACTGAGAACTCCGCTGCCCACGATGGAGAAGAAAAATGGTAAGCTCCACCAGTCCTTTACTCAAATTTATTACTCTTCCCTGACTTGACTAAGAAATCAAATGTTCCCAAGTGAAGTGGGAATGGTCATGTCACGTAGATTGAGCTTCTGTTTTTCCTTCCACAGCTTGTCTGAGAATCTGCCGCAGCATGAGCAGCATTTTGATCGCCTGTTTGTTTGTTTTGGTGCAATCGCTGCATGATAATCTCTTCTCCATATGTGATTTGGTTTTACTTAATTAGGCCCTGTGTGCACAACCTAGAACAGCCTGTCTGTAGGGGTCAAGCAGACAGACTAATAAGGTTTTACAAGTCATTTTACAAGTTTTAGTCATGTTCCTTTTTTCCTTCTCTAGACAAGTTTTAGCGGTGATGAGATGAACCTGGTAGAATAATGACGTGTTCTGTAGAAGTCTTTATTTCCTTGTTGATTTCTTGCAGCCAATGGCGTTCAGACCAAGGCCGGTGAGGGTGGAGCCCCGAAGAAGCAGCTACCCTACTCCGTGGAAACTCCGTATGGCTTCTACCTGGATCTGGACTTCCTCAAGTATGTTGATGATATTGAAAAAGGAAACACCATCAAACGGGTCCACATTCAGCGCAGAATCAAGGGTCCGCCTAAATTCAGCACCCTGCCCAGGAATTTCAGCCTTCCTGGCCATGGAGTCAGACCCGTTCCCAAAGAAAAGGACAGCACTTGGTCTGGGACGTCCACCCTCGGCCCCAAGCCTAAATCACGAGTGGCAGAAGTTCAGCAGATTTTTGACTTCAGAGCAAGTGAGAGGACAACCTCCACCCAGAGCAACAGGGCTGCAGTAAGCCCAGGAGGCGGCTTCAGTTTAGCTAAACCCAGAGATGAAGCCCAGGAAGGTGAAGTGAAGACCATTCTGGGTCAAACTCGTCCAAATCTGCTCCGAGCGTCAAGCATGCCGATTACTCTGCAGCAACGCAAAGGATCTGATTCAAGTAGTCCAGATCGCACTGTGGGAACGCCGGAGAGTGGGTCAACAGAGAACATGTTCCGTGCTTCACCGGACATCACGGAGAGACGTTGCATTCCCCAGGATCGCACAGGACTTCACCAGCAGATCACCGTGGCGCTGAAACGGGTCAGAGAGCTGGAAGAGCAGGTGAAAACCATCCCAGAACTCAAGGCTCAGATCTTCTCTCTGAAGGAGGAGAGGGAGCAGCTCCTACTTCAGCTCCAGGCCCATGTTTCTACATCACCCTCTGCTGTAGATCCCGGCTCTTATACCGAATCACAAGAACACAAACCCCCAGAACGACTCAGCCCATCTGTGAGCACTCAACCCACTGGAGTTTCCGAATGTTTGCCAACAAAGGTAATAACAGAAAAAGAGAAAATCAGCGTGTTGGTGAAGGACGATAGAAATCAGGAGAGCGTTGAGATTTGCTTAACGCAAAAAGAAACAGGTGGGCAGATAAGGCAGAAGTCTGACAGCCAGGCACAGCTGTCAGAAGAAAAGGTTCAACCAAAAGCAACAGTAAAGGCTCCGATAGAGCCACAGAATGTTGTAGAGCAGGAATTACCATCACTTGTGGAAGTGAGACAAGATGCCAGCAGGATTCACCATGCTGTAAAAGAAGGAAAACGTGAAGACAGTAAGCAGAAGCTACAGGAGAAGCTTTCGACACTGGAGGCTAAACTAGCTCGGGCTACTCAAGAACTAGATAGAACCAGCGTTCTCTTAAAAGAACAGTTGCAGGAGAACAAGCTGAAAGAGGAGAAAATCCTTCAATTAAGTGAGGGTGTTAGGGAAGAAGTATGCACTGCTGAAGCACATAACAGGTCAAGAAGAGAGAGCATTGATACGGGGACAGAGACGGACAGAGTAGATTTTGCTAACCGGGAAACAGAAACAGAGTCTCTTCACACTATAGATCAGGGAACAGATACAGATAGAATCTGTGTAGAAGTGCATCCGCCTAAAGCTGGGACAGAAGGCATAGATCAGGGCACAGAGACTGTTATAGTTGACAGGTGTGAACAGGTGACAGAGATGGTTGAAGGTGCTGCTGCAGGCCCACCCCGACCACGAGCAAACAGCATGGAAAGGGGGACGGTAACGGAGAGAATCATCACGCAAGATCAGACAACAGAGACGCCAGTCGCAGAGAGGATAAACCAAGTCACGGAAACCGAAGGAGAGGTGGTTACAGACCATCCGCAGAGGCCAAGGACCAGCAGTGTAGCCCGGGGGACAGAGACAGAACGTGTGGACACAGTGGACAGGGTGACGGAAACAGTGGAGGCACAGAGGACGGATCAGGAAACTGAGACAGAGATCAACAGACAGCCAGACAATCAAACTGTAAACGCTGAGAGTCAGGAGGGAGGACGCACAGCATCTAAAAGTGAAAGCCTTATCATCAGTGAGAGAGTGAAGGATGAGGAAGAGAGTATGGAGAGTCACAGGGACACCGGAGACACTGAAACTGCGGTTCGCCCGGAGAGTTTGACGGTAGTTGTAGAAATCAAACATGACCAAACTACTTATTCAGATGAAGCATCTCTGGAGGCTGCAGGGCGGGGAGATGCTGACTCAAAGGCCGAGATGGTTACGGCAAAAAATGATTCAGGAACAAAAGAAATTTTACCCACAAAGAGTGAGATATCACAAATTGTTGATACCCAACCGCTCACAATTGAGACTGAAGATAAGGGGCCAAAAGAAGACGGTGAGACCCTGCGTGAGACAATAAAAGAAGCTGTAATAGGTGAGAAGACAGTAGTGCCTGTACGCCCCCAGAGAGGCAAAAAACCACCTGCAGCAGACCAGGCAGAGCCATCGACTCCTCAACAGCCGGCACCTGTCCGTCCACGAAGAGGGTCCAGTGAAGCACAATCCCAGCAGGCTCAGCCCTCAACCAAAGGCCAACCACAGGTTCAGACACAAGGCCCGCCACAGCTTGAGGGCACACAGGTGCCCCATCCTGGGCCAAGTCTATCTCATAATGAAGACGTCGCAGAGAAACTTCAGGGGGAGCCTGGTCAGAAAACGCCCCAGACACAAACTCAGACTCAGGGTTTGACCTCCGGTGAACCCCGGCCTCTTCCTCAAGCCACTAAAACTATGCGGGATTCCAAGGAGCTTAAAGGAACTCAGAAGGGATCCAGTCTCTCACAAACTCCCCAACGTGGAGAAGGCCAGGCCCGCACGATGCGACAGGGCTCCTGTGACACCCGAACACAAACTCAGGGCTCCCGGAAATTATCCAGTGAGATGAAAGCTGCTCACAAAGGTGGCAGTGATGCACAATCACTGGGAAGAGCCTCCGACGAAACAGCCCAGCGTCGTGGCTCGGGCGAAGCCAAGGCCTCGCGCCGGGACAGCGGTGATGGACAAACCCCACGTAGAGGGTCGGGCGAGTCACCCACGTCTCCCGCTGCTTTGGGTCAGGTTGTGACCCGGTTAACAGGTCTCCTGGGTGAGCAGTGGGCACAGCTGGGGAGCAGCTCTGGAGCGCAACAGCCGGCCAGCCAGCAGGAGAGCCCCGGTGCACACAAACAGATGGCAGGGAAAAGAGCAGAGGCAGGCAAAGGAGCATCGGCCAAGCCCGCGGGGAAGGCGCCGACGGCGACAGCGGCAGGGAAGGCAACGGGGAAGCCTGGGCCTTCCAAAATGAGTTCCATTCAGAGTCAACTGGTCAGCTCCCTCAGCGTCCTCTCTGCCTTCTACTCACCAGGACAAAAAGCCACCAGTGCCAGCAAGCAGCAAGAACAAGGTAGGCCATTCCACACACTGCTGGGTGCTTTTTGGGTCCATTTACACCGCAGACGTGACTAGGATGGTAGCCATCTATGGGATGTCTCGTGTAGTAAATATCGTTAGAACCCTGTCCTGCCGTCTTGTTTTCAGGTTTCACAAATGGGAGCAGCTAAACACGGCTGAAGTAGTCCCACATGGATGGAAGTTGTTTCCTGTGTTGTAGCGGTTGTAGAATGACTATTAGCAAGACGCACAATATTATACTGACATTAGCTGCTCTGCTTCGTTTCGACCTGAGACCACACTGTTTCTGTTCTATTATTCAAAGAGTTACTGACGTGCTGTCAGATCTCATCTATAAGCTTTTCTCTCAAAGGTACTACATCAAGAATATTGGGATCAGGCCCTCAGGAGGCCTTATTTTCTCAGACACACGCTCTGTCTTACACGAAAGCCCAAGTTTTCAATATTAAGCATGACCCCACACTCATTTGTGTAATCCCTAATATGTTACATACAAAGACATGGAATTTGCACCATCCTGCACTGACACAGAATATTGCCGTTACACAATTTATGTTGAGAGTTCATATTTAGGTCATGTTTGGACAGTATAATTAACAAGAGGGAGTTTCCACGGTGATTTCAAACCTGCACCTCCATATTTCATGCGCGCAGGGTTATTTGACCTGAAAAAACAGATGTCTTACATTTACAAATACAGAAACTTCTGTTTTGTTTTGTTTTTATACAAAATGGATAATTTGTCTTTAACATGCTTCATTCCCACATTATTTCCAGAGGTATTTTGGTTCTTCTTCTTCGATGGTGGTATCGAGAATCATTTCAGATGCTGGTTTTTTGGCACGAGGTTGCATCCTCATGTTCTCCTTTGAAAATTACATAGCGTCTGCACCTCATCTGCTGTCAGATATGAGTAGGATGGTCATCCCGGGCCTGCAGCCAAGAGGAGTCAGCAAAATACACACTGTAAAAATCAATCTCAGGGCATTACATCCCTCAGCAAGCCTGACATTGACATTGTTGTCAGCGCGGCCTGCAGTATTTAACCATCGGCACTGACCTGGAGCTGCTCTGGTGGTTTTAAATTATTTGAGCATATAACTTAGAGTCTTTAGCATCATAAAGTCAGTTTTTTAGTTTGTTTTTTTAAGCACCATCCTAGATCACACTTTTACTATACACATTATTACATGTTTGCAAAAGCAGCATTTCAGTTATGTAATTAGCGGTTTGTTATTCAAAGTATAAAAGAAGGCGCGACTCAGACAGGTGGAAACACACCAGAGAGAAGTTATTAAATACGTTCTAGTTGTAGTCTTTATGCCGTTTAGGCTTTCGATCACAGGCTCAGTTTTGTTTTGTTTTGGTTTTTTTTTGTAGAAGGAATTTTAACATCCCCACGGATTCACAGCATCAGTACAAAGTCTGATGTTTGGTTTTTTTTTCTGTCCTCCCTTTTCCCTTTCATCTCTGTCTCTCCATCTCCCTCCGTCCTCTGACTCTCCAGGTCTCAAATCTATTATGAAGAAAGACGGCGTTGCTGACAAGCAGGGGAACAAGCGAGCCAAAAAAAACCTGAAGTTTGTTGGGGTGAATGGAGGGTAAAGCGTTCTTTCTAATGAGCAGCATGTGAGCTCTTTCTGTGGAAACCAACAGAGAAAGATAGAAGACTAATTGGCCGCTTGTTCACAGCGAGGCATTATATCGACTGCAGTTGGAAAAACAGCTTTTCCCCTGTCCACCAGTCTCACCACAGGGACTGTTAAAAAGCGCCTCCAGCTGTGTCTTATACATCTGTAAAATATACCGATGTAATTTGAATTTGAATTTTCTGCGGATGGTATTTATAACAAGCCAAACATGTCAGACAACATTTCCTTCACCCAGTGTATCTTTAGAGTCCCCACACTGGGTTGGTTTGGACTTCCCAGAGCTCCTCTGGAATCTAGGGAATGCTGCGTGGCCCCTGAACGCCTCTTGTGGTGTTTCTTGATGTTTTTGCATGAGTGTGTCTGCAAAAAAGTATGAATCAGAAGCATTCAGCGCGAGGCTTATCTGACAGAGGATCCTTCATCATACGCTCCACTGACCACACACACATGCTATCTTCATACCGTCCTCGGTGAAGAAGGCTGTGTTGTGTTCAAGGTCGCGTGTGGGGGCATTTTTATGCGCATTGATTTTCATGACCCATTTCTTATTTACCCCAGCCTTAACCTGTGTAAACTCAAACAAATTAGTTTTCCTTGTATCGAAAATTTTACCGATATATACACACACAGGTTTTTGAGGTTTTTTGATGTTACACATTCACTTTTAAAAGCAAGATCACATGAAACAACCCAACATCAATGATATGTTTCACAGTTTACCGAAGCTCAAAGCTTCCTCCTTCTCAAAGAGAAGGATCCCAGTGGCACATAAAATACACATCTAAAGAATCTTTCCATTTAAAAAAAGAATCAAATAGGGGAGCCTCTCACAGCATTAATGGTAATTTGACCGTTGGCCCATAACCAAAACCAACCAAAACACAATAAATATTATTTAACACCTAAAACCAGTGAGTGGCTGTTTAGCATCAGACACACCTCAGATACACTATAAATGTGGAAAATTTTGTTTTTGGTTAGTTATGAGTCCACCTCCAGTGAAGAGTCCAGCGGAGAGGACAAGCCGAAGGCAGCGGTAGAAGACGAAGACAGCTCTGGAGCAGAGGAGGAGAAAAAAAGGAAGGCAGAGCCCCAGCCAGCGGAGAAGCCCGAGAAGGAAGCAGAGGCCCAGCAGAAGGAGGAAGACGTCCCTGCAGCTGAAGAAGGAGCTTCAGCTGCGGAGCAGCGGAGCGACAGAGGACTGCTGGATCCAGAAGGCAGCTCTGAGCTGCTGGAAGAACAGGCCGAAGGGTGAGGTGGACACTGAAGTATATTACATCTATACCACTGAAGACGGTTGTAATAAAATAGAAGAACGTGATAAATGTATGACATGAGCTGCGATTCCACTACCTCACCCTGGAAAGTTGTAACGGCATCTCTCGGTTCAAAGAGAATTTCATAAAGGCTTAAAGACGTAGTGCTCTCTGCGGGGTAGAGAACGCTGTGTTGATGTAGGTAGCATTAACGGCTTCCGTCCCCGGATACTACTGTACTCTTTAAAGGCTCTAGAAGTCATTGTTAATTAATTAATTCTTGTAATATTTAAGACACCTCTGAGAAGTCAAGCATGCTTCTTTATGGAGTCATCTTTTCCTTTTTACCAGGGAGAAGGTTGACAAAAGGTTTATAGATGCTTGCGTCTACGTGAAAGATCGCATGGAAGAGGTGTCCTCTCCAGATAAAGAAATGGTGAGAGTCATTTTTTCATTGTTTCCTTTGATTGATGGCAGGCCGGTCTCGACACATCGCTGTGCGGTGTGCCTGTCTCTGAAGGACTCAAAGTGATTCATTCTTTTACACATTCCCTTGCTTCAATCTTTGTTTTGGTTCCGTTTTGTCTTTAGGCTTCAGTGGGGACGATAATGTAGCGTAAAAAAAGCAATTGTTGAGGTTGCAAATATGAGCTTAACAACACTAAAGCCTCAGAAAATATGATAAGAACTACAAAACCGCTTCCACCCGCTCTGCTTTCACTGTGACGTCTTCGTCCCGTCTCGGCAGCGTCAGGTCTTGGTAGCCCTCTATCAGGAGTGGTTCAGGGTGTCCAGCCAGAAGGACTCCCAGGCCGACACCGTCAGGTCGTACCTGCGACAAGTGAGCTTGACCACGCCCACTCTGCTGCCGTACGTAGTCAACCTGACGGACGGCAACGGGAACATGGCCCTCCACTACTGCGTTTCACATTCAAACTTCCCTGTGGTGAAACTGCTGCTGGATACTGGTGAGCACCAAAACCTCCGAAGGTTCACCAGAGGGCGGGAAACCTCACTTTTGACTTTACCAAACCTACTGCGTGTCCAGGTCTGTGCGAGACAGACAACATGAACAAGGCGGGCTATACTCCAGTGATGCTGGCTGCGCTGACGGCTGCAGACAGCCCCGACGATCTGGAGGTGGCGCAGCAGCTGTTAAAGCTGGGCAACGTCGACGCATGCTCCCGACAGGTAACCGAGACCGCCGACTCTCCCGACCTTGGCTTTTCCGAAGAATACTTTATATCAGGTCTTAAATCTCACACTTTGATTGCATGCATAACTTTATCTGTTTTTATCCTCTTCCATCTGCCCTCTAGTAATTGAATTCTAATTCTCTCCACTTCTCACTCTCTCTTCCGTAGGCGGGCCAGACAGCGCTCATGCTCGCCGTGAGCCACGGCCGTGTTGCCATGGTGAAGCTGCTCCTTAGCTGCGGCGCTGACGTGAACCTCCAGGACTACGAGGGCTCCACAGCCCTGATGTGCGCCAGCGAGCACGGGCACGCTCACATCGTGGGCTTGCTGCTGGAGACGGGCCGCTGTGACCTCAGCCTCGCAGACAAGGTGCCGGCTAAGCCCGTAGGGCTAAAACGAGGAAGCGGAGATAAAGCCAAGTGTAAAGATTTAGACCAAATCTGGATGGAACCGAGATAAAATCTGCATTTAACACGCAGCAATAAAATGACTTAGTTTATAAGTTTTGCTTTATGAATAATGAGCAGGGCTCTTGGGCCGTTCCTCTCATATATTGCATAAAATGTCAATAGATATTAGGCCTCTCCCAGATTCACCATTAGGTGCTAAGTAGCTGCCGCCTGACCCACACAGAGATTGATTGTTCAACCTAGAACATTATTGATCTCTCCAGATTAATGATTCCCCTCTGCAGCCGAGGGTGCCCTGTGAGAACTTCACATTTGGTGCACATGTTCCGCACTCACAAACATGCTGGTGTACACTTTGGCTCTTTTTTTTTTTTTTAAAATAGTATCATATATTATCTTTCCTAGGGCAAAAATTTGAGCAAAGACAACCATTAAGAGACCCAGTGCTCAGAATTATTCTGTAAATAATTTAGCCTGAGTTTTTTTCTGTCTTTTTTTTTCTACCCAGAATGGTCAAACAGCTCAAAAGGTGGCCGAGGGAGCCTCCCACCAAGACATAATTGACCTTCTGAAGGCCCACGCCGAGGCCTCCTCCACCGCTGACCTCCTCTGATCCAGGCTCGTTTACAACCTTTCCTTTTTGCCACCCCGATCTCTTCATTCTGCAACTTTTTCACCTTCCATCAGGAGAAAAACGGTGCAATTAGGAATATACGTCTATCTCAAAGTGGCCATTTTTTTCTTCTGCATCTTTACCAACATGCCCTGCGCGTGTCCATAGATGTGCTGCATCAGCCACTCTCAGTATAAAGGGCACCAGTCAGATTGATGATGAGACAGTGTCATTATGATGAACATGGCGCTACAGAGGCGACAAGGAGGGAGCAGTGATGGATGGACTCTACGCTGGATGAAAAGATCATCAGAGAGCTCCTCAAGCAAATATAAGCACATGATCTACCTTTCAGATATACAAGATGAAATATAACAAGATTTCTATTTTCTTTTTTATGACGTCAGTGTCATTTTCATACATTTGGACACAAGCCATCGATGAGATGTTATAGGCCGAATGTTGTATCAGATTATAAGTCATACAGAACATGTATTTTCTACTGTACTTTTTTATGGTGTCTGTGTACAGCAAATAGTCACTGATAGAAACATAAATATGTATCTCCAAATTCTTTAAAAAAAAAAGTTATATCAAATTAAATAATTTATTGTCAGTATTACCCATCATTTGTTACATTTGCGTTTGCATTCATGTCACAAGAAAAGTCATTTGTTGAAGATCACATATTTCTGCTAGACACACGACTTTTTGGTGTAAATGCTATAAAATGTAAGTAAGGGGAAATATTGACGTTAGAACGTTTGTGCAGAAAGGCGCAGCGTGCTGTTACACAATGGCGCCCTCTAGCGGCCGCCACGAACCAGTGACCTGTGCCGTAAAGTTGCGTCTCCTCATGATTAATCTCTCGTCTGTCTTCATTCCTTCACCACCCTACAGTGGATGTCTGGTATGCAACTGCTTCAAAAAGCACAAAGAATGCCCGGCTGGTTGTTTTACATTCCGATAGAAAAACAAAAACAAAAGGAAATGTCATATTGACGCCAGCATGGATTAAGTAACTGCAGCAAACTAACAGATATGGTTGTCAGCAGAACTGAGAATGAGCAACAATAATTTACTCACAGTTTCACTTTGTTGCTGCACTAGTTTTTTTTTTAATGTTTGATGTACACTATGTTCTTCTGGTGATTTAGCCTTAAAAGCAGCATTTTTTTTAACCTGTTGAGCCTGATTCCCAAACACTGTTGACAATTCATGACCTGGGAATGAGTCTCAATCAACTACTGTGGCCTTTTTTTTTAGCTAATCCACACAGTTCCTAAAGTAAGTGAATAGGAGCACTGTCCTGAAAATGTTTACATCCCCACAGCTTCTCCACAGCACAGAAACCAGTTTACGAGAAAATGAAGCATGTTGAAT
>CAAE01015039.1:603660-621576 GCA_000180735.1 Tetraodon nigroviridis | reverse complement strand
TGGTGTGCAGTACTTGGTTTAATCTGTTCTTGTAAATTCTGCCAAATAATGTACATACATTATAGTAAAATATAGCAAGTATTGTCTGAAAGTTTGCTCAAAAAGTATAAATATATAGTATGTATTTATTTAAATGATATATTTTTTATCATATATAGTATACTTATATATATATATATATATATGCATGGACAAATATTAAGCAATCTTCAGGAAAGAGGGAGATAATGCAAAGTGTTCTCAAATGATGTGACTTGTCTTTGGTTCTGTGTGTGTGCGTGTGTGTGTGTGTGTGTGTAGGATCAAACAGGGTTGTGGACTGTGCGTCAAGTGACAGTGTGTGTGGCAGGGGTGGGGGGGAATTTTTGCCATTTGTGTATGACAGAGTAAAATATTTAAAATAAAAAACAGAAGAAAACCTGTGTACCTCTCCAACATATAACTTGTACTTCAGAATCATCATATGTTACCATTCAAAGATAAATAAATATCAGTATTTGAATTTAAAGACTGGTGTCATGTTGGTATTAGGCCCATTTTTTAAAAAAAAATATTGGTGGCAAACATTTTTGTCTTATCTTGCTGAACGTGTCATTTCCGATTACATGCGGTGTAATAACAAACCGTGGCCAGCAGATGGCAGCGTTGACGCACTGATGAAGACGGAGCAACTGGCTCTAAAAGTTTCCTCTGACACATTTAAGCCTTTAAAGGAAGGGTTGCTTGGGGACAGGGTAAGGTTGAGGATGGTAAAAGTCACATGTTGGTCACTTGACCACATGTCATGTCATGTGGGAGACGTGTGGTCAGAGTGGGATTGGGTTCGGCTGAGATCACTCACAACAGAAAGCAGGAAATGTCCAGCACACAATTACATTTCCTCCTAAGATTAGATCGTCTGACGTGCTCAGTTATTGTGAGAGATAGAGCAGCAAAGGGCATTGTTGTAGTTTAAATGTATAGAAGTCAGGCTTCTTGGTCACCCATTGCACAAACCAGCCTGTGCAAACAGAAAGAACAATGACCCGGACAAAAAGAAGAGAGCCAAAGGATTTCAGACCCAACACCTGCACTCAAACTAAAGTGCCGCCAGACGCGGTGCTTTGACAGGTGTTTTGAAGACCGCTTCCTGATTGTGACACTGATGGGTGACTGTTGCTGCTGCGGCACCAGTCAGGCCCCAGGCAGCAAATGCGGATAATGAACGGTCACATGGTCCCCGAGAGTGCTGAACAGTGCAGTCCAGTCCAGAAAATAAGCATTCCTGTTATCTATTTACTACAGAAACGGCATGAAAGTGGCGACAGCAGAAAAGATTCAAGTTCAGCATTGAAGCTGGCAGCTTGATCTGGCTAAAATCCAGCTAAGAGCGAAACAATTTCAAATAATGATGCACTATAAAATATAGATTATCAGACATACATTAAATTTTGCTCCCATTAATTTAATGAATTACATCTGGGTGGTAATTAATTTCTCCAGAAAACAGATGGCTGCCATCACAGAGAAATAAGGAAGGGGGATTGATTTCTTCCCAACCAAAGTGGAGGATGTGTTCGGGCTTCTGTAATTACGTCAACACAATGAACAGTGATGTTCTTGTGCATGCGTGAGCACACACAACAAAGTGGGAAGGCCAGTCTAAGTTCTCTTTCCCGTTCAAGCGTTCCCAAACACCGAGAGTCAAGGATAGCAAAAAAATAATTAATTTTTCTTTTCTGACTTTTCTCATCAGCTGCTGTTTGCAAATCTGTGAAAACAGAGATGAACAGGCAGCATACAAATGATGTTTGTAGGGTTGGACACCCTCCGTCGTCCCAGCGGATGAAAGATTTAATCAAAATTTCATTTCTCACACATGCTGAGACATCTGCAGCACAAAAAAGACCGAATCTTTGTTTTGGTGTTGTTGCATTGTACACGTATATTGTAGGCATGTGTGTGACGTGTGTGTGACAGTTTGTAAGACGGGGATAAACTCAGGAGACAGGAAACAAGGCCGTTACAAGCATCTTCCTTCTGTGACGTGAATGCCCTGAGACTCCCTTCAACTTTTCTCCGAGGCATTTACATAGCATTCATGCTAAAGTGCCCTTCCTTACACTTGTGACACACACACACACACACATACACGCTGCTTAAATGTGCTTGACGTGAATCTCCTCATCACAAGACGCTGAGAGACGCTCACGCGGAGGAAGAGGGAACACGAGAAGAACACATACAGGCGTAAACGCCAGGACAAGTGTTCCTAATCTGCAATGCAAACAGCAGCATGATTAGCGATCCTCGTTAGCATTCACACACTTTGCTGTAATTATCTGGCGCTCCTCCTCAAGGGTGTTTCTGCATGTGAAAATATCAGCAAACACACACACACACACACACACACACAAATCTTTGATTTGAAAGAAAAGAAAAAAACCCACACACATACAAACACACATGGTCAAACCGGCGACACAAAAGGCTGACATCTGACAGTTTGAGCCTATACACAACTTCACTTCACACTTCACAAATATAGAAAGCGCACACACAAGCAATCACAGACACACACTCACACACTGCAATAACCCTACTCATCTGCATGTACCCACAGCTAATCTGTGCAAGTTATTATCCAGGAGATAATAAGAACTGTCACCCATGAAGCAGGAAAATGTGTGTGTGTGTGTGTGTGTGTGTGTGAGTGTGGGTGGGTGTGTGGGTGTGGGTGCATGATTGCTTTGAGGCAATTAGACAGGGAGGCAGTATAATCACTGGGCCTGTATCCCATCAGACTCACTAGGCTGGAAGCGTGTGTCGAGTGTGCCAGTGGAAGATGAGCTCTTTATGCTGGTTTACAGTGTTTGCTCCTAGTGCACATCTTTCAGATCACATCAGTGCATATTAAAAACAAGGCCAGTAGCTCAAGTGACATCATTCCTGCCAAGTGTACTTTAAAATGTATCTCGCTTACAGCAGCACAATAAAAAAAGACGGGGCCAAAAGCCAAAAAATAGGGACTAAAATCAGAGATGGCGCCACCAGAGTTCAGTGGTAATGGGGTGTTTAATCTTTGATAACGCCCAAACAGAACTCAGCACCATTTGTGTAAATGAGCTGTAATTCTGTACCTGAAGCAGGCATGCCTCTTTGATTTGAAAGAAAAGAAAAAACCCACACACATACAAACACACATGGTCAAACCGGCGACACAAAAGGCTGACATCTGACCGTTTGAGCCTATACACAACTTCACTTCACACTTCACAAATATAGAAAGTGCACACACAAGCAATCACAGACACACACTCACACACTGCAATAACCCTACTCATCTGCATGTACCCACAGCTAATCTGTGCAAGTTATTATCCAGGAGATAATAAGAACTGTCACCCATGAAGCAGGAAAATGTGTGTGTGTGTGTGTGAGTGTGGGTGTGGGTGTGGGTGTGTGTGTGTGTGGGGGGGGCAGACAAACAGAATTTTGTGTTTACTGCACAACAAAAAACCTGAGATTTTGCTTCATGCTGTCCAGAAGTGGAAGATTTACTGACCTGGTTCCCTTGATTGAGACACACTGCTGCAACAAAAAGGTGCAATGATGTGATGCACAGGGAGGAAGCCAAAGTGCAGGATTAGCACAAAAAGAAATGAACAGATAACAAAAAAAAAACATCGGTAAATAAAAATTTGAAGAAAATGCTGATGCAAATACAAACAACTGAAAAAGCTGAACTCCGGCTTTGGAAACGGTTCAATATTTGCAGTATTTGAACATTTGTTTGTCTAAGGCAAAAAAAAAAATCTGTTTTCTCTGCAAAGCTTAAAATAAAACCAGAGGACAAAGTAAGGTGGAAGAGATTCGTGGAAAATGTGGCATAACAAACAAAAACGGACTTTTTCCCATCCTGTGGTTTAGAAAATGAATTCCAACTAGAAAAAAAAGGAACTGATTTACACTAACAATCTAATATTTCTTAGATGCTAAAGCAAAACACTGGGGTCCCAGTCCTGCGTTACTGGCATGATTTCCATAAGTCATTCCATCCCAGGCGCCTGTCAGATCTAATTTAGGAGGCAGGCCCAGACAGATTGCATACCTGGATGCTCCTCTAAATTTAAAATAGGCCCTAAATGAGTCCCAAATTAGTTCCACACGACTAGAGATGAGCTTGAAGTCTATGAACGAAACAGAACAGGTTTCTTTTTTAGATATAATAAGAAAAATATCATAACCTGAAATTCTATGATAACTATATAAATCTGTTTGAAGAGGAATAAAAGGGGTCCTTCTGTAATATTGCTGCAGTCAGAACCAACTACCCTCAGAACCCTGTGATCTAGCAAGTCCCTCGGTTGTCATGGAGCTCGGTGATGCTGCAGGGGATGACAGCACGGGGAACTGGCAGGGCTGAATCTTCAGTGAAGAGCAAACAGCAACCCAGCAAAAACAGGGAGGCCAAAGTGCTTCAATATCCTCAGCCGACTCACGCCGACCCATCCATCCACCAGAGCCCCCGCTGAGCTGTCCTTTCACTTAACTCTCCAGGGACTCCAGCGATCCCCCGTCTCCCGCCACTTTGTCCCTCCAGCTTGTACTGCCGCTCCATTTCGCCCTCACCTTTCAGCTCTCCCTCCACCATCTTTACACTTCCTTTTCTATAAAGGCAAAGACAAAACAGGAGTGTCGACCGAGATAGCTTCATCCGCCATTAGAAATTCTGACAAAAAAAAAAGGCATTTTGTCCGATAATGTAGGCACTGGCAACCGTCGTAACTTTCAGTGAAACAGGTACATTAAAAGATCCAAGAAACAGAAAACTCAGCGAGGGAGCCACCACAGAAAGCATGTCTGCAGAACCAGGATGCTGCAAATGTGTAAAACCTGGAGCCAAAAGTCATAGAAACCAGATAAAGTCAAGACGTAACGTGGGACAGTTTTTATAAATTTAATATATCAATATATAGAGATATTTCTCAACAACTTGATTTCATAGAAACGTGAGTGAGACCATTTTGGCATACAGTACAGATAATCCATGTCAGTATAGAAGTTGCTAAGGTTTTTACCTCCCTCCCTCCCTCCCTCCCTCCGCCTTTGCCTCCCACCCACACGGAACAGGAACATAAGTGAAAGTACACAGGAGCACAAAACAAGGCACCAATAAATTAAAAAAAAGTTCTTTTTTTTAAAAAACACACCACAAGGAAGTCTACCCGATGGAATTAAATACAGTGTGAACACTAAAAATCTGCTGTTAAAAAGCAAAACAAAAGGAGCAGAAGGACAGAAAGTAGTCAAATAAAAACACTTTGGCAGATTATTAATTGTAGTTACAATCAAGTAGTAAATAAATCCAGTGCTCTCGTGTACAAATAAATTCATATATAGTCTACACTCCTTTGTACCCCAGAGGTTTATGTACACCTATTGTACAGACTTAAAACATTATCAAAAAGTTGTTTTTTGCTGTATGAAAATGTATTTACAAGTCAGGATTCAAAACCACTGGACCGTACCATTGGACTCACCTTTTGTTTCCCCCCCTCCTAAGTGTTTTTCTTTACACAGTGCAGAAGGCTTCTTGAAAAAGTTTGTGCAACAAACAGCATGAAAATAATAAAAAAAAAAAGCCTATCGTATGAGTGTGGGATGGAAGGAAACCGTGGAGGAAATGCAGGTAGATCTTTCTGGAAAATGTAGGCAGTTTTGCTAAGCCTGACTCGAGTTAAAGTGAGTCAAAAAGTTGTTTTTTTATATTCGTCATTAAAATATTGCGCTGGTAGTGTCGTCCCAATATGTTGGAAAAAAGTCGCACACAAAGTCGTGGAATAAATTCTAAGATTTCGAACATGTGACAGAGTCCAAACCAGTCCAGCACTGAGCAGTGGTGATGGAGCGCCGCTTCTCTTCTCCCCGCTGGTTCTGGATCCAGACCGTCCCTTTCTGCCTCCAGTGTTTCAGTTCTTCAAGTGTGCGTCTGTCTACCTGGAAACGGATCGCTCGCCGAAGGAAAGGTGTTTGAGATGAAGATGGAAATGGGAGGGTGCGAGAATGAGAGCGCGCCGAGGCGGCCATGCTGACGCCGCTCTTCCAGCCCGAGCTCAGCGATCTAACCGCAGCGGGAAAACCTCACGGCTGACGCGACTTTTCAGTCGCATCAGCTCGGAGAAGTGACGGCGGAGAGGTGTGAGTGATGCGTCCTGGTACCAGACATTAGCGGCGTGCAGAGAGGAAGCAGAGGATGAGCAGGAGGACAAGCGAAAACTGGGAGCACAGTTCAAGCTTTGTTAGGAGAAAACGACTGAATCTAGTTAGTACAGATGTTAGAATTTGCTCTGGTCAAGAGATAATTTGGCCCTAGAAGTTCTCAATGGTTTACGTTAAAACTGCTATAATAACAGTCTGCAGTAATAATAATAGTAGTAGTCTTGTTGTGCTAAAAATCTACTTTTATATCGCTTTGCTTAGACAAGCCCAGCAACTAAAATAGATCAAGTTAAAAAAAAAAAATCTTTCCCAAATCTTGAGCCAGGAAACAGCAGGACAAAGCCACACGTACAGAAATGTGCAGTTAATTCTTCCGGCTCTTAAACATGAGGCTCAATTACTCGGCTCAATAACAGCAGTCTGGGTTTAATGGAGCTGACTGATAGTAAAGCAATGATTGCTCTGTCATCGAAGCACCAATAAGCTCTACATTTAGGCAAAAAAACTATATATTAAAATTAATACTGTGCAGTAAAGGACGTCTACCAGCCGCAATTACAGCATGATAAATGAAAAGGGTGCCTGGTACCGACTGAACGAGTCAATCTGTCTTTGCGCTGGAGCAATAATAGGCTTTCTACAACTTCGGGCTCAGTAACCTCGATAAATAAGCGATTCATACTCCAACTTCAAGCTCTCAGAATGGATCCCAATTACGCCTGCAGCAAACACGACATGAGAGGACTGGGAGCAGAGCTCGGTCCGGCAGCAGCTTCGGGATTGTTTCATCTGCACTTCATATACAAATCTGACCTGTGGCTGTTTACTTAGTGTCTTCATTCCAGTTGTTTCATTAGGATGTAAATGTGTGACGTCCATGCACGCGGAACTGAAAGGCAGCTGAACTGAGTCACAATCTGCAGGAAACCAGTCAGGCTGAGCTCCATGTGATGCATTTTTATTTAACTTTATCAGTAAAAGATTAAGATGAAAAGTGAAGCCTCTCCCGAATTTATGCTCAACCTCCCTTTATTAGATGGAACGGGCTATAATTTATGTCTAGTACTGAGCAGAAGGTGTCATTTTTCTGAGGGAGACGGGGAGTGAACGTCCCATTAACGCGACACGGCATCAGCAGGAAGCTGCACAAATAAATGTCCCTCCATCCATCATTTGTTTGTTTAAATTCTGCTTATCTTTTTGTCTTTCCTCTATCCCAGGTGGCTATCCAAGCATCTACACTTTTCCAGTGACGACGGCCAGGAATATTAACTACTATGAATCAATATGAGCAGATTCTGCGCTGGAAGACTTTCCTGTTTGCATCCTATTCGAGTTCTGCTCAATTGTATAAATTTAAAAAAGCAAAGGTATGATGACTGGAAGACCAGTTTCATGCTGGACGACTGTACATTTGTGGTTTGCAGAAGATGCCAACACCTCAAGTGTGTTTTATAACTCAAGATCCTTCAAAAATGCCCATTACTGATGACTGAAACATAGCAATTTATGCGTCAAGACCTGGTTTTGGCTTTCTCTTGACATGATTGCTTTTAGGCAGTTAGACAGTGAGGCAGTATAATCACTGGGCCTGTATCCCATCAGACTCACTAGGCTGGAAGCGTGTGTCGAGTGTGCCAGTGGAAGATGAGCTCTTTATGCTGGTTTACAGTGTTTGCTCCTAGTGCACATCTTTCAGATCACATCAGTGCATATTAAAAACAAGGCCAGTAGCTCAAGTGACATCATTCCTGCCAAGTGTACTTTAAAATGTATCTCGCTTACAGCAGCACAATAAAAAAAGACGGGGCCAAAAGCCAAAAAATAGGGACTAAAATCAGAGATGGCGCCACCAGAGTTCAGTGGTAATGGGGTGTTTAATCTTTGATAACGCCCAAACAGAACTCAGCACCATTTGTGTAAATGAGCTGTAATTCTGTACCTGAAGCAGGCATGCCTCTGACTCTTGCTGCAAAAATTACCCATAACCCACTGCTTTTTCCTACCCCGCTGCTTTTTGCTATTAGGCACTAACCTCTAGTGGCACGGATCCTTCTAAAAATGGAAACTCTCCCTGAACTCACCTCCAAACATGCAGGTAAATGCCATCATTTTCCCTGACTCCTCTCCCCTTGGCTATTCTTAGCCTTGGCTGCATGTGGCGCGCCGAGAGGCAGATCTGACAGAGCGGCTGAGAGTCCCGTGTTTAAAAAAGAAAAAAAAAAGTCAAATCCATTATGCTAAAGAGTCAGCATTCAGTTAAATTGGTCACAGCTTTTAGGTCTGTTGTATTCATGTGGCATTTCCTGATTGTGTGTATTTTATTCTAATTTATTAATTGCTCCTCCGTTTGCCCTTGCCTTGATCCACTGTAACTGAACAGCAAACGACTACTCTTTGTAAGCTTTAAGTGCATTAAAAAGACATTAAAAAAATACATATTTACATAATCAAATGCACACACAAATAAATAAAGTTATGATGTTTGGAATTAAAAATACTGAATGCCAGTTTGAGTCTCCTACCGTGGGCAGACAGTCTCCTATTTACAATGTGCACTGAGACGGCCAAATGAGGTTAGTGTGAACAAAGTCTTCAAGCAGCATTAAATACCACTACAGCTAATAAGAGGCAGACAGAAGAAAGGAGTGTAATAGACACCATAAATACAGCCAGTAGTCATGCTAATGTTGTTATTCCAGAGGAGGAAACATGAAAAAAATCTCATCCCTGTTTCCTAAATAGAGAGTCAAAGTGAGGACTCCTCTCTCTATATCTCGTCTGTGTAGTGCTGCCCTCCTTGTAGTGATGCAGAGGTTGTGGTGAGAGGAGGGGAGGGTGCGGCGCACATTAGCCACCCCTCAGGGGTAACCATCATCCTCCAGACTGAGTGCCACGCGCTGCAAACAGCAGATAAAAAAAAAATGTTACCACAGCAGGCTGGTGAAGGAGGGAGAGAGATGGAAAAAACACAGCGGGGTGGGCGGAGAAACAGGAACCACAGCGCGTCAACAGCACCCGGTGAAACCAAGTTTACGTGAAACATTTTCTCCTGCTACTTTCCTAATCTCCCTCACAGTCACCTGCTCCTGCGCTTCACCTCCCTCTTTCACCTCTTCCATTCCAAAATAGTCCGTTCCCTCCTTCTCTGGCTGTTCTAGCAGGTGGGATGCAGAGAGGTTCGCCCGTGGCTGCGAATGTGCGGTCCACATAATGCCAACCTGATTCCTGCGCCTGTCTGAGCTCCCACACAACCATCAAGCAAAGACAAGAAAAGGACAGACAGACGTAGAAAAAAAGGAGTAAAAAACTGGAAAATAACAGGGATAAGTGACACGTGTCAAAAAAAAAACCCAGGGATGAAAGAGAGACAGCATAGAAGCCAGTGTTCAGTTCCTTCACAGGGTGGCTGTTTCGACCTTGAATATTAATGACTCAGACGTGCACCTGTTTGTGTGTGTGTGTGTGTGTGTGTGTGTGTGTGCGCGAGTGTGCTCTCATCTCCAGTCTGTCATCATGCCAGTGATACCCAGAATTCCTTTCCTCCTCTCTCTTGAGCAACACAACACAAAGAAACTGTGTTACCATGCCAACCAATAAAAGCGCCAGACCCCCCCTCCCCGAGAGCCGCAGTGATCCCGTGGGTGGGCAGCCTTCTGCTGCTTTCTTTTCACAAATACGTATTCAACACCAAATGTTATGATGACAACATGCTTTGATATATTGTTCTGAAGTGCTCCAAACCCAGCCGCTGCTGTTCCTGCAGAACATGGAAAATGCTGCTCGATACTTCCACAAACTGTTCTCAAAACTGCACCAGTAGGAGAGAGAAGGCCCACCTGCAGCTGAAGTCAGAGGGGAGGATATTAAAAATTCTGTTTTGTGCTGTCCTTGTCTCTCATTTGTGCTCCCAATTTTACCCTTGATTTCAGCAAAAGCTCAGAACTCACTCAGTGGTGACGTTAATAAGTCGATTTTGTGTATTCGTCCTGTCCTCTGCCATCCTTTCAGACATCTTCCTCAAAAGAAATGCATGATTTTTAAATTGCTATTGCTCTCTGGCAGAAAGGTTTCATTGTGGCACATGGCCTTGTTTCAAAATACTGTTTAGTAACGAGCACATCAGCTGCTCCTCTAATCAAAAATGGAGCACAGCAGTGTAGGAATAAACATAGAAAACACACAGAATATCCTCTCAAACCAAACACTGTAACACCTAACAATATGTACGATTTAATGGGAGGCTGGCAATAAGGAAGTGGTGATGATAAAATGAATGTGCCGTATGATTATGGTCATGAAGATGACATAATTGTGAATGTAAGCAATAGTGAATGTGTGTGTGTGTATCTGTGATAAAGAATAAATCCTGTGTGAAAGTGGGCGTGTGCATGTCTGTTCTTTCTTTCCAGGCCATGTGCGAGAATTGTGTTACTGCAATATTCCAAACTGCCCCTCATTTGCTGCTGGAGAGCATCGGCGCCCCTGAGTACCAGTGGGAATTGCTGTCTGTGATGCCGCCCCCTAGAGGAAGTGCTAAGAACGGCTGACTGTGGCCGCCACTCACTGCTGGGTACACGTGGCCGATGGACTCGCTGTGTCGCCCGATGTGAATTTCGTCGTCGTCGTCCTCCGTGGTCTTGCGGTAAACGGGGTTATCGAAGTTCATGCTCTTGGTGTTCTTGCGCCGCCAATTGCGCCAAACCAGGTACCCGCCGGTGCAGAGTAATCCGATGACCACTGTGGCAAGGATAGGGACTGCATGTGTTTAACACACACACAACAACAACACACGGCCGGAGCGTTAACACAGCCCAGGGGACACAGAGCGGAGCTTTAAGCACTCATCAAGCTACAAACACACTTACATATTCATCCTCACACCCAGGGCTCATTATTTCATACAATTTTTCGGTAGTAAGAAAATAAATTGAATGCAGTCAAACACCTCTGAGGTGCTGTTTTACATCCGTCAGCCATTAGAAGGCCGTCCAGATATTTGTGTTCTGCTTCTGAGGAAATCTGTTTTACTATAATTTGTGGTGATGGTGCACGCGTGTGTGTGTTGATGCACATAAGGGTGGAAACAATGAGCCCGGATGCATAAATACCTCTCAACTCTGCAGCATCCAAACAATAATCAAACACGCAACAACACAGATGCACAAATCACAGCAAAATCACAAACACACATTTACTGTGTGAAAATCAACTGTACAATCTAGATAAACGCACACTCAGCACATGCAGGAGCACAGAGCAACACAGGATATCTAACTTAAAACATTCACTTAATAGATTTAGTGATTTCAAATGTGTTAGTGTTATTTTTTTGTGCTTGGACGAGGGTTGGACAGACAAAGGGAGAAAAAGAAGCGAGAGGGGGAAGGGCAGATTCAAGATAAACTGTCTCTCTCATCCCATTATCATATCAGCATGGCTGCTTAACTGCCCCGTAGGATCCGTGTGTGCAGAGTGCACGCTGAAGTCAATCAGTGCTGCTGTAGACACAGCAGCCAAATGGGAGGGGGGCATTTATGCCGTTTAACGCCTGTAGCCTTTGATTTTGTTTTTTTTAGGGTATTTGCTCTTTTGTTAGATGGACACTGTTAATCCATGTGTAAGAGAGTGTTTAACTCAAATTCACAGATTTCATTTTCCATAAAGGGCATTAAATGCAGATATTTCAGCATTTATTTCAGTGAAACAGCTGAAAAACCAACAGCGGTAATTGGTGGGCTGTTTCCTCTCAGAGAGCAGTGGGTGGGCACGGTGAATTAGTGTGAGTGGAGAACTGGGTTGCAAAAATCCGGCCCCTGTGGACCTCCAACAATAATTACTGTTTCAAATCTGTGGAAAAATACAAAATGAGGGGATTTATGGCAGCGGTGAGTGGCAGAAGGACACAATGAGGGGTGCAATAGGAAGAGTTAATACTCTCAGGGGCTGTTTTAATGAGCTGATATCTCCATCACTGAGAAAAGAAAGCAAATGGTTTAGAGCTCCCATAATTTGTCAAAGTCTTCAATATTAGGGATGAAAGAGACGTTAATTAGGGACATGCAGTATGCTGCTACAATCTGAACACTTGCTTGGTTTGTCAGTTACATTGCTCTAGGTTATGGATTAAAGCATTTGGCCCCTACACGCCTGTAAATTAGATTTTTGTGAAATGACTATACAAAACCTTTTGGAAGAACTGCCTACCTAAATCATATTTGGTTTTGAAGTTGGATAATTTTAATACATTTCTTAATAATCATGGCATAATGAGCACATTGGAATGCCTGCCTAAAACACAGAATTTATTCAGTATGTCAGAATGCAAACATTTCTAATCACTAACACGCACATGCACGCAAGCCCATGCACCAGCACAGAGAGACACACATGTACAGCCATGTACATGCACTTAACATGCTGAAGTAGAGCAACAAGTAGACGGGAGCAAGCAGGGAGGCGCAGGCGAGTAGGAAGCAGCAAGGGTACTCACCGATAGGAATGACTATTCCCAGGACAGCCACGGTGATGTTGTTGCCTATGAGGTAGTGATCGCTTCCAGCTGAAAGGAAAAGAATGAAAAACAAAGCAAAAAGGATTCAGTTTTAAATTCGGGAATGACATTTCCTGTATCATAATGGTAACAACTTTTCTGCAAAAGAAACAAACACCACTGATAAGTTGAGAAGCTTTCATGTGCAGAAATGATGGACGGCTTCACTAAAATATAACAAAGCACCGACCTCCACAAGTGTAAAAATGTTTGCGATTAACATTCAAATGAGCTAAGACATCCTGCATCCTTTACCACAACAGATCTGTAGGGTTTCAAAGAAAACGCTGCATACACTTAAATCCTTCCTTCATCTGTCCTGATCTATATTAATCTTACCCCTAAACCCAATTAGCAGTAGGCCAGTTATTAGCCAGGGTGTGATTAAGTAGTTATAATGAAGTCAGAAGAGATCAGCATGCTGCAAACAGCATACTGATTGGACCGCTCCGGAAAGCAGCTCCACACGATGTGACAATGAAAGAAGGAACAGATGGGAGGTGATGAATGAGACGTGAATTTTAGACATCAAATCTAAATTCGGTCAATTCTCGTTTTAAGAACGCACACGTTCACGTAATTCAACAAAAAGGCACAGCGGGGAATCTGTGCACACTGAGCAGTGAATCAGAGCCTGATTCAGCAATGATTTTCAGATTCTTCTAAAGTAGACGTAAGGTCCAATAAGGGTCAGTTCTGTAAAAAAAAAAAAGATCGTAGTGTCTTCTTTAGGTTCAAGCAGAAGAAGTGTTATTATTTCATCACACAAACTCTTTTCCTGAACTGAAGAGCAGCAGTGAGCATCCATTCTAAACTTTTACAAACCGCAGCTCTGTGGTTTACATTTTTTTTTTTTTTTTTCAGAACGTCCTGGTTCCCCATTTGCCGCACCAACCCGGCCGCAGCGCTTCCACATGCCTAACAGCTGATGCCGGCAAACTTGACAGTGTGCACTGAGTCGAAAATTACAACACATGGCCCGTGGGTCTGGAGATGCGTCTCGCCCGTGCCCTATTTTTGCATCCGTGTCTGCTCCACCTCTCATCTAGAGCACTTGTGTTGTAGTGAAGAGGCTGACAACCTCAGATACGGAGAAAATGCTTTCCTGCTTCTTAGGGATCCTGACAACAGCGAGATCTTTTTTCATCTAACGTGTGAGACTGTTTTCCCATCATCCCTCCTTGAGAACTGGCTTGTGATATTCGTTTTTCTGCGCTGTTCATTCTGTTCCAATTGGCCTCTTTATTGTCTACACTGTGTTCTTTCACTCACAATGTCCCAAATTCTTTTTCTTTTGCAGTTTCCTCGTCCTTCTGCCTCCTCTGTATAAAAAAAATAGCATTTGATGTAAATGCTATATAGTACCCACATAATGCACTATACAGCTCAAGTAAAAATCAGTAATGCAAAGATATTTTGAGCAATAAACACTCCCATTTAAAGAAAAGCCACCTCTAAATCAGGCACTATTGGCATCTCCAACTACAAAGTTTGTTAAATACTAGGTCATGGGTACCCAACTATACTGTTTGGATTTGTGCAGCAGCCTAAGTCAGTATTGGTGTCTGTAGAAGGTGGTGCAGGAGCAAAGAATGCTGTCAGAGTTATAGGGGGAATAAAGGAGCGAGAGCGAGCCTGTGAGGATGAGTGATGAAGGGTGGCAGGTAAGAACACAGGGGACTGTCATCTGTTAGCGCTCGCGGCTCTGTTACATGCTGCTCATGAGCAGGCCAGGATACATATGTGAGCATATGTGTGTGTGCGTGTGTGTGTGTGTGTGTGTGTGTGTGCGTGTGTGTGTGTGATACAGATCAGTGGATTGAAAGGAAGAAGCAAGTGAAAATTGGAAAACAGACACAACAAAATAAAAGTCTTTGGACTCTTACCTCTGTGGGAGAGGTTGCCGTTGCTTTCTCTCTGAATGCTGTTCGGGGCCACCAGGGGTGTGTGCGTGGAAGTGGGAGGCTGACGTGCGCTGCTGAAACCAGTTGTTTCTGTGCTGGTGGCGAACGTAGTTTCAGGATGTTCTGTAGACGTGCTCCTGGGCGCGTGCGTCGTCAAGCGTCTGACTGTTGTAGCAACTGACGTGGTAGTGGTGCTGGAGGTTGTTGTCACAAGAGGCGTGGTGGTGGTGGTGGTAGTGGTGGTCGTACTGGTGGTCGTACTGGCAGTTGTGGTGGGAATGGTGGTGGTGGTGGTGGTGGTTGGAGCCATTGTTGTTGTTGTTCTGAGGCGAACTAAACAGAAAAAAAACAGGACAGTAGTCACAATGTTGTTCTTTTTGTTCTTTTTCTTGTATAAAGTACAACTTTCATGCAGACAGAATTACATGACGTGTCTTTAGTTTTGCTAGTGGGTTGATCATGTTATCTGTCCCACTCACCAACGACGCAGCGTCTCATGTCGGGGCCCAGTTCCATGCCGTCAGGGCAGGCGCACGTGTACCTGGGGGAGTGCTCTGTAATCTGTGGGGCCTTCAGACAGAGGTACTCACATCCTCCATTAGGCAAACTGCCCATGTTACAGGCGTCCGGAGCTGGAGGGACAGAAGCAGAGTCAGCAGAGGATTCCAGACTTTCTGCCACACTTGGTCCATTAATGGAACCTCCTCAACTTATTCACTTAAAAAATGAACAATGGTATGTTTCGCTGTATCTACCAAGGTAGTCACAGCACAACTTTTTCTTCAGTTTTACATTAGTGAGACACAGTCAGATGATTGGGATGTGTTGATAATGCTTTTGTGTGAGTAAAGGTAGCACACTTCACAACTGTAGTGAAGACAGCAATGAGACAGACTTAAAAAAAAAAAAAAGCTTTGTAGGTTGTGAAGGAATCCCCAGATTAATGCAGAAGAAGGATATCGAAGAACGATCAAAGAAATCATTAGAGAAAACATGGACAACATGACATCACAAAGATGTTTCTAACAGGATGGGATACATGAAGAAGAATTCAAAACATGGAGAATATATCTGCCTCCAAGATTGATAGAGACAACGCTCTGATTAGATTGTGCAGAAAAATCGGGGCAAAAGATTTAATTTGTGCTCTGACTACAAGTTCTTTCAATAAAATTTCAATGAGATGTGCTGGAACCTCAAAGCGCAGCTGGATTACAAAGGAAATATAAATAACTTAAAAAAGGGCACAGACGGTGGAGAAGAAAGAAGCTTCTGATGAAATGAGTATAGTTACCAGTGACAACCTTGCCTTTAGTTTGATTTTCAAACAGGAACGTTTAAAAAAGCAGGAGACAAAGGAAAAAAGAGCAAGGGCCAAGGTCAACTTTGATCAGGATTCATATCAACCGCCTCGATGCTTCTTTATTTACCCTGGGCCAAATTCTGTGATGTCTCAGGGTGCTTTTTTAAAATATATTATCCAACTGTTCTCAGCTCTGTCTGTCTGTGCAAAACAGGAAGAAGAGATTTAACAGTAGCATAGACATCACAGCTTGGAAGGACGTCTAATTATGCGCTCATCCAAATGGCCTTAATCAATCAACATGAAAAATCAAGAGGGAAAAGCCGTTTACCTGATGACAAAGAGCCTTCTCAACACCTGCTCTACATTCATGCTCAGTGATATTTTATATAAATACTGGCAACTAGAGCAAGTAATACCGTCCGGTCAAGCTACCTGCAGAGGTGAAAAGAAAAGGCCTTGCTGAAGATCGTGGCAGACAGCCGCTGCAGCTCTCACCTTTGGGCTGCCGCTGTTCATGAAACACCACCAGGTCCAGAGGGTTGTTGAGATGCTCAGCCACCTTTGCAACGTCGTGTCCCGTCAGGCGGTTGGCACTGTAAATGGCTTCTTCCTCCACGTCCGTCCAATACAGACGATCCTGCAGAATTTCCAACAAACGAGAGGACGTCATTTAGCCCACAGCTCCTGGCTGCAACCAGGCCTTTGAAGGTTTCACCGCAAGCAAGCAACATTTGTAAGAGTCGATGCAATTAATGAACCTCAACATTTGGCTGACTAGTTTTAATCAAAAGAGGAAAATATTTAATATCTGGTGGAAAAAATTCAGCTCCAGGATGTTCATCTTTAATCTGTCAAAGTTGCAATCCAATTAACTAAAACTTCTTCTTTTTAGCTCCATCAGGAAAACACTGAAGTGACTGATTTCCAGTTTTTATCAAAAATACATGAGACATGAAATTATTGGAGTATTTTTTAGATATTATATATTTTTATACTTTTTCATTATCAGTAGTAGATAGTTTCTTTCAGTTTCTATATCGTGTCCTCTGAAAATGTATGACTATTTTCTCATCCTATAGCTTTTCTCCTGACTCTTGACCCGTTTTATATTTATCACTTTAACAAAGTTCTTTCACATGACAGCTGATTTGGCTGCGATGTATCCGCAGATGTCGACAAAATTATTAAAACATAAAGAAAGCCCAGGAACAATATTAAAAAAATCATATATTTGTGTATTTCTATGTGGTCTAATCTCAGATAGAATCAATGCTCTGTGTTTGTGCTGGGTTATCAGCAGATTTGACCTCCGTCTGACCTCTTTATCTGTCATCCCTTACTTGTCCTCCCTCTGATAACCTTGACTCAATTGTCAGTCTTGTTTGAACACGTACAGAAAAAATATCATCTACAGTGATAAAACCAGTTTCTCTATTCTTCTCATTACATTTTACAATTAAACAAAACATCAAAACAGACATAAAGTCTTTTGAGGGTCAAGAGGAGAAGCCACTTTGATGATTCCGTCATGACGTTTATTCCACTGAGGCCTTGAGACGAACCTTTCACACGTAGGCTGAGCTCTGGGTTCCTCTTCCATACTTAACGTTATTAAGAAAACTGGAAATAAACGCTTGAATTAAGCTTCCCTTTCTTTGAAGCCTTTGATTTTTTTCAAAGAGCTCTGTCTCCCTAAAAGTTAGCACGTCCGGTAAAGATTACAATGCAGGAGCTGAGTGTTGATATGGTTAGAAAAGCTTCCGAACATCTGCTGATTGTAGAAAATGTACTTTTTCAGTGTGACAGGCACATCTGCACGAGTCCTTGAATAAAGCTAGAATTAAATAAAACATTGGAGTAACTGACACCTTCAGAACGCTCTTAATCCATCGGTGAGTGTTCAAAAGCAAAACAGAGACATTTTTCACTTCCTTCATTACCTCTTCTTTCTA
>CAAE01015039.1:582322-593366 GCA_000180735.1 Tetraodon nigroviridis | reverse complement strand
GGTGTGTATGTCTTGCATACAGAGCAGTTCTTTTTTTTACGGTGTGAGAACTCCAGGAGCCACTGGGGAGGTGCTGCATTGGTGTGTGTAAAAAATGTCCTGTATGGTTCTTTTTAAAGCACATTTGCACCCATGAATATATTTCAGGGGGAACATCTATAACCAGCAGTGTGTGTGTGTGTGTGTGTGTAAATGACTGACCCACAGCTTTGCAGGTCTTAGTGACAGGGTCCATCTCGTAGCCTTCATAGCATTCACACTTGTAGTCCCCTTTGTAGTTGATGCAGATCTGGCTGCAGGCATCCGGGTTCTCACACTCATCGATGTCTGGAAAACAACACAAAGACGTGAAAATCGAGCGATGGTACAAAGTCAAAGGTGAAAGGCACAAAGTCAGGTTTGGTCGCACCAAAAATAACATGCCTAAAACACGCTAATATCTCCAACGATCGAGATCCAGGTTGATCTTTATAAGAAGTTTAATGTCTTCAGTTTAATGTTCAGGCAACACTGGTCAGTGGGATCAGTTTTTATAAAATCATTACATTTTGATTTCACATTATAGTTCATTAACTATAGAAAACAAATCATTTGTGGTTATGAAATCCTCAAATGTGTCCCTTTACCTCCACATGTCTTTTTGTCCAGGAGTTTGTAACCGGAGGGGCAGTCGCAATCGTAACCGATCCTCCGGTCTCTGCAGATGTGGGAGCAGCCGCCGTTGTTGTCCTCGCATTCATTTACGCCTGCAGGAGGAGGCAGGGAGGGATCAGAAGAGAATCAAATAGTTCAGCCTGGATGAAGTACAAAGAAAGAGTCTGTGCAGGGTTTTAATTATCCTGCCAGGATAAGTTAAGATCCCTAAACGCACCATCCATTCCAAAAGAAAGTTTTAGAGAACATTGAGCCACACCTGAAACAAACAATTCTCCAACAGGGACATTCGCTTTTGTTTTTTTTTTTTTAAATTTTGAACTCAGATTGGTCTCATTAAGGCTTCCTCCATGTCTTCATCTTTCTGTTTCAGTTTTTTCTCTGTGTTTTGTTTTTTGCTCCCTCGTCTTCAAATCACCCTCTGGGGTGCAGAGAGAGATGGCAGCATCAGGCCAAAGCTGGTGCTTCATTACAAGATTAAAAATTGAAGCTGTGGAGCTCCAGGTTCTGCTGTGAGACGGAAAGAAACCTGAAGTTTAGAAATAGAAGCTGTTCTGTTCTGACAACCATATAATAGTAAATTTATATTAAAATAAACTCACAACATCTAGATATGGACAAATCACTTAGGACAAAATTAAAAAAAAAAACCCAAAACTTAATATAAATGCATCAGTCATTAGCATAAGTATTGCATATTTTACCAAGCGACGGACTGTTTATGGTGTGTTTAGACTGGTTTAGTTGGTCTGAAGATCAAACCGTGAACACCACGGTCCAAAATCCTCTAAATACTCGTCACACAAGCTAAATTTACCTGATAGACTTTAAGGTTTGGATATGAATTATAGTTGTCCGCTGGCTGCTAGTGAACCGCGGTGTGGGGCAGATATGTTCTCCTCACAGCTGATGCAGTCAGGTCACGTTCTTCCGGCTAAGATCGCACCGGAGGGCACAGCCACTTTCCTCTTTGATCATAACAAGACAGCTGAGAAATGGTGCGATTTACCCTGCCTTGATCAAATGAGGCTCCATTTGCAAAGTGATCACCCGCATTAACGGCCGTTGATAGTGCCTGAACACGTCGCTGCTTTTGCAATAACATGCTAAGAGGGCCAGAGGACCAATCCGTGCATGTGGAGGAACTCATATAAAAAAAGGAAGTAGTAAAGAGAAATGATCTTACCACACTCCTTTATGGGTTCATCGGACAAATCCTTGCAGTCTTTCACGCTGTCACACACCTTGCTGCTGTCGATACACTCCCCGTTCTTGCAGCGGAACTTTTTGGGCCCGTCACACTTTGTGACTGTTGCGAAAACACAACAGAAAAATGCAAATTCTAAAAATTATAACGCCAGTTTTCCTCAATTTTTCCTCAGTAAAAGGATAAAAAAAGAATGTACTGCTGAAAGCTTTTTCTGTACCGCAGGACTCCACCAACTGTATTTCAAAACACCCTTGGGCTAAATCCTGCTGCTGTGTCAAAGATCATTCGGCATTCTTGAGCTTTTATCTGGGCCGTATTACTGCTGACTGAGTAAAAACACACACCAACTCTGTAAATAACTTGTCATTTAGATCATTTACTCTTCTGTTTCTCTGCTCTTCCTTTGGCAGTGTGAAATTAACTTGAAAATGATCTCTCAACGGGCCGATTTGACAAGCGCAGCCAACTGTAACCATCTGTGCTGCTTTTTTGCGCGTCCTCCGCGAGTCCTGTGAGCAGTATTCAAGTTGTGGATTTTTTAAAGGGTAATCAAATATGACAGCTGATGAAGTGCAATCGGTGCTTTCTGTGAATTGGACAAATCCACAGACGTTTGCTGTGCACTAATCCGCTTCTTACCGTTGACACACCCGGCCTCGTCGCTGTAGTCCGGACAGTCGTGAACTTTATTGCACTGTTTTGTGCCGTGGATGCAGGATCCATCGCCGCACTGGAACTCATCAGGTCGACATGTCAGCAGGGCTGCGGGACAGCAGGGAATCATTTTTACCATCACAGAAAGAAGTTAGGGGCATTTTCCCAAGTGTAACTGATACATTTAAATACAAAAAAATGCTTTTAATCCTGTTAGGCGCTTCTCTTCAGATGCAGCTGTGATAATGTTCCCCATTCTGAGCCAGCCAGTAATCAGTCAAACAAAACTCTCATTTATAGAGAAAAAAAGGGATGGAAATGAAAATCATGCGGGTATTTATCGACCCTCAAAGGAAATCACACATCCAGCGATATAAGGAGGAAATGCAGAAGTGTGTGCGGGCATTTAT
Source organism: Tetraodon nigroviridis (assembly GCA_000180735.1). Classification (NCBI taxonomy): domain Eukaryota; kingdom Metazoa; phylum Chordata; class Actinopteri; order Tetraodontiformes; family Tetraodontidae; genus Tetraodon; species Tetraodon nigroviridis. The sequence continues at coordinate 590,438 of CAAE01015039.1, read as the reverse complement.
TTCTGCTCTCTGTAACAGCAGAGGGCAGGTTTATTTAACTCATTTGTCTTTTTAACTGGCTGTTTAATAATTCATGCGCTGTGTTTTGGATCGGCTCTGCGAAGGGGACGCAGGCGGGCGTGATCGATAGCGGCGAAAGCCACAAAGACACCTGGCACACAGAGTAAATCTCAGTAACATGCGCTGTTTTCACGCCAAATAAGTGGACATCCTTAGTGCACAAGAGCATGGTGCCGTGCATACACATCAGACATCAGGTTTGTAAAGTATGTGGATGCTAAAAGAAACAAACACTGAACGAAACGTAAACACAGCCTAAGACCCAGAATCAGCAAATTAGCTTGCTAATTACGATAAATCCCAGCATGGGAAGTTCTAATAACAGACAGCCGTTTGCAGACAAGTCAGCAGGTGTTTAAGAAGCGCCAACGCTGATAAAACTCCACTGTTCCTCAAGCAAATTAACCTCCTGTCACTGTTCCCACAGCGTCTGGTCTCAGCATATCTCAGATATAATGCACACCTCCCGAGACAGATGTTTCAAATAAGTGGGCGATAATATCCAGAGGAGGAGAGGACGACCCGCGGATGCGTGAGGCTTCTCGCATTTCTGATCTACATCAAAATGATGCATGGCTCTCTTACAACAATATCTAAATCGATCAAAGCTGCTTGTGTTCGCACTCTAATGAACGTTCACGCTCAACCAAATACCTGCATCTGTGTCGCGTCAGAGTCATGATTTTAAGTCATTAGCGAATCAGAAAAAAAAAGACGTGTGGAATAAGGTAACATACATAATAAAATACATGTAAAATGGTTTTTTTCTCTATAGTTAATCACCAAATTCCACAATTACTTGCATTCTATATATTTCTATCTGTGGCACGTAAAGTTTACACCAGCCAAAGGAACTGCCATTTAATCTGTGCAGGTGAACATTTCTGTATTTTTGCTATTAACTACAGTACCAGACTATTGTTTTCAGGAGATGTGATGAGATTTTGGGATGAAAATGTTGCTGTAAGAGCATCCTGAACGTGTGCTGTTCTTCTAACACGTGTCTGGTGCCGTGTGGATTTGTGTCACATTCTATATGCGAAACTGCTGCCATCTCCCAAAGTGGTGAGTGGGTGTGTGAAGAGGAGAACAGATGGGGGTCTCTCTTGATGAAGAAGCTTCACACACTCACACACACTCTCTCGCTGTCGCCTTTTAACAAGTCGCATGGTTGCATAGCAACTTACTCTTTAATAATCATGATTATCTTAGCGTCGGTCCTGCAATGTTTTGAGGAGCGCGACACAATTTTACATGGTCCAATGAAGAATATGGCAGCAGCGTTGAGCCACAGGGACTATCTGGTCACAGTTCAAGGCATTTGTGGTGTTACCGTTATTTTAATAAAGGAAATTAACAAGCTTGAATCGCCTTAGCAAAATTGCGACAAATCCCATCGTGATGAGAAACACTGCAGTGGGATTCATCTATGAGACTGTTCCTGACGTCAAGGCCAGACTTTCAAGATTGAAAAAGCAGTGGTGCCATAGCAACCACATAGTTATGTTTGTGTAAGAACAAACAAACAAACAAAAATAACAGTTTTTTTCCAATTTACTGTACGTGCTGACTTACGACAGTTTGTCTCGTCTGACTTGTCCTTGCAGTCGGCATCCCCGTCGCACTTCCAGTTCATGTGGACGCACTCCCCGCTGCCGCACTGGAACTCGCCCACTGGGCAGCGAGGTTTCTTGGGCTCTGTTCTGCGGCTGCAGCGCTCCATGGACTCATCCGACTTGTCCTTGCAGTCCGGGTCGCCATCGCAGCTCCACAGCGTGGGGATACACTCGGAGTCGTTGCAGCGGAACTCATGCTGGCCACAGGTTGGAGCCGAACACTTCTCTTCATCGCTGCCGTCGCCGCAGTCGTCGTCGCCGTCACAAACAAAGATGGGTGCCACACACTTCCCGTTACGGCACTGGAAATCATTGGCGGGGCATGCCTTGCCATCTGTAGAGGGATGGAGACAAGTTAACCATGCAGAATTTGAACTGCAGCCTGTCAGAGGAGGGCAAACTAAGGCCTGGGGGCCACATGTGATCCATAAAACAAGATAGAAGAATAGTTTCTCCAAAAGCTAAATTATTTGGTTAGAAAAAGGTACCAACCCCCTCTTTACCTGGCATGCTAGCATGTTCAATTTGGAGCTTTGTCACCCATCTCTAGTTGGATCAATTTACAGGCTCTTCAAAATGTTTCTTCAGTCAACAGTACATCAAGCACGATTTTTAGAGAACCTCTGATCCGCATTTGGGGCTGTTAGTTTTCTGCACTACCTGGCCGGCCCTTTCATCAAGATCTAAAACCCAATGTGGCCCTTCAGGCAAAATAGGGGCCCAGTACTGGTATAAATGCTAGCTAGAGGTCAAAAAGAGTTGTCTGTATATGTTCCAACTCCTCCGGGGAGCAGCAATGCATCTTAGTTCCAAACACTAAAAACAGACGAGTTTTGAAAGTTGGTGCTAATAAGCAAAGGGTAATTCTAGTTCATCTTAACTTGCTCTTGAGTCATTGCCTTTTGGTGAAACAAAAAAGAGAGTTTGATCTGAAGTCAAGCGGATGAACGGCAGCGCTAATGAGGAGCAGGAACCATCAAACTAGGAAGAGCTAGAAGAACATGATTGGTAAAAGACACCCGCTGCTACCCAACCCAGATCATTAACAATTTCAATCCCGATACCATGAAAGGCACATAAAAGCATAACAATCAAGCATATATATCACCGGTGTGTCTGCAGTGCAGTGCGGGAAGCAGGTGTGCAATTAGCACAGCTGCAGGTGCACGTTGCAGCCTGCAAGCAAATAAACGTCCATGGAGACAAGCGTGCGCCATTTTCAGAGTGTTTCTGAGTCGATGTTCACACACTTGTGTATGAGCTTCAATGCATGAGTCTATAGTCAACAGCATGTTTCCTCCTTGTCTTTTCAGCCAGGCACATTAAATCAACCCACGTATGTTGAACAAATCCATTTGATTGATTTCTACAAAACAACCAAGTTGTTATTCGGAGAAATGCTACCTCTCAGTGCTAGCGAAATAAGTGCTCCCTTTATTTTTTACTTTTTACCCCCTACCCACACAGTGCGCCAAAGGGACTCATTATGAAAATAGACCACTGGATTCCCTGCAAGCTATTAGTGCTAGCATGTTAATCACCTCGCATTCATATCCAAGTAATTTAATTAACATGAGTGTGTAAACATCATCTCTTGCATATGTGGTAGTGGTGAGATGGCACAATTTAAGTGCAATTGTTTAAATAAAAATATTTTTTTTCTATAACATTTAATGAAATAATGTTAGTTAAAACTTTGGAAACAGAAAAGGAACTTATCTGACAATCCTCTCATCAACTGAAACTGACACAAATATTACTAAACCTGACTGGTGACGGAATTTTCCCAGTCGAGAATAAAGCATGCTCTGCTTTTGCTGAGACCTTCCTCAAAGACGACATAGAGCAGAAGAACCGCTCACCTTTGTGAAAATCCCATAACTTCATACTTTCCTAACCTCACTGTGTATCAGTTGACACCCACAGACGAGGTTTTCGTCTGTTGCTCGGTAGGTCTGATGTGGCAAAGAAGAAAAGTGATCCGGAGCAGACATGCTCAGGGGAGCTCGGTGGGGGGTAGAGCAGCTTCAGTGACAGAGTTGATAAGAAATGTCCTTTTTTTTAATCATAGGGGACACATCCCCAGAATGACAGGCAGGTAAAGTTAGGGGAGGTGTGACAGGAATATTAATTATCTTTACCGATGCTCCAGAAACTCCACAAAAAAACCCTCAAAAACAAATAAGGCTGTATTCTAAATCTGTAAAGCACAGCCAATCTATGTAGTTTTCCACTAATTACAAGTTTAAATTGGTGATTAGTAATCTAAAAGTGATTACAGCTCGGCGGTGACCTTCATCACCTGTACGTGATTGTGTTTAACTCTGCATCGAAGCTTTGTATCCATCCATCCATCTGAAGATCCTTTACTGGACAGGTAATAGATGGAAAAGAGCGATATCCCACAGCTCAACTGACCTTGACCTGGAGGACCACCGACACCGCTGTCTGCTCTACACAGAGGACTGTGGACTAAAAACAGCTGCCCGTACAGATAAACAACAACTAGTCCATCGCAGTCAGACTGAAATAAATAATCAATTTTCTCCTAGTTTGGTTGGTTTCACAAGCCAGTCGGAAAGTTAGCAAACAGAGAAGCAGTGATCCGTCCAAACTGTCTGCAGCTGTAACCTCGGCTAAGTCCTGTTCTATACTTACCGAGTTTCGTGTTTATGCAGATGTAATTCTCTTCTCATCTGAGCCGATGAGCCGTGGAATACACCTGCGACCACACATCCAACGGCGCCTGTGCGCGCGCCACAGACCTCACTTTACCAGGTGTGCTGGGGTGGTTTTTTTTGTTGTTTTTTTTTACAAGATACGGAACAATTAGAGCAGAAACCGAATCTCAAAAACAGGCAGAGACACCTGAAAGCGTTTTAGATCAGAGTGAGTCTGATGGGCTGTAGCTCACACACACCCAACATTTTTATCTGGTGTGTTCCTTCAATCTGCTAACACTGGAACCAGATCACTGTCACTGTCACGAGATTGATAAAAGGAAACAAAATGCATATTCTACAAGAGTAAGTGGAAAAAACCACTATTATCACGGCTAATTTAAATACCAACCACAACCAACATTTTCGCACGTTTCCATCAGCAGGCTGTGCAGGGTGGCTGCTTGCTGACCAACATCTGCCCAGTAGTTCTGCTGGTTTCCAACAGAAGTTGAAGGTGTTGCTAGAACCATCGCTTCCATTTTCCCACTACAAGACCCAACAGAATGCAGCAGGATGCATCCAAACAAAGAAAATGCCACACTACAAATACAGGATCAACTACTAGGTTTTAACAGGGACCATTTCTCACCCCAGAAGACTGATGAAAATATTTTAACAAGCTGTTGACCAAACCGAAGCATGATCTTATGATTGCAGCACCAGCGCGGCTCTCTAAAAGCAGGCTCTCTGTTCAGGTCTCACTAATGAACTCTGACCCACTTCACCACCTCCACACCTACAGAAGATTAAAAATAATACAGCGCTGAGGGTGTGAGCAGCACGTAACTACAGGGAGCAAAACAGCTGTTTCAAACTGCAAAACGAAAAAAATCAGGAAATACAAAAAACGTCCTATTTCTTCTTTATTGTGATTTCATCTACCAGTCACCTTTTATTCTTAAACCCAATAATAGTTATTGTAGCATTTACTGGGTAACAGGCACCATTTTCCTAGAAAAAAAAACAGCTGGTGTAGGTGTGGAAATGTGCTAAAGAAAGACAAGAGGCAAGATAGGGTCATCGCAAAACACGCAAAAAAAAAAAAGGCCTGATCTGAAGTTTATTCCAAAGGCGTTTAAAAGGTTTTTGTTTTTCTTTTCTCCGGATTTCTCCACATTTGGAGGCTTTGACATACGCACACACACAGCTGAACAACAGCCTGGTCCTCAGCTTGCAGCTCTAACAAGTGCAATAAAAACCATCCTCTCTCCTTAGTGGACTCATCAGACAGTAAAGAGGGAGATGAAATTCTGAATACATTTAGCACCGACTTATAAACAGAAGGAAGCCAAGCAGGAATTTAAAGGCCAGCCAAAATAGAATCTACCCAGCACTGAGCCAGGAAACTAAACATCTGGAAGGGTATTGAGCAAGCCACCTCTTTTACAGGCTGGACGAAATTCAATAAATATACATATTTTTGTGTACCACCATGGCAGCATTTGTGTTGTGTTTGGACCCTGGCAAAAAAATGACCTTACACATGAAAAGAAATCAAAATGAAAGAATCAGCTTTGCAGTTTTTCTTGCAGAACCTAGAAAGTCAAACACTTTAAACTGGCCGTGAAACCAAAGCTTTAAATGTTGTCATTCCTCAGAGCACAAATTGAATGTCAACGAGCTCCACTTTAGTAAAACGTATGAGAGAGAAAAGTGAACATTAGAAAATCTGTTTTAAATCAAGATTCTAGGATTTTCCTGATTCCTCAGATTAATGACCCTTACTGCCTGGATTCCACATAATAATTACTTCATTTCTGTTTGACATTTTTATTTCATTTAACTGAAATAACATTTTAGGTCGTAGAACTGATGCATAGTTAAAGATGAATAAGGGTAATTACGCAAAGGTGTTTTTTTATGTCCAGGAAATCTGACAACTTCCCAATTTGTGTCAGTGTAAAGGTGTGAAAATAAAGTGTAACAGCACCGCATGGGGAGACTGAGGACAATGATGACAAGGTGACGGGAAGAAAAGAAACAGCACAAACATCCCTGAAAAACGGCTCCCTGCAGCAGAGCCTAACTGTGATGCTGCCGTCCACCGGGAAAATACCTTCACTTTGGTGATGACAAACATACACACACAGACACATAAACTCAATATCTATGTCAGCCAGTAACAGCCACACACTCAGGCCTGAACTGCCTGGAGATTTATGATGAGAAGGTGATGTGGAGAGAAGAAGAGGCCATGTGATAGATCAGTCCAAATTAGCTTTTTAATACGATAACAGCTCAGCCCAGGGACTCCTGTAAATCTGTACACACACAGACACACGGAAGACATGTGTGTGAGAAGTAAACTTTACTCTTGATTTTTAAATGGTTTAAAATAAATGGGTTTTAACACAAATGAACATGAAACTTTGCAGCAGTGTTATTTTATAAACTTTCTTCTAAAAGAAAGTTCTACCGGAAAAAACAATGATGCTTTGAAAAGATGCTTTTCAACTTTTTAGTTAAGATAAGATTAAATGTACATGTTACATCAACTTTCACAAGAAAAAAATATTTAAAAAGGGGAAAAAGTTATGTCAGTCTTTGAATAAAAACAATCGAAACAACAGTCATGACTGCTGTTAGTGTGGAGTCACATTACTGTGTTGGTAATCTGAGAATGACGCCTTGAGCCGAAGAAAGAATGAACAAACCCTGCATAAATAAAAGATACTCTGAAATTCTGTTGTTTCTCCAGACAAAGAGCAAAGTTGGAGCAAAAGAGCGGAGGAATGGTTGTAAGGATGTAACGATCTTCCCGACTCTCGAGGAAATCAAAACGCCTGTGGTAGCGTGATGAGCCTGTTTGAGTGCTAGGGCTCAATCCCACCACACCTACGCTCACAGTGAGAGAGTCAAAGGATAATAAATGAAGGAGGACGTAATGGGAAGACGCTGCAAGACAGAAGGTTACTGTGCATTTCCCTCTTCTGCTGGAAATGTAGATGAAGATTAAAGAACTATAAATACTTTATAACAGTACATAAAGTTACACTTGAAATTTGTTATTTTCTCCTCTCTCTGCAAAAATAACAGACACACCTACATACCCCACCCCGCCTCCTCCCACGAGCCTCCCTACCCAGCTATAAAACACCAAATAACGCCTCCCTAGTGGGCATCGACCCAGCACGCAGCTAGCTGGGGGATGTATCACTGCAGCACAGGTTGATATGAAAACGAGCTACAGGTCCCCGGGGCCCACCCGGAGCCCATCCGACTGCAGCCTGCACCAGAGAGCAGGGGGCCGGTGTGGTCTGGAAGTGCTGGAAAACAAAGCAATTTCCAGGAGACAGATTCTTGACAGATAGTTGAGTCTTTTCAAAAGGGTCATAGTTCCCCCTCAAGGCGACAAAAGAACATTGGGGGTACATTTCTTTTTAACCTATAGCACAGGTGAAAGCCTGCAAACAGCTGCGGCGTCTGGGTGCCTAAAGAAGCTCCTAAATGTTCGTGAGAAGTTATTTAGGTAACCTTTTCTCGAGAACAACTCTTCCTGAAAAAAATGTATTATTCAGGATTGGGGTCTGTTCAATTTGCAGCCCTAATTAACACAAGCTGTTCTCCATTTGTAGCTGCTGTGCTGAGGATGCAGGGACGTAGGGGCCAGCAGAGACAGCAGGAGAGTTCAATGCATGATGCTGCACTCAACAACGTACCAACATAAATGGAGAAACCACCAAAAGCGGGGGTGGATCCCCTCACATCAATTTCAAA
>CAAE01015039.1:547968-575024 GCA_000180735.1 Tetraodon nigroviridis | reverse complement strand
GTATGAAGGTAGGAAAAATGTAAATAAAAGGCAGCTTTGTGCAGCATGCACCTTTCAAACGTGCAGTTCATAAAGGTGTGCATGACAAACATTTCAAAGGTATGCATCACTTCATATGCATACATATTCAGAAGGGCTGTATACATTAGCCTGAACCGAGGTGTTTCCAGCACGGATACATCATGTACGGAAGAGTGGAGGAGTTTCTGTGTATCGCAGATTATACTTTATACAGCATAATTCTAGGAAAAAAAACAGACTCGAGAAATGAAAATGTTCAAGATTAACAAGTAGCAATGGTCTATACATGAGAGGAAGCTCTCCATGCAAATTTAATCTGATAATTTGTGTCCTTTATCAGGCTTTTTTTTAATGTAAATTAGTTTAGCCTAGCAGGTCAAAGCTGACCCACCACACTACTACATCTGCAGCACCAACCCTCCTCCTCGCCTTGTCCTTCAAACACAAAATCCAATTTACGAAAAGGGCGCATGTGGTTAATATCAGATTACATTTTAAATGAAGGTTATTGTTGATTAGTGGCTTTCATTGGAACACTGATCTCTTGTTATTGCAACCCTGATGTGAGGGAGAAGGAGGGGCGTGCTAGAGAAGGACCAAAGTCAGGCGAAAAGGGGAGAAAAACAATAGAGAACACATTCTGCTGTTGTGCGTTTATCATGGATAATTGTATCTTTTTTTGTGAAAACCTGGTTTTCTGTGCATCTGATTGGCTGAAGTCATTTTGGTTTTATGCTTCAGAATTCAAACTACACCATTAATCAACCCACAACCTGTTATATTTGTATGCAGCTATACTGTACAAGGATGTAAGTACATTTGAGAACAAAGGAAAAAGTTCATGTTGAAGACTCTGTTCTGCTCTTTTGACGCACCCACGGGACATTTCTTTGTGCACAACGGTTAAGATGGAGTTTATGCAACCTCACTCTTCTTCTGTTTTTCTCTATCTCAAGGCAGTGTGAAGGAGGAAGAGCCTATTAAATGTAGCACCATTATCCCGCTCTAGACTGCAGGTCTGCCAGCGCCGCAGGGAAAGAAATGCAGCGCAACACCAGCGCTCTCATAGGAAATTGCCACTTTTTTTCTCACAGGTTTCTCTTAATGGTTGTTTAGCAGGCGACGTAATGGGCATTAAAAACAGCGCCAGTGGCTAGTGCCACAGCTCAGGGAGGCTGCAGCAGAAGAAGAAAAAGCCCACGGAGGGAGAATAAGAGGCAGGGCCCATGTGTTGGGCTCCACAGAGGACGCTGCTGAACTCGACAGCAGATCTCTGAGCTCATTTCCTCAGCGGCAGTTTATTGGCCGTCCGGGTCAGGGCTCAATGGCGGCGATGGTTAAGAAGACAGAATATTTCTCTTTAAATGTTAAGACTGGACTAGTATGTTTTAAAAAGAAGCCATTCTTCTATCATTTTTTGATTCTTTGTGAATCAAAAAATTGATTGGTTGTGGATCAATGCCATTTGTTTTTGTTATGTGAGAGCAGCACCTTCCCCGTCTCTCCAATTAGCTTCATATTTGCACTCTGCATAAATGTGTTTGCCCACTGAGCACTTCCTTTTTCTTCTCGATTTCAGCTGGGCTTTATGACCTTCCTGAAAAGAGAAGAAATGTCACACAAAAAGGAGGCGATAAGCCAGTTGACACAATTTAACAACGTAATTATTGTCATGGGCAATCTTTTGCAAACACGAAGAAAATGCCGGCAGAAACAATCCCATCAGGATGTTTTAGCTCCACAGGACACCCTTAGAGCAAAAACATATTGACCACAATTCGATGGTAACCAGCCACAAGCAGGGGTCACTAATTGAATGGAATTGAATTGCAGGAAAGCAGGCATGGAGGCTGGTGCTGTGTAGGTGACTTTTTCCCTATATGATTGGCATGTACAAGACAAACATGGGAGGAGGTTTGGCATAAACAGCAGTTTCCTACTCCGCTTAACCACACACACAGTTGCTGATATGAGCAAACTGGAGGTGGAAAGAATAAATTAAACAGACGAGAAAACATCATGTTTGCTGCACAAAAACCTGGAGCCAGTTGCTAAAAGTGTTGCAGTGATGTTAAACGTACGACCCACGTGCTACTTTGGGATCAACATGGCTGAACTCTAGGTAATTTCCCATTTGTGAGGGCTACATTTCTGTTTCTTGTTAGTTCAGGAAATCCTGTTTAGTATAAGACTGGTGACTGGGGTTTGTGGACAAAAAGATGCCACATATTAACACAGTTTTTCCCCGGAAAACAGTTCTAGCAATCCTGCCTTAAGAAAACAGCTGTGATATTAAACTACACAACACAGATAAGCTTGTCAATCTGCAGTACAAATTTTCCCAAAAAATATTTAAAGGGCAAAAAAAAGTCCACATCAAATAACCACTAAATAAGTAACAGGGAACCTTGTGTTGAGGCAGTAACTCAAACAACCAAAAAAGTGTGTAAGTGTGTGTGTGAGTGTGTGAGTGTGAGTGTGTGTCACTCACATCAAGTAAATTGAAGCATTCTCTCTGAGGAAACGGTAGCAGATTAAAGATAAATTGTATCAGCCTGAAGTAAAATATCAGAGCGGCTACAGTATGTGTACACTTTAAATGCCACCCTCTTAACCACACACACACGCACATGCACACACTCACACACACACCATTGTACTTCTATCTTTGTGAGGACTTTTAGAGGCACAATGTATTACACAACTCTCAACCATAACCATCCCAAACAACCCCTTGACCCTAACACTAAACTCCTCATTTCTCAAAAATGTCCTCACTTTGCTAGTAGAATGAGCATTTTGGTACCGAGTGTATGTAAGCAAGTACATACCGACACACACACACGCACGCACGCACGCACACACACGCACGCACAGGTTTTGACCTGATTGAATGGGAAACAAGGTTACTGAGAGAAAAAGAGGAAGAGAGGGAGAGAAGCCACCTGGGAAATTATGTCTGTGTGCTAACGCTGCCTCAAGCATGAAATTGAAGCCATCCCACAATGCAACTCACGGGATCTTTCACGTTCATATCCAAAACAATTAACTAGCGCAACCTCTCGCCCCCTAGCTCTAATATAGTGGGCTGCCTATTGTCTCTGCAGCCTCAGCTCGGGAAAAACACACCTCAGTCGACAGGGGCAGGCGGAGCTGCTGACAGTGAAGCTTCGGCAAAGTTCAGCTTCTCACGTCGGATGTTAGAACAGCTGGTATCACAGTTGGTCTCAGATCAGCATCTCAGACAGATTAAAAATCTGTTACACTTTTAACTCGATCAGATTTCTGCGTGATCGACATCATGAATCGATACCAGACTCTTCTAAGCATGTAAATATCCAAACCACCATAAACAGCTGAATTCCTCTGCTAATATTCTTCCTTTATAAATAATCTTAAAGATACACAAAACATAGCAACACCTCCATTCGGCTGTGTAAATCCAGCAAAATCTTTCTTAGAAGGTCAATATTAAGATCACAAGAGGACTTCAAGATTACTTTTAAAACACCAGCAAAATTTTATTTTATGACCGCTTCTAGACCAGTTTGGTGAAGCTGCCTTTCCTACAGCAATGCCACATCAGCACCTAATCTTTTATCCAAATAAAGGGATTTAACATCGCTAACCTGGAATCAGATGATGACAGTAGCTGGAATACTTTGACCAATTAGATGGACCAGGACAACCGCATGCCGCGCAGCTGTCTCACACTCCACTTTCTAAAGCGCCACCACAGTTGTGTCCTTTAATCACCCCGTGAAATAGAAATGAAGGAATTTTGAAGCAGCCTAGAAAATCAAGGCCACCAAAAAAATGGGGGACATCCTCAGAGATGAAAGGCTCCGTTTCGACAGTTTGCCTCTTTAGACAAATTGGCGTCAGCAGATAGAGTTAAATAATCAGCAAAGTTTAAATGGGAATGTTTTATTGGCCCGTGCTACCGGGCGTGCTGGGGAGGGGATTTTTGGCTGTGTCCTTTAATAAATGACAGAATACGTTACTGAATTATTAAACTAATAAAAGGACCCCTGGAGTGCAAAAGTCTAAACTTTCATCGTTTTAAAAACAGCTTCTTCAATATAGTCAAGTCAAGTCAAGTCAAGTCAAGTCAAGTGAGCTTTATTGTCATTTTTAAACATATAGCTGCTGCAGTACATATTGAAAACGAAACAACGTTTCTCCAGGACTTGGTGCTACGTAAAAGAACATAGGGGCACAAAAGACGGCAGGGCTACACGGGGACAACATAGAGTCGCGTACGACAAGTGCAACAGACATGTAACATCATGCTACAGGACAGGTACATAGACGGGTACATAGGCAGGCGCATGGAATAAAGTGCTGGCTACAGTGCAGATGTTGTGCAAAGTGTGTAAGGTTATTTCAGTAAAGTGGCAGTGCATTGTATCTAAATTTTTATATCAGCACATTTGTATGACGAATAAAGAGTTTGTTCTTTTTGATTTCATCCCTGACTTTTGCTCCACTGTGTGACTGAGGGACTCGAATATCTCATCTAATTCCTCCTCATTGTCTTTCTCATGGCATTAAAGTTTAACAGCGAGTTTTAAGGCTTTTGAGCAAAGCCCGTGTCAGGATGTATGCAACTTTTTCTCATGAATATAAAATATCTCCCAAATCAGAGAAAGCGTAAGTGCTTCGGCAAAGCTTTTTTGATTTCCCAACATTTGAAGCACCTTGGCTGCCGTACGGCGGTCCAATATGTGGCTGAGAGTCACTCTAATAACCTTTTATTTTGACACACTTGGATGGTGAGAAGTGCTTAAATCCCTGAATCGTGCCAATGCAGCAGCAAATCAGAAACATATATTCAATTAAAAAAAACCCTATATGTCACAAAAATAGTATTGCTGTAGTTGAAAAAGGGAGAAAAATGTTCTTTTTAGTAGTACTGACGGTTTGTACAAATGACCACAATACTGGGAATTATGCAGTCACTGATTAGAGGACAAGTTAGCAAAAGCAAATCGAGCAAAAGAAATTAGCAGATGTTTCAGCTGAAAGTCCATTGACCCCATTGCCTTGTTTATTTTGATCAATCGGCTGTTTACCATCTTAGTACTGCTAGCAGGATTTATGCTGCAGCGAATGCAACAAATAATGTCAGCGCTTTACATTACTGCAGAACACAGACCTCAACTTTGACACCTAAACCACCACTTTGATGTAAACACAGTCCGTAGAATCCCCCTGGGTCCAGATTCATTTTCAGATGTGTAATTACAGCTGGCTGCTGAGGAGCTCGTGAGTGTTCGTCTGCTCTGTCAGGGGCATCATCGGCGGTCTATAGATAATCAGCAGTCCGCCAGAGGTCTCGCAGATCAGCCCATCGATTCCCTCGGAGGGAAATCGATTCAATCAAAGACTTCACTTAAGCTAGACTAATCAAAAACTAGAGGATATGAAGAAGCAAAAAGGATGTGATACAAGCGAGGGCAACATGTTCAAACGACCTGGATTATATAAAGCGAAACAATACTCCAATTACCCCTTTACATGATTTTTATAGCAAAGGTTTAATTATGTTCTGATAATTTTAGGTAGAACAGATTGTTTGCTTTAGATTTTAATTTTTTTTTAAACCGCTTTCACCGGTTAATCAGCCACAAAGTAATGATGTGCTGCAAATATCAACAACAGTGATATTTTAAATATGTGCATAATATATTTTAATGAAATCACACACGGAAACCTTTCACAGCCCTCACTTCCACTCAAACACGCTCATGGAGGTGCACATGGGTGAGGGGATCGATGTGTCTGAAAAGCTCTCACAGCGTCAACCTTGATTAGATATAATGGGACTAAACCTCGAGTCCACTTATCCGATGAAATGACTCACAGATTCACTTCGTGATGAATACTAAGTACGGAAATCGACTTTATACGCAAGTCGACTATATGCAGGGGCACGCTCTGTAGCTGTGTGTGCGTACACAGACGCTTCCACACACGTCACGACCGGCCAGATCACACTTCCAGAGTCTTCAAAGGGCTCTTTGATCACTTCTTTCAAAACCATCTCGGTAAAAAATGGCAGCCGATAGCAGGTCTGCAGCTGCAGCTTTGAAGAAGATTGTAGAAAAATCCACAAGTCTGATATTTTATTTGCACTCAGTTCCTTGCCTTGTCATAACAGAAGACATGTGTAACATTATTGTATAAATCTAACTGAAATATTGCAGTAAATTGTCACCACTTGACCCCACAAAGCTTGCTGTATCTGCAGCTCACTCATGTCTCCAGAACTTTGAGACAGGCTTATGTGGGCTGATATAGTCGAGCAAAAAGGCTACATTGTTGAATGGGTACAGTTGGCGTTCTCTCACACTGCCCTCAGCTCCCACAGAGTGCTCAAACGGGAGCCGCCACATCATTTATCTCAACACACATTCATCAGTAAATATGCATCTTCACAGCCATGACACTTACTGCAGGTTGCATCAGCCTCGTCAGAACCGTCGGCACACTCTGGCTCACCATCGCAGCGCCACCGGGCTGGAACGCACTGGCCGTTCTTACAGGTGAAGTCTGTGGTCGCACAGGTATTTTTTGCTGTAAAGGATAAAATCATATTAGAAACGCCAGAACAACAACAGAGTTCGGTCATTTTCAACCTTTTAACACGGGTCAGGTGTAAACCAATGTGAAGTATTGTTTGTTCGGAGCAGGATGATTGATGTGACACCTTGGAGGTGATTCTGAAGCATAAATTCAGTTCGACAGGTCAGAGCATCGGAGTGGATGCTCCAGGGGTATTTGAGCTTTTTGGGAGTTACTGTGCAGCGGCAGCCGTAGTAGGAGCATCCACTGTATGCAAAAACAGGGCAACTACAGGGCACGTCGCATACGATCAGGAGCCTAACCCTAACCCTAACCCTAACCCTAACCCTATAAGCCTGTTCAGATTCTAAAAGTTTCTTTTTAGCCCATAACTGTCTCCACACATGGGCAAACACCACAACGCTTGGGTCCATCATAGCAAAAGTTGGGAAAAGGGGAAAAAAAAAACAAAAAAAAAAACCAATCTGAGCTGCCAGAAAAAGAGAAAGCACTTGCTAGAACCTGGTAGCAATAACTTTAGCCTGACCATGATGAAATATACTGTACACAAAAGTAGGGGTAGGCGGATGACAAATGGTGAAAGAGCGTGTGCATGAGTAATGCTGCGAGCGTTCTCTGGTGCTGTTTGTGCAGAGGTTATTTCTCTTGATCAGCAACCAAAGTAACCGAGTTTCCATTTTCCTTCATTTAAGTCCAGCGCTGCTGCGGATCACTTTCCTGACCATTTGTTTAAAGCAGATAAAAATGTAACTTAAGCTATAAATCGCATGGAAACAAGGCAGCGCCAGTGCACAAGTGTCCAGACACTCAAACTTCACACCTTAGCTACCTGATGTGGAACTACTTAAGATATTTTCCTGTCATGTTATTGGTTGCCTCTCCTGTTATTTACTTAATTTCAGGTAAGTTTGCAGTTCTAATGGCGATTAGGTATTATGTGAATGTTCAGTGCAGCATTTAATCTATGGCCATCACTTTCTTCAGCCCTGTTGGTGTGCTACAATAAGCCCTTATCCAGCAGGTTGTAAATGTACATACATTAGCTTTTAGATGTGGCTTTGAACAGTTTATTGTGCAGATAAAACGTAATGGCCGATATAGCACTGAAGTACTGAACAGCACACACCGGTGCTGACAGCATGTCCGCGGCGGTGCCGGTGTTGCTCATACATTTGTATGTATGAGGAAAATATAGCCGACAAGCACACCGGGACTTTTAGTGCAGATTATTAATTCTGAGAATAAAAGAGAGAGAGAAAGTCTTAAAGTGATGGAATTGAAAAAGGTGTAGGTCTAGAATAAATAAAAAAGTCTATCCCTGGGGGGCACAAGGAGAGCAGAGCTGGAGACAGAGGTAAACAGATGAGATGGGGGAAAAGGATTACGGGTACAGCAGCAGAAGACAAGGTTAAGAAGAATGCAGGGGTGGTTTGTAGTGGACTGGAATCACTCAAACGCAAACATACTTTAAATCCCCCACTCCGCTGAACACCATTTTTCCCTCCATCTCTGCCTCCAGCCCGAACAGAGCAGCAGCAGATCCAAGTGGAGGGTAAAAGCGACATCTGCCTGGATTATTCTTCACCTTCAAGATCCCAACAGCGGTCACTGTAATCCCCACTGAGTCCATTCGATTGAAGTGGGTTACGGTGAAGGTGTTGTGGACAGTATCAAAACCTCAAATGGATTCATTAAAACTGAGACAGCCACAGTTTTTAACAATCCCGTCAAAAAACTTACACTGCTTGACGACAACGACAGAAATATTGCGATTTAGCTTGACCTTTCTCTGCTGTGTAAGAAATGCACACAAAGGAGCATCTGATCTAAATGCTAAAAAGATCACACACAATGGAATATGATAGTAAGTGCACCTGCTCCAAAAACGCCACACAGAAAAACCTGGCTGAAGAGAACCACACGCACCGCAGCTGCTTACATTTACATTAGGATGCTCTGAAAGGGGCCGTGCAGATGTGTCATCCATATGGAACAGCCCAAACCGTCTGCATGAGCTTAGAGAGGGAGTAAATACTGTACCAAGGTATCGTTGTATGTTCACATCATGATTTTAGTCATGAGCAAATAAATAAACTTTGTCGTCTTAAATGATTTTTACCTTAAAAATATTTGGTTTTCAAAATTCTTTATTAAGAAATCGGGAACAGTTTGTAGTACAGTTAAGTTCAGTTCAGCTCAGTTTTATTTATATAGCGTCTTTCACATTAAAATTATCTCTGGGTGATTTACAGAGGCAGAAACCCAGATTCTGAAGTCCCAGGTAAGCACAAGGGGGAAGGAGGACCAAGGAGGAACCATTCTGCTAAAAGCCAGCTGGGTAAAAGAAGAGAAAAAGAGAGAGACAGGACAAAGAGAAAAAAGAGAGAGAGGGGGAGAGAAACCAATATGCAATCATATGTAGCAAACAGGATCCACAAAACTGCCATGGTAAATAAAATGTGGATGTTGCAATATATGCAGAGACTTTAGGTTTGATATTTTATTTGTCCAAAGTTGCATACTTTTATAGAAAGGATGAACTTTAAAATGTGCCCAAACAAAACATTAGTTATATACGGTACATAGTTTTATGCATTTGTCATCACAGACCGTGTACAACGTGGAGAGAGGTGGAAAAAGGAATGGGGCTTTTCTTTTGCTGCTGCCATTTGTTAAAGAGTTAAAGAATGCGGTGTATCAGTGTCAGGACAGAGGCTGTTTATCAGCAGGGAGAGGCTGAACCACTCCTGAAAAACCAGAATAGGAGGATAGAAGGGAATAAAGAGGTGAAAATTTTGATTTTAAGGGAATTTAAAAATTTAAAAAAAATTCTTTTTTAGATCTAAAAGGTGTCTGCATGCATACATACACAAATATGTGTATCCAACATAAACTATCAAAAGCTGGAGATGTGAGGATCCAGTTATCTAGATTAATATATCATATATTCTGCTCCATAGAAGGTAACAAACCAGTTTAAAGGTGCGGGCTGCTGTTTCAAGCCGCTACTGCGGACACAGGTGAATCGGGTTCGGAAGGCTTTGTTAGACAAAAACAGATTGGAATTGAACTGGAGTATGGGTGATCCAAGCGACACTGTCAAGCTTCATAACCAACAAGCAGCTTTAATACTATGCAGACTTTTTTTTTCCATAGTGGGATTACCATTAAAATGAGCTGTTGAGGCAGCATGTGGATAAGAATAATTAAACAAGCATTTGTTGAAGAAAGTAATGAAATAAATATGTACATGGAGGATCATCAACAGAAGCTGAAGGGTTTAAACAGCAGCCTAGCCCGCAGTCTGCTCTCTCTTTGATCACATTAGCAGAAATAATTAAAAGCACGCCCTCCGAGTCAACCATCTATGCCCAACACCTTCAGCAAATATTAATTTAACATTACAGCTATGAGTTCGCGATCATGTAGTGTAGAAATGCAACACAGACCTTGATTAATGTGTCGAAGCAAAATTGACAACGCATATGCTACAGAACTAATTCGTCCCTCCATGCATGCATTTGGCCGGCTAAACTGAAGAATCTCTTTGGGGCATGTTAAGCCATTGTCCCCCTTGGCTTCATGTTATTGCCAAATCCCTGGATTTTTACTCAATAATGATGTCTGCCAAAGCTGCAGACCCTCCAAATCCTGGCACATTCTGGGCTCCTGATGCTTGTACCCTCATATATAAGAATGGCATTACAGCCCAGCAAAGCTGCTTAGACATCGAGGGCAACGAAGATATAGCCGGGTAGGACAAATGGCCATATTATGACAACAATGAACATTACTGGAAGGTTGAAAATGACAAGTGTCAATCAATGATACTTGGATTTTTACTTTTTTTTTTTATTAACAGCGGCCCCGTTGGACATACTGTAATTTAATCTACTATTTAGACAACTGGAGGTATAAAATGGTTTCAATTGCCTATTTGTTCAGACAGCAATCTTTCTGCATGTCACATCTTGTTTAAGACAACTAATGAAGCTAGCAAGTCCAATTTTCTTATTTAGGCCTTTTTTTTGTGTAACACACACACACACACTTACACACACACACACACACACACACACACACACACGAACATTTCAGCAACAGGCCATCTGGACGACATCCGAATCTCTAGATTGACCTGAATTGACTTATTAAACATTCAGACACTGATACTTGCCCAGTTACTGACACACACATATGACAGACACAACCACTCCCTTCACCACAACACGGCGCTCCGATCTCATCAGACTATTGGACGGTCACTTTCCTAGACGGGGTAATCAACTTTACAATCCTTTAGCCCTTTCCCACTCACACATACAAAACCCACACGGCTCCACATTTACCAGGGGGCTGTCAATGCATTTAAAGTGATGTCATCCCCTGCACTATTAGGGTGGATAAGCTTCTTCGGACTACTTCAGTGTGTAATATTTCAATTTGAGTTTGCAGACGTGTTTTTATGGGTCTGAGTTGATGGGAATTACTAATTGAAGTTAGAATGTGACACAGTTGGAGGAAAAAAAATGTGCATTTATGGTGACCTGTTTCAAAGGTCAGGAGATACACTTACACACACCTACTCATGCGTTCACTCACACTAAACGTCCCACTGGAGTCATAAAACGGTGCAACAGCAATGGACTGGGGGAGGGAATACAGAACTAAATAAAACCTCTGCTAGTCAATCCCTTTGTGGTTACCGGCTCAGATACGTGTGTATGTGTGTGTGTGTGTGTGCAGCGCTAAACAAGGTGCTAAACAAGCCAAGGCAAATTGAATATTCAATGTAATCTATAACTAAACTTTAAAAAGACTAATGTACCTATCAACTCTGGTCATTAATGCAGAATTGCTGACTAATAAACTGGATAATTCCAGACATTTCATTATCCAAGACAAATCACATAATTCTTTCTGATCCTAAAAAAATCTAAAGGTAAACTCCAAACATTAAAGCAGCTGTGCCCTTGTGGTAAAATCAAAATTCATCAGCACAGCTCTGTAATTACTCTCCTGCTGGATAATTGGACTGACTGACTGACGTGCAAACGCGAGGTACCCCAACCCAGCAACAAAGAGAAAACAGTCTTTCACGAGAGAACAACATTCCCGCTGACTGTATGAATCTAGGCTCCCCTAGAGTCTTGTATTTCCTCTCTTTTGACCCGGCACTTCCACCGTCGCCATTCAAGTCCCAAACCGCACACATGCGGCGCTCTGCTCGCTGCCTCACAAATGACAAATTACTTCTAGGCTTATTATCAAAAATCAGTGCTGGCTGGAGGGAGTGGTCGAGGAAAAGGGGGGAGGAAGAGTGGCTGAGGGGCCAAACAATGCCTTCTGAGCATCCACAGATAAAGAGACACACATTTTCCTGGTGCAGACCATCCAAAAGAGCTCATTTGGATCACAAATGGCTGTCAGTTGAAGGCGAGTCTCAGCCCCACAAAGGTCAAAGAATTAAAACAGGTTTTTGTGCGTTTGCTTGGACAGTCTGCATTTGCTTCTTTGTGATTTAGCTCAAATGTGTATAAAAGAGGGGGAACTAATATTTGCCAAGGTGACAAAAACAAATCCTGAGGTTTGCTTTTGTGCAGCACTCTGAGCTTTGTGTGGTGACTGTGGAACACGATTATGTTCACGCCAACCCCGCCCCTCCCTGTGTTCTCCCAGCTGAACAAACCACTGTACCCAGTCATTCCCTTTTGTCGTATACGCTTGCTAGCATCCCTTTGCACTGTGGCTCCTTGCCTCCTTTCTTCTGGTTCTTCCAACCAGACAGTTGTGTTGTGACACATGGACAGTTTTAAATCTCACTAAACCCTTTCTTGAACTCTTCACTTGTTAGAAAGTGCATTTAAAAAATACTTGGTAAAGAGGCTGGTCCTAATTTTTTGTAAAAGTGTTAAAGAACAATTGATTTTTCTGCATGCAAGCTCCTGTTTCTTGTGCACGTCCCTCCCTGTGATGATCAGTGTTATTTCTGTTTTTGGAAAACCAGCCCATTGGGTGAGGAGCAGATAACAATGGTTAGATGTTGCACTGTGCATTTGTCGGACTAGAATTCAAAATTTAAAAAAATCATAAACCGTATAACAGGCATGCACCGGCTTTCAAAAATTAAGAATTCCGTCTACAAGTGAAACATTCTTGGCTGTAAATGTATCCCATAAAAAAATGAATTTTGGTCAAACTCACTATTGTGACAGACGGACTTCACCATTGGTGTCTAAAGCACATTTTTATGGTGAACTGTTCAGATAATCCAATTGAGGCCTCAATGTCCGTACACTGAATATCTGAATGAATGACTTGATTTTTTTTTTTTTGGGCCCCACAAATCTGCTGGATTTGGGAACATTATGGGAGGAAAGGGGAGAGCAATTTGACAGCTTTTGTTAAAGCTTATGAATCATCTTTATTTGTAAACTGGCCAAATGAGCTTGTCCAACTGCTGTAATCTCAGGACATCTTGGCACAAAAGGGAAAAACTACTGGAAGCAATTCCGCAGTGATTAATTTGAGATGTGTATTTAAAAGTGATAATTAATCAGTGATGTCGGTGAGGTTGATTTGTCCATCCAATCCACCATAACTAGACTGAACACTGGCCTCTACTCAGTCATATATTCATTTAAAGGCTATATATTTACTGTGCTGTAGCTTGTAAGTCAGTGTTATTCATCACCAAACCTTATGAAAACTCAAAAAATAAAACAAATAAAATAAAATGTATTTTTCAACAAGCTAAATTGTTACAAAAAAGCCAATTTCCTCTGCAGGCATTTGCTGAAAATTTACTTTTCATGTTTCTGTCTTTTGAATAATTTGTTTAAATTTACCACAGGGAATTGGGGCAGCATTTTCCTTGTGAGGATTTTAACCCTGATTTCCATAAATTAATTCAGAAGATGCATCAAATTAGCATCAAACAGCTATGCAAATCTAATCAACAAGGCCGTAGCCACAGATGAGGACAGTTTTGGACAAAAGTGACCTAAAGTTACCTCTCTCTGTGTGGCTCTGTTGAATAGTGTGGTATCAGTGGGCACATTTTGTGCAATAACTTCTTTCCCATTTCCTTTTATGCATGTTTCCCAGTCACCTAGGTGTATCCACGGATACCCAAACCCACTGGAATACAAATACGACCTAGACACTCGCCTCTCAGCCCTATTACTACCCACCTACGCGCACATGTGCGCACACGCGCGCGCACGCACACACACACACACACACACACACACACACACACACACACACACACACACACACACACACACACACACACCAATTCCAAACCATGCTGTCTTCTGCTTCTGTCTGCTCTGGCTGCCTCTCATGCCATTCCCCCTTCATTAACAGCTTCAACAGGCAGTCACAGGGGAGTACAGATCAACAACTGTGGGGAATCTTTCTTGACTTTCACTTCAAAGATATACTCAGAATTTAGCAGGAATAAATTAAAGTCTGTGCATTTAATGTGACTTAAGTGGCCCTGATATCAATCCCTGTACATTTAGGTGCTCGCTGATGACACCTTGTTTTTCAGATGGGTAAAAACTAACTCTATTGGATTTTGTGTGTGTGTGTGTGTGTGTGTGTGTGTGTGTGTGTGTGTATGTGTGTGTTTGTGGGGTGTTTTTGGACTGCACTGAAAAACCCCAGAGAGGGTTGATGAAAGGGCTCCCAGCAGGTACTCCTGGCCAAACAACACAATGGTGGAATAACCACCGTACATCTTAGCCAAAAAGTAATGCCAGGGGGGAGGTGGATGAAGGGCAGCAAATGGGTGCCTGTTGGTGGTGGGGTGGGCAGGTTTCGGAGCCAGCAGTGTGCGGGCACGGCTTTACGATAGTAAAGAACAAAACCAACCTCTTCATGGCCATCCAGCAATGCAAATTGGCTCTTGATCAAGGTTTCACACTCGGCTTCCAGCAAACAAAGTGCAAATGCCGGCTCTTTGGCTGGAACCTGAAGTAACGACCCGTTTTCTGTCCTCTTTCAACTGGCAAACACATTCACTCTCACAACCCAGTCACACTGGGACGCACACAGGTCATTTTTATCCAGACTAATATTCTCTTCCAGGGCAGGTCCATCCATCTACCCTCGGGCTATTCTGATCCAGAATCCCACAGGGGAACATTTTATTAAGCCCCACTTCAAACACCTCCGATAACAGCCTTTAAAGTTTGCTGTGCCAAAGGGCTATGACAGGTAAGACTCAAAAAATGTGCACCAATGTGGAACAAAGCAACAAAGAAAGAACGTGATTGCGTGCCAAGGTGTGCAGCCACTGCATTTGTGTCTACTACAGATGCATTTAATATTTCAGGTGCTGCTTCTCTTTCTGGAACCTGGATCTTCGGTATGGGTTTAACCCTTTGTTTTAGTGACACAAAGACAAAGCTCCTCTGCGACTTTACTGGTGCCAAATATATCTGATCAAAAGATCAGAAGAGTCTAAATCTCATCATTTCTGATAATATAATCAATTACCAATTTTTGTATTACCCCTTATTTCAGAGAAGGTACATATTAGTTTAAATGTTAATTTAAAATGTCTGAGCTTAGTTATACAATACCACACAGCCCATCTCAACTTATTTTGACCCTTTCTATATAATGACAACAATATTGGCCCAACCATTTATCATATGTCTGTTGTTATTTTGTCTTTCTTCCTTATTGAAGATTCTATAGAGGCCTGGGTGTTTAATATTCTTTAGAGTTCTATGAACAGGCCTGGCCTGCAATCAGAATGCAAGGAAGCCCTCTTTCATGCAGCTGGAGGAGTAGTGGTGTGGGGGTGAGACAGCTGAGGCTTGTCTACCATGTAAGCAAAGCTTTCAAGATCACTTTTATAATTCTGCAACAGGGCGCAGAGGAAAGGGGGGGTTGCTGAAGATCTTTAACAAAGCTTTGGTAGCATGAAAGCTATTTACAGACGTTTGTATAGAGCTGCGACTGTGAGTGAATACCCCTCTGATTTACTACAAGGGGAAAAAGTGTGAATGTTGCTTCTAAACGTGTCAAAGAACAAAACAGGGAAGAGGAAGCTGCGTTGACAGTAGGAACAAAGCACCTAAAGTCAGAGGAAAGTGATCTTTTCCTCAGAGAAAAGTCAACACCAAAATCTGTAAGTGAATGTAACCTCTTCAGCTAGTTAGCCAAAAGCAGGTTAAGAGGTTTTGGGCGGTGCATACTACAATTTCAGGTTTTAAAAGTAATTCTTACAAATGTAAAGGCCTAATGCATTAAATTAATAATCTTATTAAATATCTACATCGCAGTTTTGTAATTACCCTATGGATGCTGTTCAGAGTTCCCTTTGCCCTTCCCCAGAACCGTATCCATCACCTCTTGTTCATTTTCTGTCTCTACGCACTAAACAATCTCTTTATGTGCTGCGTGTCACTGAGATTGCCTGGCTGATGCTTTCAGGCCTGACGGATAAGGGGCCCACAGGAACCGACCGGGACCTGATAGAGGTATAGCGAACGGAATAGAGCATGTGCTCTAGCCCCCTTTAGCACCCACGAGAAATAATTTACAACTCTGCCACAGTTGATTTCCCTTACTACATCTAAAGGCACTCAGAGACTGGACCAAACACCACTGCGAGCGGACTGCAGAAACACACACCAGGAGCTGAAAGGCAAAGCAATAATTCGTTTTATCATCTATGGATGCAACTGTCTGGAAGAAAAAGTCAAACATCTACATATTTTACTTATATTATGGATAATTCATTCAAACCTTGGGTGTTTTTTGTGTATAATGTGTGCAAACAATCACTATAAATTAATGATTGAACCCAGAGCTACCTTTACCCATCATACGCTATAAGGCTGAAAGCTTCACCTCTTAATGACTCACTCAGGTTTCTTAATCCATGGCTGCAACATGTATAACACCCCCGCTGAGTGTTTTCATTTACTCCACATAAAGACATACTTCTCTCAGCAGACCCACAAAACCACAATACAACAAACACACACACACACACACACACACACACACACACACACACACACACACACACACACACACACACACACACACACACACACACACACACACACACACACACACACACACACACACACACACACACACATTTTTTCCAGTTGGGCAAAAAAAGAGATTAGCTCTGACATCTGTCTCGGTGAGTATTGGCCTCATCTCATTTGTATGGAACCTAATATCACCCTAACCTTTACGCCGGGCGCTTTTTCGATTGCATCAGCATAAAACTGCCTCTGTGGTGAGCCAATTATCTTCTCGATTGTAGATTGTTGTACCACCACAGTGCTTACACCACCGCTGAACGCATCCAAACAACCAACAGGACTGGTAAAATGACAACTCTTGGGTAGAACAACGACATAGGAAAGGAAAATCTAATTGCGTATGTAATCGAAGCTCTCCTATTAAACAGCCCATGAGGCTGTATTTTTGACACTGTTAATCCAACTGCACATTTACCACAGTGCAATTAAATATGAACTTAGGAGCAAAATTCTATTTGCCTTTTATTCATTATTATTATTAAATAGGATAAGGAGGAGGATGAGTGAAATTCATGGGGATGAGAAAAAAAAGAAGGTTTAATATTTGCTGTTGGTTTATAAGACAGAAATATCTGTCTATTCAGGTTAATTTTGACCTTCAAATCTTTCAGGGGAAAAAAAAAGACTGTTACTGTGGTATAATTGTTGAGTCAAGAAGAAAGAGGCAACACCAGCACCGATGCCTCCATCTCTTCATCAGTCTATTACACAACCACACAAACGAACACATGGATTTTACCAAACTTCAGTGAAGCATAGGACAATCCCCTTTTCAGCCTTTATATTCCTGCAGAAAGCCTGCGGATCCTAACTGAATTACGTAGAATCACTTGGGGGGTGGGCTAGAAGAAGCATCCTGACCTGGCTAAAGCGGAACAGACGTGGAATTTTGATTCAACAGAAGAGAGCAAAATCCCACGCTGACGGTCTGAATGTGATCTCTGCAGCAAACAACACCCACATAGAAATGGTTATGGGGTGTACCATCACCTAATGTGTCCAAACTGCATCCATGCTGTCCAGGCTGAATAGTACTCCAAAAAGAATTTATATAGATACATCTTTAAATAGTCCCAGTGATACAACTTAAAGAAATTTTGTTAATGAACTTTGTGTATAACACTATTATCCACAACAAGTTTGAATTTATTGGCATGACTATACAAATTACTAATGATCTAATATTTGCTGAGATGACAGTGAACTTGGGGACATGATGAATGTTCCCGTGGTGATGCCGTATAGAAAGCTTGAAGACACTAGAGGGACAAACTGGTCACTTGGTGAAAAAAGATAACGCAATTGAGGCAAACTAAAAGAAAAGGATGTGGAGGGCTGAACTGCGAACTCCTTCCCATTTTCTCAAACACAGAGCAGCCATTGTTCACTAAAGGTCTTTAAGACTGTGCATCAGCCTGCCTCAGCCCTTCCACCCCATACAGGCTGACAACTATAGGCTTGAACTCTGAGATTAATGCTGTCCTCTCTCCCTAACATGGGCCCTAGACTTTATAAAGGGCCTCCTCCCCATCATTTAGCCTGGACATCCACACATGAGTAGATCCCTCAGCAACCTTTTGGCAGGAGAACTCAGACAAGACCAATGAGATGACGTTTAGAATGCTGGAGATGACTGTGTGAAAGGGCTGAAGAGTGGTGTCTTTTATAAATCACAGTCTGTTAAACTTCATAAACAATTTAAAGATGAAATAACCAAGAACTCTGTCAAGACCTTGAAATCTTCAAAAGACAGTTTAAACAAAGAACTTATTTTTTTGAAAACGTACATGTAGCATAAAGAGCACATGGCTTTGTGGCAGATATCAATGACAGCAGGCTGTTTGGGCAATAAGTACCTCTAGTGGCAAACATGGAGATAAGCTTCAGTCTGAAACAGCTTTGAAAATAAGTCAAATTTTCTGAGATTAATATAATACATATCATAATTACTATCGCATCATTAGTGCAGATTATTTTGAACCCATAAACTACTAGAAATGTAAATGCCCCGTATAAACAGGTGGCATTTACGCCTAAATATGGCATCAAGAGGCAGACTACATAGTAAATGATCCATAACCCAGCAAAAGCTGTTCTACCTCTGGACGGGTCAGGACCAAATGTGAAATTTAATAAACCCACCCACCAAATAATATCTCAATCTGTCATTAATTACACAAAAGCAGATCCACCATGACTGCTCTTCCTCAGACCGGAACCATTTTGGAGCCCAGGGTGGTTTCGCCAGATCAGAGAGGAACAGTACGTATTTTTCTGGGCTTGACCACCATTCCCATTTTTCTGGAGCACCAGAAAGTGTCTGGGCATTAACCAGCCAACATAATGCCAAAAAATACTTAGATTTATCATACTTTATAAAAGTAACAATATTAATTTGAAAAAAAAAGCCTGAAAAACTTTTTTATAAAAAGAAAAATCTTTATTTTCAATCGATTTTTTTTCCTTCCACGTTTTATTGAAGCAACTTCAGACAGACAGGAGAGCGCCCAAGTGATGGACTTTGATCACATCTCAGCTCATTCATTTCGTCATCTGCCATTACTGTGAGCTCTCGGAAGCTGACAGCTGCCCCTTTGATGTAAAAACATGCCCTTTGGCAAATATAAGGCACTGTGGAGAGCGCTGCTAAATTATCCAAAAACATGTTCTTCATGCACTTTCATCATACCCAGAAAAGACAATCAAGGTGAGAGGTACGCTTTAAAGGATCAGCGCTCACGCTCAGATGTGATGGTCGATTGATTGAGATGTGGCTTCAAAAGAACGTCCGCCCAAAGCAGAAAGGGTGTTTTTTTTATTATTTCGTGCATCATCCAACAGAATGATTTATAGCATTTCAACAGGCTGTCGAGCAAACATTAGCCCTGAACTCTTTCTCTGAGAATGACTCAAACTGCTAAACAACCTGCCTTTTGCACTTGATTCTCCTTCTTTTCATGAATCTTAATTTTATTTAACTTCTCTAACAAAAGAAAAACACAATGGAAACAACAATTGGCTCTATATTTTTCCTGCCAGCTCGGCAGAAATTTCCAACACAGGAAGCTGAGATTCAAATCTTGTGCCTTTGTTCTTTCTCCCAGATCACTGGGATAAAAAACATCTTTTCCTGTGGAACCTATGCAAACAATTCTCTTTACTACGCTAATCATGTCCATCTCATCTTTACTTAAGACTGCCCGCTTTACGTGCTTGATATCCCATCTCGTTACACCTTACAGTATTTTCTGCATCGGCAGGAGCGGCTTACAGAGCTCAGCTCCATCGATCCATCAGGGAGATGCTTAGACACGCCTGTGCCGAGAAGCCGCGGCGAGGCCGAGCAGCCAGGCGTTCGCTCAGAGTGAGACGTGGCCTTCTTCCTCAGCAACGTAATGATAGTAGTGAAATCTAATTTCACGTCTCACTGCCATGTTTGCAAAAGCGCATCAGCGGAGGCACATCCCCGAACATGGGCCCCGGCGCTAAGCTCAACCTGTCTGGCTGCGGGACCCGTCCACAAAAGAGGGAGATGGAAAGAGAGAGAGAGAGTCAGTAGAATGAAAAGTCGCATGGCACGGCTGAGGGCCATCGTTCCAGGACAAACGTTGACAGCATCTACTTCTTTGGTTGCTAATAGGTTATCGATCGCAGAGGCAATGCATCCAGCTTTCCTTCGTGGAAGTCGTCTTCATCCATGTGGGTGAAGTAAAGCCAGATTGGATCGCTCAACCCGAGAAGCTGTTGTTCCTTCCACTCAATCCTGCTGGTCAAGGATCATCGGCAGCGTCCTCAACCGTGTTTTCGTTCTTAAAGGCTTTTCATGACAGTGACAGTAAAACTCCCGGACAAAGAGAGACACATACATACAAAAAATACGCTATCAAACCCTTGCGTTACTCCATTTTAAATGTTCTTTTCTCTTTCTCATAACATTACTTAGATCCACTTTGTAATTGGCACCTACACACCCACACACACACTCACACTCATGACCCGCAATAACCTCTCTTTTCTGTAAATCCGTGCACACACAGATTGGGCCATAGAGTCTGGTTCTTGGCCTTACTTGCTGTGCAAATGAAGGTCTGGAGGAATGTTTTCCCATTGTAAGTGGCCAAAGTGTGTTTGTTCTTGCCAACACTGGGTGGCTGATTAATAGACGTCCAGCGACACAGCTTTTCTCCCCTTTGCGCGTCCGTATCTTAAGGGGAAAAGCATTTGCTT
The DNA here is from genome assembly GCA_000180735.1 of Tetraodon nigroviridis. Taxonomy (NCBI): domain Eukaryota; kingdom Metazoa; phylum Chordata; class Actinopteri; order Tetraodontiformes; family Tetraodontidae; genus Tetraodon; species Tetraodon nigroviridis. The sequence goes on along the minus strand of CAAE01015039.1, from coordinate 554,106 downwards.
GCAGCTTCTTCCCCTCCCTCCTGCTCACAGACTAAGTTTTTGTTTGTTTGTTTTTTTTTTCATCTTGCATCATTTAATAGAAGGCAATCTGCTGTCGGATGACTACATTCATCCCTGTATGGAAATTACGGCTTATCTCAGAGGCAAATTTAGGCTCAGTCCATCAATTACTGCAAACACTTATTATATATAGTACCTGGATTTAAATTTAGACCTGGTTCCTCTATCCTATGAATGATTTAATACAAGACTATTTGAGACTTTTACTTGTTGGAATGAACAGCTTTTAGCAAAGAAAACCCTAACCCTGCAAATAAAAAAGGAAATAATAATAATAATTTCCTGAAATTACAGAGTATAATGTATGCTCTGATTTGCTTTTAACTTGAACTAGGCACACCAATTTGCCGCAAAAACGATTTAACTGTAATACATTTCTGAAGGGCATCTGATGACATACTGAAGAAATTTGTGATCAGTCATTGAGCTACGTCTCTCTCTCTCTCTCTCTCTCTCTCTCTCAAACTAATACAGTTAAGCAAAACCCATGGCATGTACAATCATTGTTTCACCTTAACAATGAAATGCCAATTAAATTTTCAGAGAAAATCTCATTTTAACATAGAAATGATCATTTTTTTATCACAGGATCCTGTGATCCAGGATCCTCCAGTGCTGCGCAACACTGGGCTTCAGGGCTGACTTAGAGGGTAAACAATACAGGTGGTGAAACGCTAATCTCTGTACATCCCCATGCCACGGTAGAAGATCCCTTTATCCAATCTCTCCTTTACTTCCCTAGAATGTCCACAATAAATGTTAATCTCCTGCCATCTCTGATGGGATGATCTCATAGTGAAGTCCAATTATTCCAGCGGTAAAGAGATTACACGTAACATGCAAATCCCCTCTCTGCTCCTGTGACTAGGTACATTACAAGATAATTCCTCTATTATTCCCACTGATGGAATATATGGACGGATCTTCGCGTCGTCCTCCTCTGGTTGGGACAAAAGCCTGTACTTTGAGGTCACTGCGCAGCAGAACTCAAATAAATTTCACAAACTTCTGCATTTGCCAAAAAGGTGCTGTGAAGGCAGCTGCAACTCAGATTAAGGTCAAAACAGTACAAGTGTGTGAGTACGTCTATTTGAATACACATTCATAAAAATACATGCGTAGGCAGCAGTTAGTCACTTGGTCCCTCAGGAGTTGCTGAGAATCACCATCATTGCCAGACCTGGGCCAACATAGAAAAAAAAAAAGGGTTTTTTTGTTTGTTTTTTGTACCATGAGATCACAGAATCTTTGCAGGAAGATGCTGTGGGGGCTGTGAAAGAAGGCCAGGCCGGGCGGAAAGCCTTTGAACTCTGCGTGGCCAGGAGGCTAACGGCAGGGAAGAGAACTGCTGTGACCTTGACTTGGCATTGTGGTGCCCATCAGCAGAGATCAGCATATGAAAATGTGCATGCACACTGGCACGTGTGTGTGTGTGTCTGCATACTGTCACTGTACAGCCAATTCAGCCTCCCTTGGAGGGTGGAAACCGTCACCCAGCATCCACTCACATACTCACACCTATGAGCATCAAAGCCAGCCCGGTAACCAGTGGTAACCATCATAGGGGCAGGGGTATGTTGGCATACTGTGAGGTGCCCAAGTAAGGAAGCTTTCAGCTTTAGTTAGAGCTGCTCCAGAATGAATTTACAAAACTGGCTGGTAAGATACATGTTCACACAAGCAGTAAATGGGCAGGTCATTTTCACTGGTGTAGTCTGCTTCAGGCTTTCGCTCTCTTAATTCTGTCCCTGCATGTTTCCTTCATCTTCTTTATAATGATAACGTGGCTCTGCTTCAGCAAAGCTAGCGACAGACAGTTCTTTATCCAATAGGGATGAAAAAAGACATCATTATCTGGCAGGAAAACAAATGCCCCTGATCACATTTTACAAGTGTGTGGAGAAATGAGCAGTGACAGCGATGTATGCTCTTTGAGATGCATCTTAAAAGGAGATGTGAGAGAACAGGAGGAGGAGAAAGGGAGGGAAAAGTGTAAAAAAAAAAGAGAGGAGAGGCTTCTGTAGCGATACAACAGTCAGATGGAGCATTGAAAGTATCCCAGGAAAAGTAATTTGTATTATATCAAGATTAGTAAATGATAAAGTCGTCTCATTTCCCTTCTGTCAGATTTTGCTGCACACCTCTGAGTCCCCTTTTCGCTTCAACAAAAGGCTGAAGCTGAATGGAGAAAGTAAACAAAGGAGACAACTCATCTCTTATCTTGAATCTGCAAGATTGCCTCTAATTAAGGAGAAATACATTTGTATTTTCACGTCATTTTTGGGAGCAAATCTGCATAGTGAATAAAAAGCAGTGAAGGAAAAACACAAAGACAAATGTAGAAAATGTGGAAATTAAAGCATTTTTATGTTAATTATAGTGTAAAGGTTCTTATTTATACACATTACACAACAGTAACCGCAATTACTCTATGAAGTAATTTATTAAAAAAAAAAACACCCATTATTTCAATCAGATGTAGGAGTACAAGGTCAAACACCAGGCACAACTGTATTTTAGCTGAATAAAGACACAAATACACACAGAATTACACAAATAAAAGTCTCTGCATGTGCAAACAGGCACCATCTCTGTTCTGCCTCCACCTATGGCACTCCACTCCAGTAGAATTAAATTAAACACATTCGTCATTACGATGAAGAGAACAGTTCAGTGTTATGCAAGAGTGAACGCTTAAGGCGCAGCACGAGGATTTCCCGTATGCTAATTCAACATCATTAAATGTCATCAATAATGCATTTACCTGGAGTTGGCGCTACAATGAATTTCATAATGCTGTTTATAGTAGAAATGAATATTGCATGATGGTTTTTCATTGGTGGGAACTTAAAATGACAATGAAGAGACAAACACACACACAAGCTTCTTTAGCTCTAAAACACATGCAACCCTGTAATATCTAATGGCACACATCTCCACAAATTAACAGTGCATTTATAATCTGTAAAGGTACATCAGAACAAAGCAGTAATGCAGAATAAAAATTATTTAAATGTTTGTGTTCCGGATGGTCCGCCTTTTAAATAATCCTGATAAGATCTTTTTTAACACCTTCAGGGAATCAATGTCAAACTGCTGCTGCGGAAACTGCTTTGGTGTTCAATACGCTCATGCAACAAACATTAAGACTCTCAACGCCACCTTTAAACACCACTTTAATCTAGATTTTGGAGCAATTTTGAAGTAATTCCTCTGTTTTCTGTAAATATTAAATTGACACTTTACAATACAGAAGAGCTGAGAGTGCGCCTTTTTTCAGTTACATGCAAAATATGGTAACGTTTTTTTCTGCACGTGCACGTCAGATGAGAGACACACGAGGACTCAGTGTCGAAGACTAAAGATGCAGTGAAAGATATATTATGAATTTGGATATGAGGTGTAAACTGCAGTCAAGCTTTGACGCTATAGGAAATTGGGCAGTGGGTCAGAAGCGGATCCTGGATGTTGGACTCGGTGCTTTTAGGTTTGTCTCACAGGCTGTGGGACTATCTGTGACTCAGAGTGCTCCACAGCGCTGTGCCATGGCAGCGGTACAGTAATCCTATTTTTATTAAAGGAGAGTATAAAAGGAAACCATCTGAAACAGGTTTAAGCCCGTGTGAGAGCACAGGATTTCATTACTGCAGCCGAAAGGGCGCAGGTGTGTGCGTGTGTGTGTTTTTGTACATGCTACCGAGACACAAAACAAAATACTCTTTCCATAGGGAAAGTGGGTCATTTTTTGGAAGGTGGGGAAATTTTAGCTGGTCAGCACAACTTCAAAGTTCTGTTTGAGGGTTTAGACCTTTTATATATAAAAGGTCTGAGAGTGTGCAGGGTGGTCTTGGTCTTGAACTAAGTGCCTATAATTTGGTCCTTCCTGCATTCCTGAACTTGCAGATTACTACCTTCATTTGCCCTCATTCTAAAGAAAAAGTAAAAGCACAAAAAAATAGGAAGGAAATTCAAAAAGGCACCAAAGAAAAGAAACTCTCCAGTATCCAGCTTGTCAGTCATTGTTGTTTGTCCATCACCAGCTGGACTGCCCACCACTTCAAGCAGCTCTTATGCTGTTTACAGACCTTCATCTGGCCTGGTTAGGCCTGAGAAAAGCCACCAGATGAAAAGAACTACAAGCAGGACGTGATGACAGCTTGTTCTCCTAAATGCATACAGCGTCATTTTATCTGTCAAAGGTGCAGAAACCATCTTTACGTATGAAAATAGTAAAAGCGAGGCGATAACTTTATTCACTATAAGCAAAGCAAAGTGAGAAGTCTTTAGTTGGCTACACAGGAGAAGAGCTTCAGGTGTGTTTAGGTGGGGAAAAGGCAGCAACAATTCCATCAACATTTACAGGAGCAGAAAGCCAAAAAAACACTGCAGGGTCCACGTGTAAACCTCCAAATACAAGCCCTTCGAGGGTGTGGATCCAGGTTTTTAAATGTAATTATCATCTTTGGTGTGTTTCATCTAATTCACATTTGCTTTTAGATGACAATGGCAAAGTGACAGACAGATTAAATAAACTACAAACTTGGCTACCGCATATTGACAGCCAGACACACACGAAGGACAGTAAATGCCGATATTATGGGACAACACGTTAAACAGAAGTGCAGATTAAAAGCCGATACCTTCTAGATTAGTGAGGGTAATATGATTATCAGGGGCAGGCTTAGAGATGGGGGGTTAGAAGATTAGATTTCTGAGTCAGCATTAAAGAGAAATTAATCCAAACCTATTAAATCAACTTAACAACCAGCCCTTGCTCCAAATATAAGTGATACAATGACCCTAAAACTAAAGAATGATACCAGAATAAGAAATAATTAGAGGTTAAGTTTTATAAATGAATATGAATATAACACAAAGTATTTCAGATGATTAGAAACACAAAGATTTCTCCTCCATCCTTGCTAAACGCATCTGTCAGGACTGTGACCAAAGTCTCTTCATGATGTCCGAAGAGGTGAGGAAAAAAAATGCTAATACTTTAACGCAGTCGCTCAGCAGATAAATGAGTTCATGGATGGGCGAGTGCAGTGTGACCCCTTGTTCATCATCGCATCAGACAAGGCAGTTGAAAAGACTGTGATCCTCACACTGCAACACTTGTCAGGACAGTAAGTAAAGGCCAGTTTACAGTAGTCAACAATAGCCAAAGAAGAGTCCAAGAGAAGGTGGAAACTTTAGATTAGGGATAATGCACAAGCAGAAAGAGGTGGGGGTAACAAAAGACAAAGACTGCGGAGAGGAGAGCTTTCATAGCTGATCAGAGGCAACAAGAGCGGCAGCTTCTGTGATTTAACTAATACCGCACGTAGAAACGTTGAAAAAAGGAGGTCTGAGAGCAAATATGTGCCCCTCTTCCCCACAGTGCCTCATGTTTCATGTACTGTGGAATGATACGGGATACGAAAGGCAGGATGGGGAATCTAGGTGCACAGACAGAATTTAGGTTTCATTTTCACCTCCCTTGCTGGCTCTCCCTCATTCTCTGTGCATCACACTCGCTTTTCATCATGCATCCTCACACTCCCTGTGCAGGCTTGGTGATAAGTCATTATGCCAGATCACACTTGGGTAATTGGGCCATGCAAAGCAGAGTGATGTATGCGAGAGGAGGAGAGGCACAGTGACCTGCATCTCTCTCGATCTCTCCAAACCCATTAGCCACGGAAAACACTTATTTGCTGCACTTCTATTTAGATTTTACAAATGTGGACATTTCAGAACATAATCACTGTTATCCAGCCATCTCAGCGTCCACAGGGGCCTGGAGCTCATTATGCAACTGAGAACTGAGAGTGTGCGAGTGGTGATGCTATGGATCCCAACATGTTCTTCTAACACTTTCCCTAATGTTTGGATTAGTGGTAGTTATTTTTTTTTTAGCTTTTTGGTGCAAATCTATAGCTAGGAAATCTTTAATAGCCAGGAAAGCATTTAAGCCACCCCTAAACAGGGTTTAGGGTTGTGAAGCCTCGTAGCTTAAAGACATGTTGAAGTGACAATTGAGGAAAATATCCCACATTGACTATGCCTAAAGATGGACTAAAAATGAAGTAATAA
>CAAE01015039.1:509361-547517 GCA_000180735.1 Tetraodon nigroviridis | reverse complement strand
TTAGATTGTGTGTGCGTGTAAGTTTTTTCATCAATGAAAATCAATTTTTCTTGACTTCAGGTAAACTGTTGAGCCAACTTTGAGCTTCTTTCAAGAGGAGCCACATTTCCAAGATGGATGAACAGATGGACAACGAGAAAACACGCCGCCTCCGGCCAAGGTTATCGCAGCACAAAAACACAGAAACATAAAGGACATAAAGAAGACACAGCGAGAAGCTCAGAGTTCAGCAGACCAGATGGAGGCTCCATCTACTGACAACAGTGTGAGTTAAAGTCCTGGTCATGGTCCATTATTCTCTCATACTCCATTTCTCTCCGTCTCTTGTTCTTGTTCCACTCCGCTCTGCAAATTCCCTTAATGCGACTGGAGTAATGTGAAAGTATAAACCGCTCTTTGAACATCAGACATCATCATCAGAGAAGAAGCGCCCCGCAGGGTAGTCGACAAAAACCGTGCCGCACATATGTGGGTTAGTTTTAAACAACACGCCTCACAACAGTTTGGGAAAATTTTATCGTTTTTTTCCGGCAGTGTCCTAGGGTGGGATTTCTCTGTGTTCCCTTTGTTTGTCGACTTAAAAATAAGATCAGGTCAGATGGCAAACAGCCATGTTCACAGGTTTTCTTTTGTTTATCACCGGCAACTTTGATTTTTTAGATTTCAGAAACAGATTGTGGGTAAATGAATGATGGTTGGTAAAAATGTTTATTTATAAGTGTGCAGATGTTTGTGACAAACTCCCTGCAGAATTTCTTCATTCAACACTTCATTTTTTAATTTTGTTAATCAAAAGACTTCCCCAACCCTGCGACAGCCCGCTCAGTCTGTTTAGTCCTTGAAGCGCAAAAGTGCATCATGCCATAAATTATGCTAATATTTTGAATACACAGGAGGCTGCTGGAAGTCCCAACAAGATGGCCTGCATCAGTTTCTACCTGTTTCACACGCACACTTGTTATGTCCTCTGCCAAATTTTAGGCTATTTAATTCCCCTCCCCACCCCCGCACATTCAATTTTCGCTTATTTAATTTTGTGAAAAATATGCCACCTGGAAAAAGCTAACACACACCGATTCTACTCTACCCATCCCCACATACACACACCTATAACATATGCATGTCATCCCAGCTTAATCTAATCCATTAGTCATATTACACAGATGTGATAGTTTATATGGACCAGACGTCTCTATCCGTAGACGCAGATGCTGAGTTCTCCACCTAAAAATCCAGCCAAAACTAACATTATTAGATTATTATAGATAATTTATCATCATGTGGGCACATGCTGAGTGTATATATCAGCATAACATCCTATTGGAAATCCTGGTGCTGGAGCACATTTCTGCCGGTTCCCAGGTCCAGCTGAGTGGCTGAAACGGGCGCGGGGCTCGAGACAGCCGCTCTAATGGCATTTTCCCAGCGAGCAACAGAACAACGTGTTATTTTCTTGCACGGATGGTGAGCCTGCAGATTTAGAAAAGCTCGAACAGGCATTCCAAATCAATATTCTCACCAGAGGTCATGCGGCTAGTAGACACGAAATGAGATGGGGGGGAGAAACAATTGTCTGAGGGCCCCGATTTCAGCAAAGCGCTCGACACAAGCGTTAACTCTAACGCGGAGGAGCTGTTTTGTATCACTTTGTGGCCCCTGATTTTGCCATGGATGAACATCCAAAGACTCTACCCATGGGAGGGCTTTTAGATGTCCCTGAGCTGTAGACTTGCATTAAAATCTTTTCAAACAATGTTAAGTAAAACTGATATTTGCAGTTTAATAAAACAATGTATATAAATGCATTAGCAATGATGAAAAAACACAGCATATTTTTTGGTTTACTACTTTTATACGTTACATTAATCTGTTTAAATATTGCCAATAGCCCTAGATTAACAGATGCCGACACTGTCATTTACTTTTTCCACTTTGTCACCTTAAGACACCCACAGTCTCACCTCTTCTGCATCAAAACCACATTCTGCAGCCTGATCAAAAGCCCCCGAGGAGATAAATACAGGTCTAGCTTGCCTGGAGCCTTGCTTTATTTAACAGTCTGTGCTTGCCTGCCTTTAAAACTGTTTTTCTTTCTGGTAACTGTGGGGGAGAAATGTTCTCTTGATCACAGAATTCTACATGAATCTTAGTTTAAAACTGCAACTAAGAAAAAGTCAATGGAATCTTTATCCTGATGGAATGAGACAGAAAGGCAAAGAGAGAAAAAGGTCACCCATAATTTGAGGTTTAAGCATATAAAAGTTGCTGGGTGGTGTGTCAGTTTTTAGGACCTTGGTCAGAATGTGTTAACTGGTGAGACGTGCACGGGCGTGCAGAGAGTAACGGATCCACCACAAGAGTCTCGCTTTCCATACTTGCTTTACTGTAAGGAAAAAAGAAAGTTTCAAACCAACGATTTTTTGTCACACTTGTTATCAGCACACAGAAGCTGAGAGCAGGTGGATCAGTACTTCCCTTCATCGTTCCACGCTTCCCTGCATTGTTCCACAGACAAGATCTTGCTTAAGGACTTTTTAATACAAGTAAAACAAAAGACAGCAATTCACCTGACTGACAGGCAAGCATCATTAAATATAGGTAGAGACGCAAAGTGAGCAGCCTAACACTGCTCAACTAGTGTGTGTGTGTGTGTGTGTGTGTGTGAGAGAGAGAGAGAGATGGATGACGGTGCTAGTTGTGAAGATTACCAATGATCATTAATCATCTTCATAAAGCCCAAAATAACTGCGGTAAATAGATGATTGTCAGGGCTCTCCTGTAGAAAACGCTCCTAAACACACTTAAAGTGACTGCATATGATCTCCACCGTGATGCATAACTAATGACTTAAAAGCAGGAAATACACTATGTTTTTTAAAGCCATTCTTTGTTGCATGTGTCGTTACGTTGAACATGGTCAATTTCAATTGGCAGCTTTTCTGTATTTCAATATATTGTACAATTTATTGTACTAAATCTAAAATATCATAATAAAGCTGCAGGGGAAAAACTACACCATGAGAACGCAGGGAAACGTGAGGGGGGAGATCTGTCAGGTGATGAGCGCTGCAGGTGTCTCATGACCTGGTAATTTGACATCTCCATAAAACTTTCCATCTCTGAGGATTAAAACCAGACGCCTGCACTGAGACGGCTGAACTTTGTGAAACTGAAAATGTATTAATTTCTTACAAATCACCCCAAAAAATGTTTTCACTTTCTCGTATTTCCTACTGCGATTGGAGTGAAGAGGCTCAACAACGGCTTCAGGTGCCTGCAATGCACGGAGCAGTATAGCCCACTCTCTACGGAGGTGGAACAAGTGAAATAGCAGGGAAAAAGGGGTGAACGTCATTAGGGACCCTGTGGTTTGTCTGCGCCGATAAGAGCTCAGCCCGAGTGAGGGCTAGCAACTCATCAATCCTCCACAATGAGCAGCGTGTGTCATGGCTATAGATTAGAACTTAATGAAAACCAAATCAGACAAGGTAGAAGGAGTGAGAAAGAAACAGAGCACAGTTAATAGCCAGAAACGCCAGAAGGGGACAGTTCTATACAGAGGGACACACTCAGAACACAGAGTTCAGAATCTAGCGCGTGTTGCTGTGTTGTATTATTGTCCTGACACTCACATCATTTTCATATTCAGTCTCTGAAGCTCCGAGCGACCAGCGTGCTTATTAAACAAACATTTTTGAAGCAGCACCGTTGACAATATTGTTGCTCAGCACAGGTGTGGTTAATAAAATTCATCCAGGTGTGACAGAACTCTGACTCAACGTGCACTACAGGAGCACCCCGACTTTATTTACTCTGAATGGCAGTGGATCTTCTCTGGGATACACTCCAGCATCCATGGATGGATGGGTGAATGGATAGATGGATGGACAGAGGAGAACCTTCATCAGCAACAGTTCCTGGCCAGTATGTACTAGGTTGCTATGTCATATTTTGTGGGACAAAATATATCTCAAAAAAACAAAAACAAAAAAAAAAACTTAAACCAATAAAACCTGCTCATAGTGGTGCTGATACTGCATATTTATCGTACTATTCAATCCATTAATTACAAATGTATTGGGAAGAAACCGATAAGTTTAACTAGCCTGGCACAGAAATTAGTAGGTGATCAGATGTTATCAGCTGTGATTCAGGGCCTATTACAATCCTCTCCTTTTATAGCCTCATTACATTCCAAGAAAGTATTCGACACCAAGAGGACCAGAGCAGGATGCCTCCAATCTAATGAGGTGACAACATATCATGAGGGATGAGTGTTTTCTCATCAGCAGCAGAGTTCAGCTTTAGCCCTATTCAGATGGAGGTCACTGTGTTTTTAATAAGGAGCTACACGGTCTGCTGCATCAGCTTTGTTTGTGTGTTTTTAGAGCATGTTAATGAGCAAGTGTTTGTTTGTGATGGTTTAAATGCACCTTATGTGTTACTTTTTTCTTTATTTTCTTAATAAGTTTAGCATTGCTATTAACTTTGTGTCCAGTCCCGTCTGCACGGTATGCCTTCGCACTGCTTCACGGAATACGCACTCACAGAGGAGATAATTAGTCATTTCCCAAACCTCAGCGTGATGTCGCGTGCATGTGCGTGGGTCTCTCCGTCTGCACGGTGTCTGATTTCCTTGTGGCAGATGGGCCCCCACAGTGGCATTCAAACCGCGGTGGCATGAAGTCACTTTTGGATTCAACAACCTGAACACTTCCCAAGAATTTTTGGGGACATAGGGAGGAAGAGGGGGTAATTCCTGTTGAAATGGACGGATACAAGGTCTGTGCAAGCGCACTGGCATAATGCTCCTAAGCGTTAGAGCACAAAATCGGTCCAAATCAGGCCAAAGCGGGCCAGGCTTCAGACCAAGCGCCTGTGCAGAGAACTGGTTTTTAATATTATGGAAATTGCTTTGGTAAATGCGGCATTAGATACAATTGCCGGGCCCATAAAGCACTGAATAAGCAATGAATGGAAATTCTAAATTGAATTGTAAATTGTGAAGTGAAAGAAACAGTACCAGATGGAAGACACAGAAGGAGAGTGTGGGGCAAATGGACACAGTTGTCACTTCTGTCCCGACTGTCAAAGCTATAAAAAATAGGGGGAGAAAAATCTGTCCAGGAGAGGCATGTTGTAATTTGTAACTCTCTCATACAGGTCCATCAGTAAAAAGTAATGGTAAGATAATTCCAACAATATTTCAGATGATCTGAGGCAATGAAGTGCTTCCTCATTTTATGAGACAAAAAAAATGATCTGTTTAATGACTTGTGAAAATTGTGGCTGTTAATCAATGGTTTTATTGGAATTCTGTATCCAAATTGCCACTCATTTGTTTTTTATGACTTTTTACCTCGCTATCGCTGACGTCCAATGAGAAACTTACCAGGTAGCATGAGCCTGAATATAACATCTTTACAGAAGTGATGAAATGTCAGGCAACAGGGCTGGCATATGACACACGGCGTCCAGTTAGTGTTTCTCAGGAGCAGATTTGCACTTTGCTGCACAGATGAATGTTACAGACACACAGAATAATTAACCACAAGTGCTTTTGTCATCTTTGACTGTTTTACTGCCCCTTGATGAAGAACCAATGGAGGACGTGCATTAGAGTTAGCTTCTATCCTGAGCTCCTTCGAGAAGAACTTGGTCATTTGTCACTCTGCCAGACAGAAAAGAGACACTGATCTATGGATCTCATTGGTTTGTAGCTAATGTATATACAGCAAGATGCATCCAGCTGTTGATGTAAATAATACAAGCTTTTATTCAAACTAAAACATTGGGGTTAATGAATCAAGAAGACTCACAGGAGAAAGTTTTGGGGTTTTTTTTTCCCCAGGGTCTTTCTGCCCCAAATCTAAAGCCCCCTGCTGCTGTTACTGATCTATTACAAATGTGTAATAAATCTCAATCGTTGCCGCTATGTCTCGCTCTCTGCTGTCAGGTGTGAATCTTAGTGTGGCCTCACATTAACTGACGTGAACTTCTTTCCTACTGTCGTTGTTTTTACTTTTAGGCTCCGGGTAAAAGAGGGCTTCCTTTCTGTCTCACCCGGTACACCCTCTTTCACTCGCCCCCTCTTTTATCCTTCCCTCTTTCTGATAATGTGCCACTGTGCCAATGAGGAGGAGCAGGAGGAAAAAAGGAGAAATGAATCTGGGTCACAGGAGGCCATGCATCTCAAGTCTCCCTTCTGCCACAATAAAACAGAAATTGATCTGTGGCTTGCTAGCTCTTCCATTCCCTTTGGCTCTGCGCAGATGCAGACGGGTGGATGGACAGATGGATGTATGGATATACAGGATACAGGATACACACACACACACACACACACACACACCCTTTACACACACATACTCAGTACAAAAAAAACCTGTTTTTATTCGCCTCCTGGTCCAAGTATCCTGAGCAAAGTAGGTGCATCCACGCTGAGGTTCACTTCCGGGCACCAGAGTCCCATTTCTGCAGCCCTGCAGCAGCATCAAAGCACTTCCTAAAGCTTTAAGATACAGCTGGAAACAGTTGGTTAAAAAAAACAATGTTGTCATTTTTCAATGCTAACCTGCTACTATGCTACTGTACATACAGCACTTGTGGATTATTGTATTTTTCAAATGTGACAAGAATAAAGCCGAGTCCTCCAAAGCCAGAAATCAAAGACACCCTGAACTTTCAGGATTTTGCAAGTTGCATGCGTCCTTACTTTGCAGATAAGAGAGAAGCACATTCCCGAATGATATCTCCTTACTGTAGAGTTCTCTCCTTCTGTCTGTCACAGTCTGGAACATATTCTAAGGTGGTGCTTTCTCACATGGAAGTGACAAATGTGTGTTGACTAATCAGAGGACTGCAGCATGTCTGCTACAGAACCACACAGACAGAAACTCCAAACACAAAATTCTTTGATCAAAAATTCATATTTGACTGTTTTTGCCCATGTGAAAACAGATAAAAAAAAGAAAGTTCATTTTGGACTGAAAATCCAGCAGCTTCTTGGATGTTAATTTGGGAAAGAAGGCTGTTATCAAATATAATTTTACTTTAAATAAACTAGGTTGTCATTTAACAAATTTATAAATATAGACTTCAGACATCCCCAGTCAAGAGGTAAATGAAGATTTAACAAATACCCACTGGCCAGGGGCATGACAGAGAGGCAGAGAAATGGCAAAGGCTCAACCAGCCATGCAGCGGAAAAGTAAATCTAATCATTTTTCACTGCTATGCTTCCTCAGTCAGTTGAGCTGATTTAGAGTAAACAGATTATGTTGTTCGATCACTCCTGACACGTTCTATGAGTACCCATTTTTGACTCCATCGGTTCTGTTCAGGTTTGGAAAAATGCATCCACATAAGATGATCACTGAACGCCAAAACAGTGGTGACCATCACACAATCTAACATATTCCTGCATTTTTTGGCAAGTTCAAGCAATGCGTGAGGATGCCAACGTCATTACCATGGCAACTGTAGGTAGGTAGCTTGGTTGTGTCAAACAAATCTGAGGCCGTTACAATAGTGCCCCCACTGATAATGAAAACTGTAAACTGCTCATATGTATATAGCATAAACATCCATTTCTTGCCCCATCTGTTCTTTCCTCAGTCTTGAGCCACTGCTTGGTCGCATTAATGGAGCAGCGGTGGGTCTGCAGGGGTCACCGGGGAATGGCCGGACCCAAATACAGGGTCATCCTCTCTCCAGTCCTTCACAGTTAATGAACACCTCAAGCAGCATAAACACACATACAGGAAGTAGAAGGCTCTTCATCTTCACGACACTTCGGGAGCACATGCAGGCGCACACATCTCATTAGCTAGCTCAAAAAGCTAACGTCTCTTCATCACACTGACGTGAACATGAGAAAGGAGGCAATAGAGCCAGAATGTGGACTCTCAGAAATTGGATTTTACACACTCAGATTCAGTTATTTTTTACTTTTTTTTCCTTTTCTTTTCTTTTTTTTTTTTTACATTTATTACATGCGAGCATCTAAAACCTAGTGTGTTTGGGTGCACGATGTAAATTGCATACGCTGCCGTGATGGTTCATGGTTTATTAGTGTTAATGATGCAGATTACCTGGCAGCAATTAAAGCAGTAATATGATATTTTCTATACATTTGCCAAAGGAAGCAAAGGATTTTGTGGCATGAAAAAATATAGAATTTTACGGCATGATGTCTAACCTAATAATATATAAAACAAAAGAGAAGCTCAGGGCGAAAGCAGAGTAGGTCAGGAAATCAGAAATTCTCTCTGTAATACATTGACACGAATACTTTGAAAAAGAATATGCACAAGGGCACACAATGTTGGAAATATAGATCAGGCAAAGAAAAAAACATCAAGATTACAAATATTCAATGAAAAAAGGAGTGTGCGGAGTATAGGAGCTTTCGGAGAGCAGTATAGGGGATTATGATCTCAAACACAGAGTATCTAAACCATAGCACTGTCCCCCTATTATAGATTTGAGGGGGACAATTAAATGAAACATGAGAGCAAGCACACGATTAAAGATTTATTCAGCCGAGGTCCCTGTGGAGCTTTCCATTTTCACCCACATGACAAATACGCAAGCCTTCGACGGTGACCATCTGGAAACCCCACCCCCCACCCTCAGACCAGAGACACAACCGAACACACCAACCCGACTGTATCTGTGTGTAATTTACTAACCGAACTATAAATGTGCCATTTATTTCAAACAATTATCCGGGGGAGTCGTTTACTTTCAGCACGTCGGCAGAGAACCTCTGGGGACCCTTGTGGTGCTCACAGCATTTAATGAATTTAGTAAAAATCACATCCGAATAAACCATATAAAAGCAAACAAACAAACACACACATACACAAGCACACATACAGGCAAACAAACAGGTGTTGCTGGCTCTGGGATAGAACTACATATAGATCTTTCTCAGACCCGTGTTTACCTTTTCCGAGTACGGTATTAAAGAGGGGCAACAAGAGAAAACAACATAAGACAAGAGAAAGTAGCTGTTAGTGCATCGACGCGTCGCGATGGTGCCAAGTGTCAAGCGAGATCAACAATGAGTGACGCAGGCCAGCGCGAGCCTCAGCCAAAACTCCGGAGCAGAGACAGCCAAGGAGTTTGCTCTGCCAAACGATGAAATCATCTCACAAGGAGGAGTCACTTCGAAAACCAAATAATAATAATAGAAATGAGTATCCAATCAAAGTCAAACGCACACACACAAACACATACACACACTACGCATATAAAAACATAAGCTGTTTAAATGAAGACCAACACACAGAAGAAGAAGTACATGGGAGTTTCCCCAAACTACTGCTGTCGTAACTGGGTCAATGGGTCAGTCTTCGCCACACTGACTGAAGCAAGCACACGTGTGTTTAAGGAATCCCGTTTGCACTAATGTCAATATTTAGTAATAAAATTGCAAAAGTATTCCTATTTTTAGAGTTTGGCTCCAGAGGTTCAGATGTTCTCTTTTCCATCTCTACCTCTGGCTGTTTGGGTGTGAGAGGAGGAGACTAAAACCAACTAAAGATTTTGTGAATATGAGATTGAAAATGCGACCAACACTTCTTAAAAAAAAAAAAAAAAACCTTGAATCTGGAGGACGGATACAGACGTCGCATGCAAGGTTACAGAGCTACGCATGATGTGGCAACAGCGTGCATGTTTGAAATGATCCTGTATGTGCATGCGTTAGTGAGCGGGGCCCCTGCCGGAGCCCGTTAATGTGGTGTCACTCTGCTTGAAAACATTCAGCGCTGAGACATAAAAGGTGGTGGGAGGAGAGAGTGGAGGCAGACTGGTTAAATGGACTGAGAAAACATGCCAGAAAAGAAGAAAGGCACAAAACGGAGACCTTGAAAAAGATGCACATGCCAAAACGGGACAAAAACCAGAGCGAAGATCTAATAAAAAAAACATCTGTGGTCATTCTCTAACAAGCCTCCAAGAGAGAAAAATCACGTCTGATACAGCAATCTGCTCTCCCTGTCTATATTTCACTCATCTTCACAACGTAAAATCTTTAAAATATGTGCCGAAAGCTCGGCCAGCCTGCCAACATTTCAGAACACTTGGAATGCTCAGCACGTCAATACATCTTGGGAGACTTTGGTTGTGGAACCAGGCGCACATCAACCTCTCTTTTTTCCCCTCAACTGCACAATAATTGCCACCTACTGCAAACAGACTTTTTTTTTTAATAACCAGGGGCTTCAGAGAGCAATCAGAAATGGATATTTGTAATCAACAGTGGGAAGTCAGGTGCTTATTTTCCCACAAACTCCTTTATTATTTCCTGACCCATTAGAGAACCCAACATTACCGTGGTGTCTGCGCTGGAAAAAATAAAAGCAGATTGTTGGTGAAAGCTACATGGGCCTTGTGCTTCTGGATTTTCAAGGATTTCTTGCCCCACCAAGTTTTTATTCTGATAATTGGCATTACTGAACACTAGATCATCAAAGAGCGGCTCCACCTCCTCCCACCAGCCTGCGAGGAACGACAAGCTAAATACTCTCTAGGTAAAATAGTCATTCTTGAAGCTTCAGGCTTATATATGTTGGTAATATGTTGTCTGTGTTTTAGTCCATGTGCACGTACATGCCTGCAAACTAAACAGCTTTTTTTTCAAAAACCCAGATACAGGAAAGCTGGAAAAGGCAAGATTACCCAGGTAAGAAAGGTTAAGACGTGGAAGAGGGATGTGGACTGCATATCAAAATATCAGCGACCTGCAAAGCTAACTGTTACATATTGTTTCTGCATGCGAAAATATTGTTTTTGGCAGTATTATTTGATATGTAGCTTTAGGCTGTGAGGGAAAATGTGAGCGAAGTTCTCAAATATCTTCCTGAGGTTCCCAAAACAGCTTGTGACTCCAGTCATTAATGAACAGCTGTTTGGTGGAGCCGTCCCCTGGCACGCAAAAGTAACAAGTGACAGCGGTACCAAAATAAAACAGTTTAAAGAAAGAAAAATTAAACTCGACTCTTTTTGTTCTAATTTGTAACTGTGTCATCAAACTTTTTGACACAACTTCTGACTCTGTTCTCAAGGGTTCTATCTTGGTTTCAGCCCAACAGGCTGGTATTAGCAGCCATGTTTTATTCATCATCATTCAAAGTTGTTGTTTGATACACCGCTTCCTGACTGCGTACAGCGGCAACAGAGCGCAAGGTGAAAAACAGGATTACAGCAAATGTAAAAAATGAAATGAAGGCACATGAAGATATTCGGTTAATCTGAGCCGCGGATTAATGTCATGATACCCTGTCAGGCACACCTGGGTGGGGGTGTGGGGGGGGTAGCACAAGCACAAAGAGGCACCAAAGAATGAGCTAAACATCCACATGTGCAAAGACGCTTGGGAAATAGGACAGAGGGATTCAACTTTAGATAGTCAGGGAGAACTGGAAAACAGCGTAAGCTACTCACCCGAAAAGACTGAATTCACCCTGACTGAAAAAAAAAGGGGGGGGGGGCGAGGGGCACGCAGGAGAGAGAAAGAGTGCAACATCCTGTGCACCGACTTTACAAAGTTCGCTGAAGGTTTTCCCACTTGTCAGCAGCCAGCAGGCACAAACAGACACCAAGAATTTAAAAAGTTACAGTACTTCTGCCCTCTGACACGAGACAGACAGGGGGCTTTTTTAAATACCAGAAACAGCACCCTTAAACAAAGAACACAGAGAAGAGATGCATTATTGGGGCAGCTGGGGCGGGACCACTGGATCGGAGATTCATTGTATGTTTACAGCTTGTTTTCATGCACTTATATGTGAATTTATAATTTATAGTGTTGATACTGGACCTGAAAAAGTCAGATCCATTGACAAATCAGCTGTTTTCCGCTCCACAAGATGCAAGCAGCCTTCAATCCGTGAAGGGAGGATGACCTCCAGCATCCTCCAAATTCATGTATTGAATAAGATAAAGACAGGACGTCAATGGTGAGTCAGTGCTTTTTTAAAATTTAATAAATGTGTCTCACTTTTCGTTTCTCGTTCCTCTTTTACCTTCTTTAAAAAGGGAAAGAGACATTACCATGGGTCTGTGAATGATCCACCAAAAAACAGCGTACAGCAAGCAAATACAATCGTTTTTCAAGAGACAAAATATCACTTAAAAAGCTTCTTTCTCAGTCTTCCAGATTAATGACTGTTAATTTCCCGACTGTGTAACATCCCACGAGCGCGTTAGCGTCGACCTGTGAAGGGATCCCGGTGTCCGAGTCGTGGTTCCCTGTCGCAACGCTACTTCCTGAGGCCCAGCCTCACCTTCCCCAGGGGAATGCGGGAAGGCGATCTGATTAGCTTGTTGTGTGTTAGGCCCCAGATCGCCTTGGTTAATTAAGTGATTAAACCAGCCCTCGTAAACCAAGCACCTGACACGTGACCCATTACCCATGACTCAAGTTAACAAAACCGAGCTTGTGGCAACCCCCCAGACCCAACGACACAATTTAGATCACTAGTGTCAGATCAGCTGACGAGGCACTAACAAAGGAGCAGAATACATAAAAAAGGAGCAGCCTTTGTGTTGAACCTGTGGCATTTTACTGTCTCGTATCCCACACAGGTAAGACACACTGTGTTTGCGCTGGTGTGTTTGTGTGTAATTAATTAATCCCCCGGCATCGGCTCGCCTCCTCCCACTAAAAGTCTGACCCCAGCTGTGCTGTGTATGTGCGACAGCAGGTGACCAGAACGTGCCTCTCCGAGCTGCTCGTAATAATGCCTTAAACGCACAAAGCGCTGGGGTCTGTGTGTGTGCGGCAGGGAGTGTGTGGTAAGACCAGCGTTGCACACATATGCACATGGAGCCGGGTGGCGTGAAATGCGTTGTGAAGTCTCCTCTATGGAAAGCTGTTCTCAGCCTGCAGAGGAGACGCTGCCCTCCTCAGACTCATTGTCCTGCTACAACACACACACACACGCACACACATACAAACACACACTCTTCCCACTCTAGTGGACTATGTTTCTCATAACAAAGGGTCAGTGTGGTGTCATTTGTACCGTGTGTCTGTAATTAATACGTATTTCAGTCTTTTAGTCTTCACTATTTAATCTTTGCATTCAATTTTATCATTTATTTTATAAAAATGTTCCCACCCACATATACGACTGACGATCTACAAAACAATTGAAAGCTGACATGAGGTTCAGATCTGAAAAGATTTCTACAGTGGCACTTTGGATTAGGCATGTTTAAATCCACCTAAATCCGATATAAAAACGATAAGGCTGTTTTATGTATGTTGCACAGCCAAAAATATGGGTCATGCTAAAGCCGTGTGGAAAGTTGCCCCCGTGTCCACGCATACGCAAAGATTTCCCACACACCACAAAGAAAGCACATGCATGCACAAACCCCCTCCATCATACCGCCACCGCGCCACTGTACCGTCTCCCAGGGCAACAAGAGCGCAATATACTGGGAGGCATGTTGAGAATAAGGAAGGGGAGGAGACGAGCAGGAGCAGGAGGAAGAAAAGGAGGAAGAGGAGAGACAAGGGACAAAAGACAACCAGACACACCAACTGTGGCAGACGGGTATTGACTTGCACCTGGGTCAGCGTGTCGGAGGGAACCCTCCGCGCCATGTTTACAAGCCCACCATGATCACAGTTTTCCTGTGGTGTGCGCTTCTTTTGTGTGCAAAAGAAAATAAAATAAAACTCTTGCACCCTGCTTTGTGACAACCGGGACCTCAACAGCTGATGTAGAACTCTCGGTCACGGGATTAAAAAAACGCTGCCGGCTGGACGAATGCGCGCTTCCAAGAAAGAGATTTCCACAAACATCAGTCAGCACATCAGCACAAAGAGGTGGAGGAGTCGCCACGCTGACACGATTTTGATGAATACAGCTGCCATTTCAGTCGCTCCTCTACAGTAAGGAAGGCAAACAGCTGACAAAGTGGAGGCAAGGAAAGCCTCCACCTCCCACTGACTGTATCAAAGAACACATCAAAAGTCTTTTAGATACATTTGCGCACGACTTTCTCAGGTAACCGTTCTGACGTGAGACCTGGAAATCATCAGATTTTATTTTTCCTAAGTGGCTGTTCAATTCTTCCTTCTTTGTCTCCATGTTTTTCATTAAAACTGTCCTCTTCCCCTCAATCAAATCTCCTCTATCTCCCCCTCCTCCTCCTCCTCCTCCTCTTTGCAGAGCTTAACTGGTGATATTGGCTTTTTTTGGGTGGGGGGAGCGGAAGCGCAGTCCTGGCATCTGTTCCAGTGGGATGGCTCACTGCCAGTTCCTGAGCATCACTCCGGCAAACAAGTCATGCTGTCGGATTTATCTGTGACCCAGCCATCAGCTGAGGCTCTGTGGCAAAAACTAGCGGACATACCGAGCAGCGTTTGCACTGCCAGCACGCCCAAAACAGATGTGAAATTGGGGCGAGGAACAACAGATTAGGGAAAGAACAAAAAAACGTAAAGTGAGAAAACTGCATGAAGCAAGAAGTAAAGACGGAGCAGTGGAAGAGCGGGAGAATGGCAGAAAAGCCCACGAGGAAACCATATCAGTGTGTGAAGTAAGCAGAAACTCTCTCCAGAATGAAGTCACCTTGCAACTTGAATCCTCATTTCCTCTAGCAACGCTAATGCCAAACAGCAAAGTAAGCCACACCTGTTAGCTCATTAAAATCTCATTTTGCTCCCATCAAGTATTGCCCACTAAACATCCCATAATCCCCGTTGGCCTCTGCAGTCAATGAGACATGCTTGTAAATGCCACAGCACTCATTTGAGGAACTCCCCGAGACATCGGACGGCCGCGGTCGTGGCGGACATGTGACACAGGACGCTCATGTGTTTGCCGTGGATGAGCGATGAATCAATTGCGCCGCTAATGCAACCGTTCAAGCAATTAGCACCATGACGAATTCATAAGCCATGATTACTTGGCCGGTTGTCTGGGCAATTTGCAGAATGAGGGAGAGTCTTTTCCGAATGGAGTGATCCGATATTTAATATTCTATTTCTAATTCCACATGAGAGGTCTGTTAGTGTCGGCAAACGCAGAGGTAATGTCGAGAACAAAGGAACGGCTAAATTGTGACCAGCCATATCTAGGAGGTGCAGTGTTTACATTGTAGCACGCTCCATTAATCATCAACAGGATTCAGTTTAATCACATACATATCAAACGTGTCACAACTGATGCTGCTGCAACAAGATAAAGACTCCTGTTTCTACTGGTGTAACTGCAACTATCATTGTCTCAGAGGTTTAAAAATTAGTGCGAAATTGGTGTAAATTCCTGCGCCCATGTGACCTGATCTTGGGTCAGCAGCTTAAGCCCGTGTCTGCAGAATATTAAAACCAAAGGGAGATTCCAGATTCCAGAGGGCCCAGCAACATGATAATGAGCTTATAATTGAGTCCAACTTAATTCATTTACAATATGGATTTCATCGGTTACCTACAAGATATACTCCAATCTAATTAAATACTGGGGTATTAAGTAATATTCTGGCCCTGGATGTGTGTCAGCGGTGTTTGGGAATCCCAGGTGGAATGGCGTCGATCTCCAAGGGTAACGAGGGTACTTACGACAGTTCTCCTCATCGCTGTTGTCTGAGCAGTCGTCGTCGTCGTCGCACCTCCACAGGGTCGGGATGCATCGTCCATTCTTGCACTGGAACTGTCCCGTTTCACACTCCGACACCGTATGAGTCCCTAAAGTGTCAGGAAAGAAACAAGAGATATTTAGAACAACCAACACGGCGGCTTTTGGGTCAAAATCAGTGGCTGCTTCCTCCAGGTCAGCCGGTAAACCTCAGACATTTTAGATCTTTAACAAACTAATCTTCACCTCAGAAAAAAGTCAAGCCATTCAATTTAGTAAAGACATCGTTTGTTTGATGATTACTGCCCAATTGTGTTTATTTTTCCCCAAAACATGTGTTTGTTGTTGCTTTTCTTTCCACATCAACACAATTTACGTTTCTTTCGGTTGTGTTTGTAGCTTGTGTCGGTGTCATGCGCTCTGGTGTGACCCAGAGTTTCTGCTCCTGGGGGATCTTGGAGACACAGTTGAGTTTAAACGTCTAAAACTACCACAGCAAACACCGGCGGCGTAATTGCGCTTTGACCACGTCATGTTCTCGTTTAACGCCGACCTGTATTTGAACACGTGTTCGGCGGCAAGCTTCCCTTAGCCGTATTGTCACCTCCTGGTCGTGTTTGGGTCACTGACCGGGATGAGACCCGCGATCCAGGTGCGAGTCGTGCGTAAAAACCCACCGAGCGCTGCGCATCAGACCAGGTTGTCGGCGGACCGCGATCCCCCGCCGCGTTTGTCTCTGCGGCGGAGATGCGAGTCCACCTCGGGGGAAGAGCCTCTTACCTTCAGCGCAGCGGAGCTCCGTGAGAAACAACTGCAGCAGCACAAGCCTCCCGACTTCGGTCCACATCTTCGGAACCGGTGTGTGGTCGTGCGAGTGCGAATACGCCGAAGGATCCCCGAGCTCTCGCACGGTCTGTGCTTGCCCCTCTGTGGTCCGCTCCGGAGTGTGTGCGTAAGCGTGTGTGAGGTCCGCGCTTTCCCTCCCCTCAGCCTCGGCCGCAATTTGAATAAGTGACGCTGATGGGCGGGATGTTTGCTAAATGTGGTGAACGAAAATGAATCCTGTTACTAAAGCGGACCAGCAGCTCTGCTGAGTCATCCTGGCTGTGTAATTACTAAGCAAACTTCCTGCCATGTTCAATCTAATATGTTAAAATTAATTATTTTCATTTTTTTTTAAATTAATTAATTGAAATTACATTTATTTTTAATTTCTGGGTGACTTTTTATTGATCTTTCTGCCCAGTAAGAACTGTGGACTGCAGTTTAAACATCAAGCTCCTTTCAGAGTCGGTTTACCCACTATTGAATTACCAATAAAACAACTTTATTCAGTGTATATCAAATATACTGCTTCATTATCCAGACACACAAAAGAAAATAATCTTTCATGAGCACAACAATCTGCTCATGTATGAAGACAAAAAGCTGTCTGAAAACACTTACAAACCTGGCTCAGGTATGTCTGATATCAACTGATCTAGAAAATGTAAACTAAAGACCAAAGAACAACAAAGTTGCAGCCTGTTTCTGTCTGGAAGTTTGCATAGATATCACAGAGTAGCTGTTTCAGGGAAAAGGGTTTATCTGTGTGTGTGTGGTTTCTCTAACGAACCAACGCAGGCAGCCGGTGCTTGTTTTTATCCGTTTTTACCGGTTTCACGTCGGAACTCCTGCATGTGTGCATTCTGTTATCATTTATCCGTCCAGCCGGGAGGGTTAGGCTCCCTAGTTTCAGGCGTGCAGCGCATCCCTGCAGAATGAGCTCACCGATGAGCATGAATTAGAGCAGAAGAGAGAGTTTTTCTGTCCAGACCTGCTTGGCAGCTGTCAGCTACAGCGTTCAGAAAAGGGCTACATACAGGGATGAATGCGTAGCAGTGGATAAAAGGTTAAAGTCAAAAATTCAGGAATAAATTAGCAGCTGGCAGCTTCAGAGGTAGAGGAAAATACATCAAATCTAACAGTGGTGGCATTGGTTTTGCCTCTTCTTAGGTGCCATGTTTACATATTTCACAGCTCAAATTAAATTCATCTCCAATCAATAAAATTTAACTAGTTAATCTTTATTATGGGGGGAAAGAGCTTCAATGACCCCCCAGCCCAGGGCCACCATACAGCACTGAGAGACATTCATCTCCTAAAGCAATGTAACTTCAAGTAACCAACCTCAAAGACATTCCGGATATCCGTGCGAGGAACCAGAATGGTCACATCTCAGTCCTTCTCCATCCACTCTGTTCATTTCTGCCCAGCCTGCTCTTTATATCTCTGGCTTCACTGCTCGAACTGGGCTTATCTTTCATCCTTGCACTCGCAGCTAAAGCTAACTCTTGCATGCTTTTTGCCTCAGGACAGTAAGTGAGTCTGACTGAGACCTTAAGACCTGTCAGATGATTACTTTCCTGTTCTGTCTCTTTATCTTTCTCTCTGGCTCTCATTCTTCTGTTTCCTTGCTCCTGACTCTATTTAATCTCTCCCTTTACTCATTCCACTTTCTCCTCTTTATCGCTTTCTTCCCTCCATTCTTTCACCATCTCCATTCCGTTCTTTTTCTTTTTGGCCAAGGGCGGATATTAAAGGCACCGGAGCTGATGGGCAGCAAAGCTCATTGCTGTTCAGCGTATGTGTGTGATGCAGGAGAGCAGTCATCTGCTTTCCTGTGACAGCTTCTGACCCCGAAAACCAGGAGAGTCTGGTCGATAGCTGACCAGCTGTTTGCTGCTGGCTACATGGGATGGATGGCATCAGGAAATCGTGGCTTCATCACACAACAGAGCAGCTGAGCAGGTTGAAATTGCCGCTGTGAACACGAATGAAGGATTTTCAGAATCACTCTCAACTTTTGCTGCTGCTTTTTGGAGGTGACTGTGGTTGCTGTGTCACTTTGACTCGTTCTGGCAGCCTGACCTGAACGTTTTCACCACCTCGCCGTCCAAATCCAGCCAGGGGAGCCGGGCCACAGCTGGAGCTGTTGGACCGGAGTTTCAATCAACCGCTGAGGGCTCTCTGTCTCACCACAGACAATAATAGTCCGAATATAACAGATGGGCAGAGTGAGGGATGGTGCATTTCAAAATAGCAACAACGGGAAAGGATTTTCACTGTCAACACTTTCACAGTGGGGGGTAATTTAGTTAATTTATTTACTTTTAGGGAAAAAAAGCTTGGAGGCATTTAAAAGTGTTTATTTGGCAGGTTTGTTTGGTCTGAGACCAAACTTGCTCCACCATTTGCTGCCAAACAGCCTGTAATGTTTCATACTTGAGCTGAGCTGAACACATTTTAGTACCAAAAAACATTTTTGGCAGCCTAATCTCAGACTCGTATTAGATTTTTACCTGAGAAACTGGGATATCAGGCACCGAATGATATTTTCTATCATTCCTTTTCCAATATACCAGGCTACATCAAACATTTTTTGAAGTACTTCCTTGTCCTTTACAGATATGCTAATAACATTTGCAAAGCTTGAACTGCTCAGCAGCATCTCTGATGGAAAATAATCTCACACTGGGCCTCGTATTTTACTACATAACCTCCCCCCATGTATAATTCAGAGGTAGAATTTTTCTCATGCCCTAGTAATCTGGTTAAATAATTTGGGATTACATTGCCTCAACTGTACACCAGTGAAGGGATCAGCGCTCTGCCCATGAAATGCCCTCTGTTGTGTGGTACAAAGGGCATCTTATTTGCCTGTGTATTTACAGGCTGGATAATCTCTTGCTGCTTTTAGCACTGAAAACGGACACGCTTTCATACCCGTAACTCGGCTAACAGCTGATAAAAATGCTTACTCTCCCTAAACAGAGACACAATTTAATTACAAAGCCATGCTGGTTGGGGCCTAATTGTTTTGAACTTGCAGCTTTAACGGTAATGGCAAATACTGAAGGAAAAAAATGCCTTTTACCAGACATATTCAACAAGTTTTGTGAATGCTAAAGCTGCTGTGAAATACCAGAGATGATATAATTACAAAATATTAAAATTCTGAACTAGCTTCACACTCAGAATCCCCCTTGTTTGAATGAAGTGCAAACCGCTTCCCGGTCCTGGGTTGTCTATCCCTCAGACACCCGTGACTGGGTCTTACCCTCCCCATCAGTATTCTGCCAGTGTAACCTGCTGCTCTATCTGGGCCAAAACTCCACATTAATGTAACAAGTGAGCAAGATCCCCCATTTAGATTAGACTCAGAGGCGAAAAGAAGAGAGATATTCAAGAAACGCAGGGGCTTCCAGAAGAGGCAGACCACAGCTGCCCCTTTCCCTCCTAAGTCCTCCATCCCATGATCCCCTGGGAAACAAGGGAGAGACTGGGAGTGATGGCAAGGAGGGAGGTAAGAAGGAAAGATCAGATCATTAGAGAGGAAGGCTAGGGGTCACAGCTGGAGCGATACTCCAGCAGCAGCTAACGCGAGGGGGGAGGATGAGTGATGACGAGGAAACAAGATAAGGAGAGGAAGAGGAGAGCTGAGCTGCTTCTGACACAACGTTTATTCAGAATAAATTCTGTATTTTCTCAACTTCATCCCAAAAAGGAAAAAAAAATTGCTTTGGATAGATAAATGAATAATAGCGTTACATTAATAGATGGTTAAAAAAGGATGCAGATTTGACAACTGGAGGGAAATCAAGACTGAAAGTGGTCGGGGTTTTCACTCTAAAGGAGGCATCTCTCAGAGCCCAGAAATTTTAGAAGAAAACAGAAAAGCACCAAGAGACTAATTCTTCCTGTGAAATTCTTGCTTAGCTTCAGTTGGTGCCTTTGGGTCATAGGTCACCAGTATTTTACAAGTTAAATTTGTAAAGATGTTTTGAAAAGATTTTAACCTTTTTTGGCAACAGTTATAACTTTCTGAGATCATTCTTTTGCTGTGAGCAGCATCTTCACTATGATATTCATGTTTAACTGCGTTAATGACTGCCATTGGCAAATAAGGCTAGTTGGTAGTCTCTGTAGGTTTGACGCTATGTATATAAATGAGAAAGGTTCCCATTTTGTCGCCATGTCAGCACTGTTGACTCCCCCTATTTATTTTTAGGCTTCACAGGCCTGATAGGAATTATATCAGCACAAATTTAAAATCTGCCCATCTAAATGCTAACAGCTTTCCAGTTTTTTTCCCCTTACATTCCAAATTATACTGTACACACAACTTTTCCATTTGTGTTTAAACAGTGTGTGATCTTTTGCTTTGTGTTCATCCTTTCTGCTTCTCTTTTCAATTTCTTAGTGAGTTGTAACAATGTCATCCTTTTTAAAAAAAAACATAGGCTAAGGAGCTGATCCCCTTATATTTGTGGTTTCCATCAAAAGTCACGTCGCTTTACGTCTGCAACGTGTCGCACCCTCAAAAACATTAGGAAAATCCCACTGATTTTCAGTTCATCGGGATTTAACCACAGAGCAGCTACAGAGTTAATGACCACAGAAGGAAAAGTAGGCTACAGGGATAAGGAAGAAAATGAAGACTAAGCCTAATCTTGTGGGAGAAATAAACAACTTAAGGAGGAGAGTAAGCAACACATATAAAAAGATGCTCTAACATGATTTTAGGTCTCTCAAAAATTTCTAAAATGGAATTTAGAATTGTGTAATAATGAATTTTATATACTATACAACCACGGAAGAGCTTGCCTCGACTTCCTGTTGTCGTTTGGAAGCCATTCTAGGAATTGGTTGGTATGGCCAGCTTTCAACTCCGGGATGAGTGTTGGTCGACTCAGAAATGAAATAATTCACAACCTCACCCATTATGGCACATGCCAAACCATGATGGAGCTGACGCACAAAGTCTGTTGGCTGAAAGACACTGAATTAATCAGTTACGTGCACAAGAACGATTTGAAAACATTCTATTTGTGAGCATTAACGTTGTTATTCTGTGTGTAGTTGGAAAGTGTAGTAAACAGCTGCACAGAGATGGGGAGAGAGAGAGAGAGAGAGAGAGAGAAGTAGATTTTAACTGAGAGAGAAAATCAGCGGTTGAAGGTTGAGTGCTGCTGACTCGGCTAGGCATAAAAAATAATTTCACTTATGGCAGATGCGTGCTCAAGTGGGTGCATTTTCTTTCATAGGATAATGAGAAAGACATGGATTTATATCTGGAGTCAGACGGTTGAGGTGTAAAAGTCTGCAGACTGCAAGAGCGCGTGTGAGAAGTGGAACACGCTGTCACAGTTGACATAATAGAAGGCGAAACTGAGGGGAAGAGGAGGGAGGGAGAAGTGGAGCCGCGGCAGCACACTGCAGTTAGTATTCTCCACAGGGGGCTTCGTTCTGCTCTTGTCTCGATCGCTAACAAACAACCTCCATTGGGGATTACGTGTAAAGACTTAGACCAGAAGAATCAGTCGGGGTCTGTTCCTGGATCTGTGCATTCTATGATAGGGGTCAGGTCAGATCAGCACGTGCTTGAGCCTAAGCCCAATGAGATCAGACTAAAATGGGTCATGGAAAGATTTTCTAAGATTGCCTTTGTCAACCCTTAAAGCCAGCCTGCAAACATTAAGGAGATCAGATCAATGGGACATGAACAGAGCAGGCGCGCTGTCCTCCACCAATGTTTCTGAGGACGCTATATGTGCAGAACCCAGGTCCATTTTGTGGCCTTAATGTAACACATGTTATCATAACAGTAAAGCAGTGTAGACTAAATATTTTTGCGATCGCACGATTACTAAAGACAAGCTCAGTATAATACAGCCTAGACCCAACATCTGCGCCATAACACGACTGCTTGACGACAAGCTCCTTCTAATAAAGCCTGGAGTCAGAAACGGGCAAGAGATCCCAGCGAGACTTCATGCTGGTTTGGATGGTTTTGATTTCACCATGGGAAGATAGAAGAACAACAAGCCACCACCAGGATGCAGCCACTTACATTCCTGTCATACGGATGGACTGCAGCCTTGGTTGAGTCTATCACCACAACAGAGCATTACAAAGGGTTTCTGCTTATGTGAACAGATGCAGGAAGAATGCAGAGTTTCGCTTCACTTACGTGCAAACCTGCTGCTCTCAGTTTTCATTATTCAAACTGAGGCTATCAAATATAAACAAGCAGGGACTGGCTTATTCACAAGGTTTCGATATCTGCATATCAGCACCCCACCGTCACCTTTCACAGAGGCCAGCAGCAGTAAGAGATGTATCAAACCGGATCTCGGTATGAGGATGAATGGAGAATAACACAGATCCCAGTAGGGTCTCTGAAAGGCCGACATCGTTCACAGTGTCTAAAACCTGAGCTCTCTCGCCATAATGACTGTTATTACAAAACATGTCAGAAGACTCATGTTGAAAGACTCGTGTACGGTTGGGGAAGAATCGCGCCCAGCATGGGGGGGTATAAACATAGACTCTTCCTGTTTCTGGTTCACACACACACACACACACTGCAGATGTCAGTCACTGTGCGGTTCCTTGTCCTTCTCCAGCTCCTTTTATAAACCTCCTGTTCATGCAAAAGTGGGGCCGCTTCCAAATGATGTCACTCACAGCTCCGGCCAGCTTCATCTATGTCGCCACTAAATCCCACTCGACAGATGCTTTGTCCTCACTTTGGAGTAAATACACACCGGGTTTGGTGCTGAAAGGAGGGGGGCTAGTAGGAGTAGGAGGAGAAGGAGGGGGATGTCTGCTGGAAAAAAGGACTGTAAGAACTAAACATTCTGAATTCATTCGATACATGTTGATCAATTTGACCTCTTTCCTTTCATTAAAACTTCAGCCTTGTTTATCGCGTGCCCAGTCACAGATGTCAGGTGCATGTGCATGCTCAAAACTGGCCGTGTTACCACTGGAGAACAGCTGTATTTATCGTGGTGGGGATGCGCGTTGGACGATAACATGGGTCCCGAGCTGGAGAAGAGGCGAGGTGGGAGCTCCTGTTCGGAGAGACTCGGTTCAGTAAACCACACATTCATTAAACGTCCAGGCATGTGCAGTGACCTGCTGAATAAAGCTCTGTTTCTCTGCCAGCTTTGGACTGTGAATACTCCACGGGTCCCTTTTGATATCCTGCCACCCACAATCTGGTCTCTAATGCAGAACACAGATCTGAATATAAAATCTTTGTTGTGTTCTCTGACCCCATCAAGCTTATGAACATCCATGGTAACAACTCTGATATGGTCTCATCTAAGCTTAACAAGTTTACCTAGCAAAAAAAGCAACTGTAATATGTTTGACCCATAAGAGGAATTTCTATTCTCAAATCCTTCTCCTTCAATTTGAATGTTTATGCTTCCATCTGCACCCTGCAACAAGACCACAAAGAGAATAAATAAGTAAAATAAAGAGGATGGGGCGGAAAGCCACTGAAAATAATACCACGTGGATTCCTGCAGCCTCAGCTTCACGTGGCTGATAAAGCAGTTTAATCTGTCTCTGTCACACTTTGTGTTGGCCTCAACTTGCCTGAACTCAGCCAAATAGAGCTGCTTTAGCAGATAGATGGCCCAGATATAGTTCCAGCTCCATATTGCCGATGTCCTGCTTTGGTACTTTCATCATCTGTGGTCGCATGAAAAAGTCCAGCTGTCTGTTGTTGTGTTTTTTCCTAATAACCATCACCTCACAAAGAAGTATGGCAATAAAATATCCCCACAGAAACATTTGGGCGCAGTGGCACAGTTCTTTTCAATTAAAACCAAATATAAGTTTCGGATTTGTCTTGTCTCAGTATTATGTAAATTAAACTGTGCTGTAAAATCGACCTCGTTCAAAATTTAACACCCCTGCATTAAATTTCTAGGGTGATGGATTTTTGTGAAATACATATGATCAGAGCAGCATTTCATGAGGAGGTTAACACTCTCAGCTGTTTAACAGTAAATTACTTTTAGCAATATTGGCATTAACTTGATAAACACTGATGTCTTTGGAGGTACCTCTGCAGCTGCGTGCTTCAACAGATGGAAGCAAAATTGTGATAACAATTATAGTTTACACTTTATTCAGTTATTTTATTTATCTTCTTTCAATACATTCATGTTATTTTTTAACTTTCCTTATTCTGAGTCTGTGCTGCAACTCCTCGTTTATTTAAACTAAGTAGAAAGCAGAGAGGAAGTCAGAGAGATAGAAGAAATGCCTCAGAGTGGATTGGACTGAGCTCAGAATGGTGCTCCTATTTCCCCTTGTAGCAACATAGAAGCGCATTGCTAGGCAACCGATTTATCCTAAAGACAATCTGCATCTTAAACATTTGCATTTCTTGTGCTTTGCTAATCACCGGTTTTATGTAGAGCCTTTTAATTCTCTGCCCCTGTGAGGCTGAAGCGCAGCTCTTCCAGCGATAAAGATGAGTGATGGGATTTAGCAGCGAGCCAGGGCGCTGGTCCAGGCGTTCGCCGCGATGACCTGCGCTAGCCCCAATCCCACCAGAATGCAAGCTTAAGCATGCGACATCAGTTTCAGTCAGCTCAGTTTGGGCTTTAATATCTCTTCTGTGGAGCTGTAAACACGATGCATAATCATTTAAAGCGTGGCAGCGTAATTGAAAACACACTTCTCATATTGGAATTGAAATGGAAATAATTACAGATTCAATATGTACTCTTTACCATGATCTGCAGTGTCGTAATCAAGTTTCAATTGCCACTCCGTAAATAATGTGATACTCCTGAAAGCATGTAGAAGAGCCTGACAGTTTATTTTAATAATAAAACTCATTATTCTGTGATTTTAGACTAAGATCACAGATCAAGATGACTGATTCTTAGTCAACGGGATTAATAGACAATAGAACTGACTAATAGTCAAATCCTAACCACCATAATATCCTGTACATACTGTAAGCTAATATACTTGAATGAATACATACAGGAAAGGCAACAAATCAGCACTTCATAGGGGCAATACTGATTTCTGAAAGATAACAAATGCAAGAAAGAGACATACAACGGTCAAGATAAAAGAATAAAGATCCAAAGAGTGGACTGGCATACAGAAAAGAGGAAAAACGTTTCATAGACATGCAGTGGAGAAGATGTAGAAGGCCCGGATCACAACTCTGTGGTTTGTGTTAGACAATGTCACGTCAGTTCGAGGAAAGAAAATGAAAGACAACGCAATACTTCTCCAAAAGGAAACGGAGAGGGCGTCTTTTGGCAAAAAAATTGAGTTTTTCAATGTAACAATTATGCTGCACACTGGTGAGACAAGTCTAAAGGTTATCCTCAGATGATATTGAATTGCTTCCGCTCCTACCTCCTGATTTCTAGACAGAAAAGTGCAAATGACTTTTCCTTCCATTTCAGCCCATCATTGTCCATCTTTTGTGATGGGAAAATGAAAAGGAGAAGACTAGAAGCTGTCAGCAGAAAAAGTTTGATCTTCTTTTTTAAACAGGGACAGAGGAAAGGGGAATATTTTAATCATCCAAATGCCAACCTTTTTGACCCTTCCTAAAGATTGCTTTTATTTTATTTTATTTAATTTTATTTTATTTTATTTTATTATTTGAGCAGGTCATGATCTGCTCAGGTCGTGATATCATTGTAAAGGACTTCTCTTTCTGGGTCGCAAAACCCTCGTTCAGCAGATTATGTGAGTTCAGGCAGGTCACAGAAGTCAGATCCCATCCCTGACAAATCAGCTGCTTTCCAGCCAGCTCACATCAGCTGATTTCTCATGAACTGAATAGGCAACTCTCACCCAGGGGGCACAATTTAAGCTGCTTGGGCTGGCGCTGGGATTGTCATCGATGCCTCTCCTCTTACCTGGGATCCATTTGCTACAGTTTAATGCAATAGAATCAATTTTAATAATAGAATTATATTGCATTATATTTAATAAGTAAATGTTGTGACGTGTATGTGACATGTTATTAAGTTGTTCTTGGAAAATGCCCTTGTAACATGTAGGTTGCTTTAGAGCATTTTTCCTTTAAAAATAAGTGAAATGTTTTATCTTCTCACTAAAATTCTCATTCAGACAAAAAAGGGTCTGGTGGCACATCTAAAGATGTAAAGATGTAAAGATGTATTACACAACCAGACACACACAGGAGGCCTCAGTAGCACATAGACAGGCTGCACCCGGCTGATGTGACTCCAGCAGTCTGACTGTCCAGAACCATAAGAGAGAAGAATTATGTTGATTGGACTTATAACTTTGCTGGAAGGTTGATGCTAAAGGGTTAACCTTCTGCGTCTCGATGAGGAACAAGGGCTGTGACACAATGTCAATAACGTATGTGGCACTTTGACATGTTCATCTGCCCCTGAGGAACATCCAGTCAGAATTTTTGTGTTTAGGGTGGAACACAGAAGAATATAGAAGCCACATTTACAACTTCAACATAACCTTCATGCACCACTTTTAAAGCCAAACGTGCACTCTCTTTAGAAGCAACAGTTATTTCCTAAAACCAGTCTTTCTGTGCTGGAATTTTGTGATGATAGTTTTATTTATTCTATCCAGGTGTTTACCCTAAACTAGGAATATATACAGCACACACCAAAAAAAAAACCACAAAAAAATTAAGTGGATTTTTTTTTTTTTTAAACGCACAATACGACAGAACTCTATCTACGAGATACCACTTAGTGGCCGGGTATATGAGCCTGTGGTAATCCTGCCAGTTCTCCTGTGCTGGGATATTTAATTATAGGGTTTAAATGTTGAAATTTCTCAAAGGAATTTCTTTGATATATGAAGTTGCATCCACATAATTAAGAACCCCTGGATTCATGGAATCAAAAAAGTAAAACAGCAAATCTCAACTGAAGAACACAGACTGCTATGTTGAGGGTTTAGTCAAAGAACAAAAGGAGCCAAAATTGACTTGCTCTGGAGTGTTTGTCTGTGTCTCAGCAGAGACTAATCATCATAAACTGCACACAGCCAAATAAACAGCCGCTTCAATACTGCAGAAGCTCATTCACAACTGCAAAATTCCACTAATGAGGGAATCTTTAGGCAAGGAAAACAGAATCTTGAACATGGAATTACTTGGTGTGCAAACAGAAAGCCAGTTTAATAACAGCACAGAATGGAAGCTAATAATACTGCATCAGGAATGAGGCAGAACGCCACAAACTGGCAGATGGAGGAAAACAAAGACAAAAGCCAACAGTGACAACATGAAAGATATGAATATTGCCTATTTAGTGTAGTAGAGATGATCCACGCATCTCTCAGCCAGTCACAGCAGGCGATTTTGGTCGGAAATCCACCTAAAACACACATTATTTCCAATTTTTAACAAATCTTTTTTTTAGGCCCCAGGATAAGAGATGGCAGGTCAAAATGACAGAAAATGGGATCTTTTTAAATGTGTGTTTATTATTTTTTGTGACATTAAAACATTAAATGAAATAGATTGATAATGCGCATCGCTGCAGGATACATACATCCACACTTAAGATTTAAGCCGACATCTCTAATGATCCAAAAGAGCTGGTTCATGGAGCACAGTGTTTTATACCAGCGGAGCTACTGTTTTAATGTGTGTTATGTCTTTTATATTAGCAGCTTCTCCTTTCATCCATTAAGAGCATTAGGACAAATGAAATGACCGGGATGACTGCAGAGGCATGACGCCTTTAAACTTAAACAAAGCCGAGTCCTTTGACCATTGTCCTAGTTTTTCCCAGGCATGACTCATGTACAGTTTCTTTAGGGGAGAGGAGTAAAGTTTCTGGTCTTCTCATTAAACCACTGTTTACCCCCTATTACCCCCCAGCATGCTTCTGCTTAAACTCCTGCACACACAGTTAACAAATGCAAATATAGGATATTGAAAAATCTATGCACATGCAGCACTTAGCCGACTGAAAAGAACTATGTTAAGTCTTAAAATAGGTTTGAGACATCCACCCCGTTTGCAAGGGGGCATTTGGTGGCAGCAAAGTTGTGTTTTTTCTTAAAAAGAAAAGTACATCTCCGTCTCAATGCTAGCTTTAACAGACGTGCAGACTGAAATAAACACTATCGGTTAATGTTGCACACTGCTGTTTAGGTCTCAGTAGAGAGAGGAAAAATTAATTTCAGCTGACCTGTTTGGTTTACATCTGTTCACAAAGCTGCAGAGGTAAAGGGGGGGATTGGGAACGAAGGGCGGAACCCCCTGGGCAATACACATCTGTATGTATGACACTGCCTGCCTCAATTTAACACAGAAATGTGGATCACATTGTGTGCGTCATAGCAAACATGCTGGCAATGCTGAACATCTGCCCTTTCTCTGAAACATACCGCACGCCTGCACATATATACGGTAGACCCTCTAGCATAGTAATATACATTTATATGACTGACTCTACTTCTATATACAGTTCAAATGCCAAAATCATTAAAAATCAAGTTGCAGGGGCAAATATACCTACATATAGAAAGCAGTGCAGAGTAACAGTCGTGCACACTCACATGCAATGTGGCCACACACTGACTCAGTGGAGCCAGACTGAGCACCCACAGGATGGAGCTAAAGGCCAAATGTGTTTAGTGACTCCTTTTATCCAGACGCCTTTCCGCATGATATGGCGGCTAATGTGAAATAATTAAAACTGCATTGCACACACATTTTTTTTTAAGTTGACACACAACTGGAGGACAGGCTGTCCCTAACGTAGTGGGGGTGGAGGTGAACGTAAGTGCTAAGTGGTAAGTAGTATGCGGCGTATGCTACGCCGCAATTCGGAAGGAAACGTACAGGAGCGCCTGAACGTACAGGCATCAAGAACCATCCCCTACAACATAACACACAAAGAGCAAAAGAGTGAGAGAAGAGGTTGCACAAGTGCCCAATCTGAGATAAATATAAACCTGGGGTGGTGTGTCTGCCATCTAGGCTTTATACACCTCATCTGCACTGGCAGTGTGTTGAGAAGAGCGTGAAGGTACTTCTGACCTTTGCCGTCATCCAGGTTGCAGAATAATAAAACCTTCCAGTAATAACACCACCTCTGCAACAGTGCTGCAGAGTGGTACTTCACGAACTTCAAAACTGCTTTTAGCCCCCCCCCCAAAGTAAATTAAAATGCAAATTCCCGTTGCTTGTCTCAACATTTCAGAATACAAAAATAATGCACTTTATCTAAAATAGATCTGGATTGAACATTGAATAAGTCCTAAATTTGGCCCCGACTCAAGTTTAAATTCAAATTAGGCTAAAAACAAACAGAAAGATGATAGTTATTTACGTTAACTCTAGACAGAAAGGGTTACTGACAAACTGGTTTTCCTGGATTAGATATAAAAGTTCCTGACTTACAAACCAAAACATGAATACAATCCAGCCTGACAAAATTACAAAGTCAGCGTCTTATTTGTTAGTCAACGACATCGCCCCCGGCCAAGTATCGCAGGCTGCATGCCTAACGCTGGAAGAAGACTGGTTTTTAGTTATAAATATTGAGTATGCCATGCTTTAAATAACTGATTCAAAAACTTTTTTTTTCTATGAGCGCAGGAGATCACCCCCCCCCCCCCGCCCCAACACACACACACACACACACACACACACACACACACACACACACACACACACACGCACACATGCTACACATACACACACACAGTGGTTTTGTTCAAACTAAATGATTGATGACCCACAAGGAACTACCCCAAGAAGACGTGTCCATCCAGGCAATTCTACAACTTAGATTTGTCTGACCTCTTTTTTTTCCAATAAATGATGGTTTTGATCCTGACAGCACGAATAACAGAATGACATATGTAGTCTGGCCCTGAGGTTAGCATCTCGACCCTGTTCCCCATCACATCTTTGTCATCACCCTGCAGCGCGCTGTTTGTATGTGTTCACATGAATGAATGCCCTGGTGTCGCCCTGCAGACTGGGAGCGTGCCGGCTTCTCTGCTGTGGAAAAAGTGCAAGTGTTCTGAGGCATTGCCTGCATGCCGCGACAGCAGGCAGAGCTGCAAGAGCGAAGCCGCTTCTTTATCTCCTCAGACATGTGGAAAGGGTTACAGGGGAAAACAAAAGTTCAGCTGCGCGGACACATTTGCATGCACACTGCTGCGCAGGTGTAGGTCGATGGGTAAACAAGACAACGGTCTTTGCATGCCGTGGAGTGACAGCTTCAAAGGACACGTCAGCAGTGTACACAGTCATCAGCAAGTGACATTTAACGTAGCTCCAGCAGACAAGAGAGTGGCCTCTAACTTTGTAAGCACATTTCATTTTTGACCAAACAAAGCACTTTTCTGTTCACCCCTGCTGTGTCTGCGTTTTTTTGTTTTGTGGCTAACTCTTACCACCAACAAAAGGATGCATTCCCCCTCTCTATTATTCATCCTATGCCATCTTGCAGCTGTCTCGTGTCTGACGGGAAAAGGAATGTTGCCAAACATCTTTCCAAGTGTGATAGTGCCACAGAGGATGATAAACCTATTTGATCTAAAAATACTTGAAGACTGAAGTTCCTCATCCCCGACACAGTTGACGACATGACAACAGCGTTGCTGGTTTGCTGCTGGTGAGGCTATTTTTTTTCCCTAGATGTTAAGAACCTTTTCTTTAAATCATGATTTAACTTAAACTGATGGAAGGGAGCGCACATAGAATATAAAGGCCTCTCATCAAAGAGTGTGTCACTGCTGCAAGTCAAGTATACAGCACGCCCCGTGTTAATCCCTCAAACACAGATTAGCGTTTAAATAAAATTCAGTTGATGTGCAGAATGTGGGTATTGTTTATCTGTAAACAGAGTAAGAAAAGTGTCTGCAAATCATCGCATGTGTCCTGTGCATCTGTGTAAACCTTGTTTTTGAAGCTTAAATGGATCTTCGTCCTGGTTCGTTCCACTGAGATTAAAGACCCTGCAGTGACACTAACAGGATATGTAGTCAGACGGAACAACAGCACAAATATTTTAGGAGAGGCAGAAAGCAGACACAAGGAATGCAGCTGCAGTGTTTCTTTAAGCTTGTGTTTTTTTTCCTTTTACTGCTACTTAAAACTCAATTTGTTTTTAAGGAATGAATTTTATAAAGGGCTTGAAAGTGTATATTCATTTTTCAAGAACACCTACAATCACCAAATTGGACAGTGGATGGATGTCATAGCTTCTGCCTCTAAACTACAATCTCTAAAGAGGATGTAGACGCATCTGCAGGCATCTTTTTCAGTGATAGTGCTTCTTGCAGGCTCTCCCGTGCGGGTTTACCCCTGGATCTCCCCTCACCTCTGAGACTGCTGCCACGTCGAGTCAAATTTATTTATATAACACAGTTAATCTCAAGGTTCAACCAGAGTACTCTACAAAAAAATTACCACTCTGCAGCAGTAAACAAACACAATGCCAAATTTGGCACGTACTTTATTTATTTATGCTGATTAAATATTATATGATGATATTGTATATAGATAATAATGACAAAAAATGGTTCATTTTGAAACATTTCTTTACCCCAAACTCATCATGAGATGAGATGATTTCTATGCAGTGTGGTTCCATCTTTCTCCTCCAGACATGAGCATCGAGCCTGGAAGGGTTCATGCGCCCAAATGTTTGCTTTCGCCTGTGGGGGGATTCTGCTGGAACGCCGGAAGAGATGAAACAGTTCTTATGAAGCAGAGACTTTGTGCAAACAGCCACTGGTGTGAAATTTACGCTTCTTACCTCCCAAAGCGCAGATGCAGATCAAAAATTAATGTCGCTTCCACTGCAAATGTGCCGTGCAGCGTGACTGTGCACAAAAGGCAGACAGAAAAGGTCTTGGAACAGTTTTGCTTTTTTGACTTCAGCTTCCTCTGATAAAACGTTTTGAATGGTTCATTTAGGATATTTGATATTTAGATTTCCAATAAAAAAAAGTAATCACTCAGTACAGACATCCTCGTTAGACTCCAATTCAGACTTTGGCTTCTAGTTTCATAGATTGTGTTTGGTTTTCATGAGACACATCAGGACAACTGCCTTTCTAGCAAATACTCTAATTTAAGACATCAGCAGCACATTATTGCAGTGGAGAATGAATCTGAATATTTTACCCCATAGGGCCTGTCTCTTGCGCTTCCTCCTGTCTGAATTACACATGTGTAGTGCTGTGATGTTTTACCATTACCAGTTTTACCAGTGTGTATCTCTGGAGGTGTTGCGTGACATTAGTGTGTCAGGAAAATCACAGAAAGTTTCATTTTCCCCCAGTTCACTGGTAGGGACTTCAACTTCAAGTGGTGTTCTGTTGCATTGCAGGATAGATTCAAGAAGTTGGAGAAAAGGCAGGAAAGTGGGAGAAAAAGAGTCAACAAGACGTGATTTGAGAGCCTGGAGGGTGTCTTCTTTTCACTTGTCATCAGTCAAGTCACACGCGTCTGGCCGACATCAAACCAGCTCCAGCTAATTGCAAGTTACACAACCTGTCAGTCATCTGAAACTGCCAGCAGAATCAAATTTGCATAATTTGTCATAAAGCCCACCACCCGACACTGGCCAAAGAGAGAGATTTCTCTATCGCTCGTCAACAATCAGCATCACAGCAAGTTTCCCCAGTTTGAAAAATGGATGTGTGCCTCTGTGATCATGAAATCTAAAACAGGAGGAAATTAAATAAATTCAGATAGTGAATGGGCTTATTCTCAAGCATAAAAGATTAAAGAGAGATTAAACTGAATGGAAAGTCTTCACTAATGAAAATAATATATCTTTAGAAAATTGTGATGGAGATAGGACTCAGCTCCAAGACAACAGCCTTGTTGGATATAAATAATTTTTCTATATATTTACCTACATATGTAATATGACACAGTGCAGCCTGGCGTGTGTGTGTTAGATCAGGTCATTTTAGGAGCCTTTTTAGGAAAAATGACCCACCTGAATGCAAATGCAACAAGGAAAGTAACAATGTATACATGTAGCATTCTTTACACATTAAGAGCATTGTA
The DNA here is from genome assembly GCA_000180735.1 of Tetraodon nigroviridis. NCBI lineage: Eukaryota > Metazoa > Chordata > Actinopteri > Tetraodontiformes > Tetraodontidae > Tetraodon > Tetraodon nigroviridis. The sequence continues at coordinate 514,046 of CAAE01015039.1, read as the reverse complement.
AAAATACTTAGGGCTTAGTGTTTAATAAAATACCAAAATTCTGTCTGATTACTGTAGGTTTTTCTCAGGAATAGTATTAATTTTTTATTTTATTTTTATTTTTTTTGTATTTGTAAGGTTATTTTAAGTTTATGTGGGGTTTTTTTTGCTTTGGTTTCAGTTTTTAAAATTTCATTTGTACCACTTAATTTCTAAACCAATGAATTACTTTAAAAAAAATAATGGATAAATAATATAGGCACTTATTAAAGCTTAAAAAAAATAAAAGTGACTATTTTCTCTGGATAATGCTCTGGTGTGATAATATGCTGTAATAATAAAAACTCAAATACTCTTTAACCCAAAAAGGTCAAAAACTACCAGTAACACACTTCAATATCATCTAAACAGACAACAAATAGATGTTTTTTACTCACCTAAATAAAACAGTCTCTTTGCAAGCCTGGATCGGCCCTTAAAACAGGTGCACTCTAGATCTTTTTGACCAGTGGGCTCCTTGATGAGCAAAATAAAAGATACTAATGGTACCTAGTTGTCCTTGGTTTACACCATGTCCAGCAGCAATCTTGGGGTTTCACACAACAACTGCAGTGACTCACAGTCCCTTATACATCCGTCTGCCCGTCTGAGTAATGGGAAGGGTTGAGGCAGCAGGAACCTTGTGGTTCATCCAGCTGGTAGAGCCAAACTCAGGCCTCAAACAGCAGCACACTGGCACTGAGCTGGCCAAGGCCTGGTTATCTTAGCCTCTGTTAGCTCCTAGCTTAACCCCATAAATGCTAACGCTAATGTCCTTATTTCAAGTGTGTAATCATTTGTACATTTCTTAAACTCTTTTCTTCTACTTGTTGACACAGTCTCAATGATTTAGTTTTCACAAATGCCAATTTTTCCTCCCTTTTTTCCTTCTGAGTGTGATACATCAGTCTTTACAAACTGTTCACTTGACTCAAACAAAGCACACACTATCATCCCTTTTCAGCTGGCTGTAATTAACCTGTACCATATCCCTTACCACTTTTCACTTCAACCTTACCCTGTTTTTACCTATTGATGGTGTACTGAGCGCGCTTCTGTTTCTTTATGATCCATATTTCAGCAGGACTGGTTGTCAAAGATATAAGCTTGCCATTACAGTCTTCTCCTCCAGGGGTTCAGCTGCAAGCCTCCACTGCAAACCCCTTCATCTCTTTATTCTTATCATTTATATGGCACTTAAAATTCAGCCTATAATTTCTACCAAATGTAAATTTTGTCTTTTACTATTTGGGATATAAAATAAAGTATATCTCCTTATGTAACTGTCTTTCTAGCCCTGGCAGTGATCGAAGCTTACATATCAACACTTCTCATCTTCATCAAAATCTATCTATTTGGTTTCGTGATAAAGAAGAGTGAATATTTGGGCAGGTTCTGACAGTTTCTCACCACAGCTCTGCTTTAGTTGGAACCATTTTGGTTCTGATATTAAAGACCCCCGACAGTTGATAATGATTTCAACACAGGACCATATTCTGCAAGACAGTAAATCATTCCAGCAGCGATCTCATCTGTAAAGGGGTCTCGAAGAAGTCACAATCTTGACATACTAGATGCTGGAAGCACTGTTGTGAGAGAAGGACATGCTGGTGAAGGAATGGCTTAAAACTTGTCGTGGTGTAATGCGATTAGAGGCTTCCAGATGCAGCATTGCCTTCACCATGTCCACAAACAGGATCAAATCATCAAGTTCTGCAAAGATGTCATGAAATATGCTGATGGGCCGGACCTGAAACAATAAAGAAAAGTGGCAGCAGGGCTCGGATCAGTTGTGTTCTCACAGTTACTTTTTGTGTGTGTGTTTGTGCTTCAACGTAACTTACATTCAAAAGGTCATCCAGAGAGTTCAGCCTTCTTAGCCTTCTCTCCCATGCCACAGCATCTATATTCACTGGAGTCTGCATGGAGAGTGTACATAAAATCACTGTTCAGAGTGGCTTCATGCGGACAACGGACATGTTACAGTAAAATAGGACGGAGCAGTGGTGAACTAGTGGATACCTTTAATCTCCATAAATTAGTGTTGAGGTCCCTCTTGAAGTATCTTTCTGTGTAAACTCCATGGTCTAGCATTCTGTCTGGTGGCATTGTCTGAGTTTCTATGATATACCGCATCTAAGCGTGGAAACAAAAAATTAACAAAGGTGGTTATGTCTGCGATAAAAGAATTCTCACCATGTTGTAACTGCTGTTTCCCGGATACAGGGGTGTACCAAGGAACAATTCTGCAGCCACGCACCCCAGAGACCACATATCTATAGCTTCATCGAAAGGAAGGCCCAGCAGGATCTCTGGTGCCCTGCAAGAGGTCAAACAACAGGATTGCCACTGCTGTTAATCAAAATTATGTTGTTCTAGCAGTCTGCGTACTGAAGCTCCTCACCTGTAGAAGCGACTTTGGATATACGAACCTACAAAAGCAGCTGATTTTTCAGAAGCCAGACCAAAGTCAATCAGCTTGATTCTAAAGGGCGCTTGTTTGTGGTTCACCAGCATGATGTTTTCAAGCTTCAGGTCTGCGTGTATAACCTGAATAGCCTTCAAGTGGTAAAGTGCAGTGGCCAACTTAAAAAATGAATAAGGGCAAGGTCAGTTATCTGTGTTTAATGATTTTTTTTTTTTTTGGTCACTGCCAGTAGACATGGAGGAGGACATACTTGCTGCACTATTGGTCTGATTTCTTTCAGCATGAGGGGCTGAAAGTTTCTTTCCTTCAACAGATGACGAAGACTTTTATCCAGCAGCTCAAATTCCAGACATAAATGTCCTCTGTCCTCAAAAGCACTGTACCACCGAACAATATTGCACTTGTCTGGGTCCAGGTATCTTATTTTATGCAGGTTGTATATCTGTGAACAGATGTCAGATTGATATTTGCAAAAAGTTATTTTCCCCGATTGCAGCACGGTATGACTATGCTTACAAGCACAATCTTTGACCAGAAGAACATTTTTTGGCCTACCTCAAGAAATGCATCTATCCTGTGAGACTTTTTGATCAATTTGATTGCCACAGTTGCCGTGTCATTCACCCTCATGCACTTTACGACCTGTCCAAAGGTGCCATGCCCTAGGAAGGATTCCACCAGAAAAAGGCTGGGTTCTGAAAGAAAAATTACCTGGACGTATCTGGTCTTCATGTCCAGGATTGCACGTTACCGTGGAATGCATCACCTCGGGCTTTTCCTGGCAAGCCTGAATGTGGACATAGCAGAAAGTCACCAAATATGCATGTTCACTATAAACGTTTTATTCTAAATTGTTCAGTCAACAATTGTGGGAGAAATTACACCTAAATGACTCAAATAACTAATATGTGATAAAATGTCAGTCAAGATAAAATAAAACTTAATAGTAGAAGGCATCAGAAAACTGAAGATACTTACCTGGTAGAGGTCAGACAATCAGAAGGCTAAAGCACTTTCACTTGAATGTATAATTTCTTGATTTTGATCAAGTCTTTACCTAGGGTATAACTGTTAGCAGTTTCTGTCTTTGATGTAAGCAATCTCTCTTTGATGAAGTCTTTGATTTCATAAAACCTTTACTTTGTACTTAACTGAAACACAAGGCACACTATCCCCTTTTCACGATTTTATCATAATGGGTTTTTTAAAAATGTTTTTGTTTTTTAATGTCATGTAGTAGGCTATTTCTAATGCTATAAGACAATATTTAGATCCAGGTTGAAATTTGACTTAATTTGACAGCTGGAATAGGCTCCAGTATACCCCTGTGACCCAAGTGTGGATGAAGTAGACATAAAAAAATGGATGGATGGAACATACGTTTGTAGAATATTTTAAAGGAAATTTAGTTCCGTGCCTTTATCAAATTCCCAGACGTGCTTTATCCTCGCAGCAGTAATTCCTGCATGGAAAGAACGCAGGAAGGTCATATTTTATTGTTTTGATAGATGAGTAATGTCACTGTTCAGATGTGCTCGACTGCCATGTTGGTGACATGAAAAAGCGGATTAAATTCATCATTGTAGATGGCTCTTTTATTTGAGAGTATCTTTAGAATGAACGATAAAAATACATTAAAGGTGCATCCAGTCTCTTTATAGTTGAGATGTGTGCGGTGTTGTTTGGGTTCCACTGACACCAATCATAAATTTGTTACTGTCTTCCTTTGAAGGTAGGGGAATTCTCAGGGCTTCACGAGTCTCCTGTGTAGTTGCCTTCAAAGTGAAATCCTGAGATGTCCACTTCTTTGCCGTGTTGATTCACTTCCCTCCCTCTTCATCTAGTACACCAGGATGTGGTGTTTTTGCAGGCGTTTCAGGATCCACTTCTGGCAACTTGCATGACATCATCAAGGTGAAGGTCAACAATAGGAGCCAGTATTCATTTCCAGCCATCACCGCTGATGCTGATTATTGCTTCTTTCCCCCTACATTACTCTTATTTCCAATATTAATTTGTGTATTAATTCATTACGACATTTTATCATGACAAAAATAGAGTTGGTCCCTTTGGTGGAACTAAGGGTGTGGGGGGGGGGGGTAATGGAGGAAAGCTAATTTTATTCATGACCAGATTTAATGGAAGAAACAGCAGAGCGTGAGAACATCTATAATGAACCACCACCAACTGTTACAAATATTCTCTCCAGGTGATCACACACAGTCATCAGAGAGAAGAG
>CAAE01015039.1:470521-508857 GCA_000180735.1 Tetraodon nigroviridis | reverse complement strand
TAGTCAAAAAGGGGCACGTTACTGGGCTTTAAAAGTAAAACAGAAGTCGTGCTGTTATGAATTGCTCAGAACTTATTTGAACTTTCTCTAGTTCTTATTGAGCTCATTTATCTGGAGGCTCATTAGTAATCAGACAATATTGAGTGCTTGGCTTTGTGTCTGAAGAGGTATTCTTTACTATTCACACATTCAAGCTTGCAACAAGAGAGTCTGAGACAGCCCAAAAGACAAAGGAGCCAATAAACCTGGAAGAACAGATCCAATCAGATATGGCGGCAGAGGAAGAGGCTGAACTCTGAGGACGTTGCTCTTCTGCTCCTGCAGAATGAGCAACTCATCTGGGGAATAAGAGGAACCTTGACTTGCATGTCATTGTGAAAAACAATGGCTCTCAGATGAGGACAGAGATCGAATGAAACCTGTGTGCAATCTCAGGCGTCTTCACCATCAAGAGATGAATGAAAACGAGAAGTGAGGTGAAGAAAATGAAGGGATTAAATAGGTTTCCCTATAAGGCTGTTGAAAACATTGTGCTTCGTGTGCTAGATGCCAGTTTGTCTGCATTATTTAAAAGCTCTCGTTAACCTGAGCTCACACAGCCAGGATCAATAGTCTGAGCAGAGACGCGAAGCACCTAAGCACGTTACATTAGCTGCTCCCGGGGCCGACCTGATGACGCTGATGATGTCAGCCTGCAGAGGGGGGATCCTTTCATCCAGATTAGATAACTAACTGCTGCGGTTGGGTCAGGAGCCACCAGCCTCTTATTGATTTGGCCTCAAACCAGCTGTATTGAACACAACTTTATTCTGTCTGGAAGCGCTGACGCGTCCAGTGATATGGGGACGTTTCAGTTCAAACATTGTTGTGGGTCAGATGTTATTTATTTAGGTCACATATTGTCAGATTGTTTTTTTTTTTTTCGCACTGTTGCACTATTTTAAAATACTTTCTCTTGAGGTTCATACTGACACTGCACTATAGGCTCCATATTCAGCTAAGTTTACATCAGTGTCGATATTTACATAATTTGCAAATATTAATTTTATGTATTACAATTTGGGTTGAAAAATAGGGAGCAAAAAAATTGCTTTGAGTTGCAGGAAAACATCTAAGTTGATTTACTCTGTGGCATCAAAGAAAATACAATGGATTTTACAAACAAGATAATGATATATGCATTTTTAATTAAATGATAAACAGTCTTTTTTATGATATTTCTTAATTTTCGAGGAACTGGCGGAACAAACATGCTGCTTTTTCCCTCTATAAAACAACAGATTGCCAATTAATTAAAGTATGCTTTGGGCAGTTCCCTGGGCGATAAACTTGAAAAAAAAACAAAAAACAAAAGGAAACCTCAGTTACTTAAACTCAGATTTTCTTTATTCTGTCTCTAATATGTGGGCTAAAACCCTTCAAGCTCTTTACCCACAAACCTATAGTCTTCATCACCCTCATCAGCCTTGAAATACTTTAGTGCTTTGTTTCAACTCATTGGCAGTTACCTGCAAATATATTTTCTTGATAAATGGAAGAGGAAAAAAAAAAACAGACAGCCTGTTTTTTCAGGCCTAAATGCTTCGCTGACCTCCAGCCAGCTCTGCTTTGGCACTGAGTTGCACTTTAGATGTGAATGCATCACAGGTTGAGCAAATCTGACACGTAGGGAAGAAAGGGATGAATAAAGAGGCTTGGAAGGCCCAAAACAATAACTAGCCAAATAGTTCAGTTAAGTAGCATTTTCATATTATCCAAGCCAAAAAATTTTTGGTTGCTTTGTTCAAAAGCATAAAAAATTGATATAGCACCAAAAATTTAAATGCTTGTGGGTTGTTCTTTGTTTTAGTTGTTTTTTTAACTCGCTGGAACCCAGAACTGAACGATTTAGGTAATAGGAAGATGGACGCACGGCTGAAAACCATGAGGCTAATCACAGAGGATGGAAAATAAAGCAGGAAGATCCCTCAAAAAAAAAAAAAAACTGGAGGTATACTCAAAAGTAGATCAGAAAAGTCAACAGTAAAAAGAACAGAAGACCAGAAAAATCAGTGAGAAGTTAACACTGAAATACTGGGCAAGCAACAATGCGAAATCCTAGAAAGAGCCCAAAACTACAACAAAAAACTATTCAACAAGATCAGATCAATGACAACCAGATCTTAAAAGGTGATTTCGTGGAACTTGACATTAACAAAACATATTCTAGTAATGTGTCAAAAAGCCTGAAGCAGAGCTTTTAAAGGAGTTTAGTTCCACAAACTTAATCTGGAGGTGTTTGTTTTCTAAAGCAACAGCGTGTTAAAAAGATTCTCTCAGTGTCTGCGAATGTGTCAAATACGACGAGGTTAGAAGTGCATTTATTTCAGTAAGTGTTTGTTTCCTCCTAACAAGCTTTACATATACTCTCTGAGGTGCAGGCTAAACCGCTCTTGAAATAGCTGTCAGCTTAATGGCCTCTGCCTGGTGCTGATAACTGCCAAGGTGTCTGCTGCTCTCTGGGAAGCAGGTGGATAAAGTTGTGAGAGCGTTTGTGTGAAGGTGCTGTGAAACAGAGCCCAGTGGCTTTTTAGAGATATTTTTAAAGGGAATTGACATTCAGCTCAGGATTTTTGCTTCAAAAAAGCCGCCTCCCTCCTCTGCTTTTGGAGACGTCCTTGAGCATACCACGCAGGTTGTTTGCCATGTTGTTTTGTTTGAGTTTCCTCCAAAGACGTGGATAGAAGCGGACATGTTGGCAGGTCCGATGGTGGAAACTATGGAGTCTGTCAAACTCTATCTCAGCTGAAAAAGGGAGTAAATGGTCACAAGCCACAACTGCCGGGTGCAGAGAGAGTGCAGGGAAGAGCTGAATGTGGGCCCAGAATGCGAAGTACCACCATGTCACTGCTGATGACAGTCAATTTGTCTGAGTCAGGATGCTTTTCGAGGTGCTCTCCACCGCTGGCAGCTCTGCCGATGGCATTAGCAGCTGGCTTACCTGCTCGGTCCACACTTAACACACGAAGGACAAGATCCACTAAGTCACTCGTCTAAAATAAGGAATATTAATAGGTTGCATTACAGCTCTTGCTTTACAGGTAAATTCTATCAGACATATAACTCAGGCATAATGGTCAACCCAACAACTTTCACTTTTGCATCGTGTTTCTTGCATCCTGGCAGGCGCCTCCATTGTGACAGTTCTTGCTCTTCCTTTTTGATGAGCTGCAGTGATGAAAAATACGTTAGACCAGACTGAGACTTTTGAATTTTGCAGACTAGTCTTTATTAAATTCACCCAAAAATCCTTGCACAATTTTATGCTCTTTGTAGTGGTACAATAATATCTGTTACCTTACTTCAAAAGAAGACAACATTTTATGAAGCTGATGTGATATTAGAGCATTTTTTTTTTTACCTATGAATGCCTCTTTAATGGCTGATACACTATTTTTTGGTTTGTTTAAATAATTTCCAGACTTATACGATAACTCGTTTTCCAATTTAAGACTAGAATGAAAGAAATCATGTTAGGTCATATCCTTTATAGTGTATATCTATTAACTAAAAATCTACTGAGGTTTTTCAACAAGGCACTTCTGGTCCCGACTGTTTGTAGCATGAAGATCAAAAGTGATTCAAGCTGTAACATCTGAGCCCCCAAAAGCTGAAAAAAATCATCTAATTCTACAAATTCCCAGTGGAAGAAACCGTTTTTTTGTTGAATTGTTCCTAATTCAAATATGCAATTCATTGTGACAGGCTGTAGCACTGACCTTTACATGCGCACAATATATATCTGGTTATTTTTCTTTGAGGTATTTTAGACATTAAATAAAATTACACCTACACTAATAAATTCTAAATGTCACAGGCAAACAATAACGAGCAGATCAGATCTTTGCCCCCGCTGATTTTAATTATCAGCCTTTAAAGTGTGATATTAAGGCTTACGGCTGCATAAGCTGCTCATTCATAGCCTGAAGTATGAATTGGAATGTGTCATATGGTAAAATTATAACAGATATAGAATTAGCTACAATAAGTCCTGTGATCTATGGTAGTAAAATAAACAAAAAAAACCTGCCATATTTATAAGTCATAAATAAATAAATATGTATACCCTGCTTAATGTAATTGTATCATTTAACCAGCAGGGTGCACACTGTTCAAGGTAGCTCAGCACCGAGAGGTCAAGGGAACAGTTTTAAAAGTCTTAATTTATTAAATAAATTGACATCATACAACATTTTTATGGGGTTAGAATATTGTTTTCCATAGAGATATAACGTGGGTAAAACGTAAAAAATGCATTCTTTGACTAATTATGCGTTTTAGACCATTACGACACCAGTAAAATCAAGAAAATAACCAAATTATTGCACTGTTTTGTATTATATTAATGAATATAAATTCTGAGATTATTCAGTAAAGAAAATCTAACTCGTCTTTCGTTTTGTCCCTAAATCGGCCTGAAACTATCCTTTTATGGCGTGCGTTCAGTGTCTAATCTTCAGTGTCTTTTATTTATTTATTTTTTCCTTTTGAGGTCGATTTTCTACTTTAAATATCATTTGCATGCCTCATATGGTTCATTTGAATGTTCCGTTGTGCTTCAACTTACACTCCTAAGTCTAAGAGGAAAGATGAGAAGATCTTCGAAGGTGGGCAGGACCTGGCAGGTAGGGCAGTTTATAGGGAGAAGATGTTGCCCTCTGCTGCAAACGGGCTCATCTCCACCGAGGGTCCCACGCCAGGAGTCCGGCAGGGTAGCCCGCCCTGCGTCTGCTCAGGGGAAGAGTCAGAGAAGTTGAGGCGGCTCGACGTTTCCAGCATGCGGAGGCTGCAAACTTTCCACGCTCCCACGAACTCCACCTGTCCAACGCCGGGACTACTGCTCCGCGCAGCCGCATGACCCCTGGAATCAACGATGAATGCGTCAGTTCAAAGATTTCTGAACGGAAACTGGTTAGAGCAATTAAAGTGGGCCACTGGCGCGTCGATGACGCGTGCGTAAAGTTCCCTCAAAATTTTATTGGAAACATTTTAGCATACAGTGAAAGATATTTCCAGCTTTAAAATACTACTGAAACAATAACAGCAGCAAACCTTCAGAAAAGGTTGACTTGAAAAAAGACTTGAATATTTTGTTGATATTTTGCGTAAAAGTCTTCCCAACGCAGCAACCTCATCCAGCCCGGACTAAAAGAGGGATTTCAGCGCTCTGAGTCATAGATGTCATCTCATCTGGAAGGAGGCCCACGGCTGGAGAACACTGCAAACCTTGACGAACCCCAAAACAAGAAACTTACTGACGTGACAGTTCCTGACGGATGCGCCGGGCAGTGCGGCTGCCGCGGGGACGGCGGGGAGGAGAAAGCGTGCCTGTCTTCGGAGCGCCACCCGCAGAAGCCACGCAAGATGTCCCGGAGCCCCAAATGCGCCCGCTGTCGGAACCACGGAGTTGTTTCTTGCTTGAAAGGCCACAAACGCTTCTGCCGCTGGAGGGACTGCCGCTGCGCCTGCTGCCTGCTGGTGGTGGAGCGGCAGCGCGTCATGGCCGCGCAGGTCGCGCTGAGGCGACAGCAAGCGGCTGAGGTGAGGAGAGCGCAGGGAACCGTCCTAAGCCCAGATCGCAGCGGCCATGACAACAACGAGGTGATTACTATTAGTCAGAAAAAAAAAAAAAGGCAATGTATTGATATAAAAAAAATGAGAAACATTAATTTTTCATACGCTGTCCCAGGCGAGATTGGGTAAATCCTAATCACCTTTTTTGAGTCTAGTTGGTACTTTTTTGGAATTATATCACAACAGTTCTTTGTTGTTTCTTTTAGTAATTACTCTATATAATAATGCTAATAATAAATCAAGAAAAGTAATTTTTACTAAAAGAAGTCAGATTTAATTGAAGCAAAGTGTAAAATATGAATTGTTATAGGTTCAGATTTGTTAGCAAATATCAGCAACAACTGAGGCTAATGTAACTGTAGCCTATTAATAGCTTTTATCATTAGCTTTTCTTGCGTTCTATATTCATAAGTATACAAATTACATCTAAAGCTCGGCCTTAATACTGTATGATCGTGTTCAAATGTCTAATTCTTGTTCCCTGTCTTTTTTTTTCTTTTTCCAGAGTAAGAGCAGGGTCAGGTGTGCAGGATCTCTGCGTAAGGCTGCACATCAACGTTACAGCAGAACAGCTGAGCAGAGCACGCTGACCAAGAGTCTCTTGCAGGGTAAATTTCACATGCTTGCTTTTATTACCACAGAAAATGCCAGATTGTGAAGACCTTGCCTGCGTCTCTGTTACAGGCACAGATTTGCCGCTGGGTACTGAGTCCTCCTGGTCCAAACAAACACGGCGTGACCAAACATGCCTGTCGCTGCCCTCCATTAGCGCTCGGATGAGGAAGAGACGCACCTTTGCAGACAAGGAGCTGGAGAACCTGATGCTGGAGAAGGAGCTGGGACAGAGAGAGCTGCTGAATGAGTTCACTTACCATGCCGTTGGTCCCGCGGTTGCCCCCGTCCCTCTGCCCGTCTCCCCGAACCTCGACTGCTGTAGAGACCCCCGGATGCCTGGTTATGTGTCTGTACACAAATACAAGCCTCTGTATGAGTGTGACTTCCAGTTCTATCAGTTTTTCCACCTAAAAAGCTGTTCCCCTGCAGAGTGCACCGACTTCTACCAAAGTTTAGAACAGTCCAGACAAGACGTGGCCCAGAACATCTGCAACATCAGTGATAAAGCGCTTATATGTCCTACATCACAGGAAAAGCACCGCGCCAACACCTTATCAGGCCTGGAGGCCGTCAAACCAACATTATTGGACTCCAATGGCTCCTCAGCAACCCCTTGCTCTGCTTCTGGATCAGCTTGGGTCTTGATTGGTGGGCAGGACATCAGCGAAACCAACAGAACCGCTGGGCTGAGATCAGCGAAGGCCTGGTGCTCAGACTCCCACGTGGACCCGGCAGGCGCTGGCGAAGACTCAGGCGCGAGCCCTCAGGGTGACCCGCTTGGGTCTCCTGCAGCGAAGCCTTTGCCGTTCTCTGTAGAGGCTTTGCTGAAAGCCTGACGAGCTAATGGCAATGACGTGCACTTTGCATCATGTCAAATAAATGTTCCATTTATAAAAGTTTGGGGTAGATGGCTGTTAATGAAAGTAAATTTATATATTTATAAAAAACAAAGCCACTCTTTTGTATTTTCTGTCAAAACGTTCTATATTTTACCAAATAAAATGATATCAAAGATAAGCGAGTGATCTGCCTGTGGTCTCTCTTTAATATTAGCAGTAACTTGAATACTGGAACAATAATATATAATAACAACCATCCTGTGCCTACGTTTCCATCAGATATTCTGACGGATTTAAAAGTATTCTATGGCAAACTCTGAGAGCCAGCGTTGCCCCGGCAACATTGTTCTTTGTATGCTGAGCCTGACCTGAGTTTGTTTGAACATGCATCTGATCTATATCTACCTTTCTCCCCTCAACCTCTCCCCCCTCTTTTTGTTCTCTAGAGCGATCTCTCATAGATGGAGGTCAGATACTTTTGACAACTGTGGACCTTGTGGCGTCACCGCGCTAGCGATAGCGCTCTCCTCCATACCTTTGTTTGCCTGTATCACCAACATATCAACATGCCTTTCTCCAGCTTCTTCCACATACATGCAGACAGGCTAGATTGGCACAAGAAAGATGAGGCTGAGAGCTTGAAAGCACTAAAAATGTGCTTTTGTTTTACTTTTTAACACATTATGTGCCTATTTTACAACATCAAACTGCTCCGATTGCCATTTTTCACTGCAATAGGAAGTAAGCATCCATCACAAAGAGGTGATAATGACTCCTGTGAAGAATAACACAGAGGAGATAAATCAATCCTCTCCTCCCGTCTGCCCGTTCCCCCGTGTTTCATTCTGAAGTGTCCTTAGTCAAGGTGTGTGACTGCTTTGAAGAAAGCCTGGCATTTAAATGCCACTCACGTTCTAAAATTTTTGTCTGAGTTTGTCCCGCCATGAACACATGATCTTCATGGCTCCGTGCTCCTCTGGAAGGGTTGATTCAATCAACGAACCCCAATTTAATAACGTTTCCCTTTGTGAGTCTGAGGAGGAGCACACGTGGAAGGGATATATTGGATTCAGGCCAGAGTGCTGATAAAGCAGTTTCAACAGGTTGAGACATGTTTCTGGATTTCCAGCAACACCCCTCCACCCACCTCCTGGCTTTTAGCTGCCCACCTTCGCTGTTTTTGCTCTTCGTTCTGTCGTCGGGCCTCATTTCTATTTCAGCAGGATTGATTTCACGCAGGGATGGAAAAACTTCTCTTTGGCGGTTTCCCGTAATCCAGATCTTCATTTTTTTCATTTTAGACTATCAGGAGGGACTGGAAAAATGGCAGAACAAGAGGAGAGTGATGCTGAATGTGGTAGACACAAAACAGGCTCGTTGATTTAAATTTCCAAGAAATAAAAAGAAAATTATATCTGTTTTAATGTTTTTGTTTAACAGTGGAACAAGTGCCTGTACCCTAGATGAGATTTCAGAAATCCAGGGAAGTTTTATCTTCAACAAAAGTAATAAAAAAACATTGTTTCTTGATATATTCAAGTGAGGCACACTCACGGCAGCGTGCAGCAGCACAAATGTCATCCAACAATAATGAAAACTCAGGCAGAGAAAGATGCAGGCAACCGAAAGTGACATACACCACCGGTTTATATATAGCATGCATAAATATACCTGTATCGGTTAAGTGGATCATCCTGCAGCTGGAATGAAGAGCTGAATTTCTGCTCCTTTTTCTTTACCTTGTTCTGGGCCCTGTGATCTGCCTCCTCTCTCACCGAAGGTGAAACCAACCCAGACACCTTAAGAAAAAGAAAAGGAAGAGGAGGAAGGTTATTTGTAATAATTAAAGGTCAACTCTTAAAATCCCTTCGGAAGGTTTTGCTTCTTCTTCGCTCTTGTTTTTAGTGACATTATATCTCCCTGATTGTGTGTATAATTAGTGCAAACTTTAACTCCACTTTTTTTCCAGCCAAAAGTTAAGGTATATTTAAAGTTGAGTTTTAATTGAACTCTCCAAAATTTGAATTTCTCAACTGGTAAATGTTACTGTTGCACGCTCGGTTGCGCTCTTCTCGTCTATTTTAAACAGGTTAGGTGCAGGCCTTGTGTCTCCCAACCTGCTGCATGCTCCGGACTCCCTCCTGTCCCCCGACCTGCCCTGTCCTGCAGCCGCCCTCATGAATTATGGGTGAAGGGTTACCAAACCCTAACCCTAACCCTAACCCTAACTCTAACCTGTAGGTAAGAGCACAACTTTAATAGAAAACAAACACCTTGTCTGCCCTCTGACACAGACATTCCTAATGGACTACGGTCAGGTTCCGGGCTGCCCACCACCAGAACCACCACCCTTCATTGAGCAGAAGAGCAAACACACCAGCCCTCTTTCAAACACGGCCCTGCGTGTAACCGACACTGTCTTGGCTGGATAAGAAATTTCACAGCTTAAAAAACATCTTTGAAACAGGCAGGGTAGAGTTCTCTCCCGTGCCTGCCCACTTACCCTCATTCTGTGCTTGGTGGGTTTTTCCATGCGCTGGTGTGTGCACGTACAGTGTTTGTGTGTTTGAATGTGCGCAGAGCCGCCCTGTCGCTATTCCAGCAGCCTTGGGGACGGCTAACGCTGCAGCTGTGTTGCGATCCAATTACCATCACATGGTGCCGCTTGGCCTCTGAAGAACTACCTCTGCAATATTAGAAACCTACTCAGACCACAAAGTCTGCACTTGCACTCACCTCTTTCCCTCCTGAAAATATTATGCTATTGAAAAGATGTTGACTTAAAGAACAGAGTAACACCGAACTATGACACCCTTTTCAATGTATTACTAAAAATTTGGCACATTTGGCTCTTTAGAATGTCAAGTCAAAGGAAAACCCAAAATAAGAGGGTGGCGGTTTCATTGGAAGCTCTTGAAAAAGACATTTTAAACATAATTTCTTCAAAACTGACTGAACTTTAACATGCACGTGTCCAGTTGTCCCCTCCTGACCTTACTAATCTAACACGAGGAACATGTTCCACATCAGTGATCCCCTTCGTGATTGTTTTAGGGTCTGGATCATCATTAAACACTCAGCGTGAACACAGTCCTAGGAACGCTAATACATCCCCGTTGGTCCGCCAGAAAACGGGAATCGTTTGTGGCCAGCGTTATCTGGGAGCAAAAATATAAAAAGCAAATATCCTGTTTTGTTGGACAGTCTATGTAGAACAAACCCAGCATCTGGTCTTTCTTTGAGCTGATTTAAAAGGTCTCTCTGTCTTCACCACAGCCTCTGAAACTTTACAAGCTGAACCCAAGCAGGCAAAGCCGGTGCAGGAACGCTGCGATCCGGAGGTGGTAGCAATAACATCAATGCAAAAACAGCCTGTAGTGAACCACCATTAAAGCAGTGTTTACCCAGCTTGCGTTAAGTTTTATTTCACAGAAAATTCCGCAGATTCAAACGGCCTACATACTGACTCCTAGTAATCTGATCCACCTTCGCATTATTCATGTCCCCCCCCCCCCACCTGAAAGCGAACATATTGGCACCGTCTTACATGTGATTGATTATCTGAAGCAGGGAAAGACACATAAAACCCTGTTTTGATGTTCGGTTCACAGACCTCTTAAGAATAACAGCTGGCACGGACAGAGAGCGGGGAGGGAATTGTAAGTGTTCAAGGAAATGTGTGGGCAAGTTTTGATGCCACGATAGCAGGAACCCCAGAGCTCAATATAACCAGAACTGCGCTGCATCCTGCCAAGATCAGCAAGATGGTTTAAAAGCATTTACTTTTATTGCAGACAAACCCCCTAGACCGCAGTAGATCCAAGGCAAAGAGATGAAGGAGAAGGGAGGATGTCAGTGGACAAAGGTTGAATAAATAAATACTGGAAAGATGTTTTTTCTAAATCTCAGTGGTAAAATGTGTTAGAGGCAGTTACCAGAAACTAAGTGTTTACTTAATGTTGGTGTCAGTCTGTCTGTCAGCAAACTGTTCTACTATTTCTCAGTGATCATGACAGGTTCTCACTTTCAGGCTAAAACCTGACAAATGACTGTTTCCAGTCTCATCTATTCATCAAGTATAAATTATAATTACACTTTCTGCAATGATAATACACATTATATTCTCATCTTTTTGTTTACCCTAGAAATTAGTATTTTACTGTGTCCCAAATGTCACAATCAGGTGCGGATGAGGTCTGAAGATGGTGTGTGGTTTTACTGGAGACCAGTTCTTCTACTGGTTTATACATTGGTGTCTGCATGGCTGCTCCCTGCTGGTCTGACTCTTTTCAATCGGATTCCCTCTGTGCATCAGTGGATGACCCATTTTGCACTTACACGATGCTATAAATCAACTGTTCTTCTCAGCAGGCCTCGGAGTCAGAAGAGGTGAATCGAAGAAGTTAAAGTCATTTTTAAAAGAGCCCAAAAGTGTTAAAATAAAAATGATAAATATTCATTATTTTCTTGGTACTGACATTTATTTGTAGTACCCTGGGGTTGTGTCTGCAGGCACTCTGCAGGATACAAACAGGATTCAATCTCACACTCTCAGCTTCTAGAGATGCACTACGTGTGTGTGGGGGGGGGGGGGTTTAATGCATAACCTATTATCCAAATTTACTTGGAGATTTTAGCCATCATTGGTAAAGTAACACACAAAACATGCGTGTTCATGTTTTTTAAAAAACCACACAAGGATGATAAATGATTCCCAGTTAAAAATGTCGTTTTAGGCCAGCAGCAGCGGTTCTGCCACTGAGCCCAGATAATTCCAGCAGAACATAAACAGCAAAGCCTCGTGTCTTTAGCCGTCCTGTCACTGATGGATTCTTTTCCCTAAAAGATTTCCTCTGTAACACAAGCTGCTCTGTCTTCTGTTTTCACTTCAAACAAACAATTAATCACCTTAATCGCCCTCAATTAACCCCCTAACCAGATGCTGCCGCTGGACGCAGACGTCCGCGCTGTCGCTCACGCCATCACCTCTGCTAGGCAGCTGAGTTGTTACCAGAAGGCATCACCACCACTGGCTAATTCATAATATTACAGCTTCAGATGACATTAGTTGAGGAATAATGATAGAAGAGGCCACAGGCAGGGCAGTAGCGATAAGTAGGAAAAAAAAGCATGTTTTATCATCACATGGTAGTTGTTTGTTGTATTTAAGTCAGAGAGACAGCTGGAAAGAAACAATAAATATAATAACACTATATAACTTGGATATAATAGTATTTGTTTAGGCAATAAATTTACTTAAATCCAACTGAGATGTTAATCAAAAATCATTACAAATAATTCTATAATGCACCTAGTGCCCAAGTTAACCTTAACACTGAATAATTAATCACATATTAACTCTATTACTGCTTGTTACTGTGTTAAGCGAATGTGAGTTCAGTATAATCAATAACGACAAGCTCGTACACTTGGCAACATTTGTGTGATACTAAGAGAAAACACCAACACGTATGTGTTCTGACGCGCCGAAAAACAGAATTTCACAGCACATCCCTCAAAAACAGAAGCTCTCAGATGTCAGTCTGTCAGCTGCAGCTGTGGGAAAATTCATGAAGACCGACAGCCTGGAGAACATCCCAGCGTAAGGCCTGCAAAAGGGGAAATTAGCCATTTAGTGTTCATATTTTCTGAAAGCACAATAAAGACCAGTCTTGCTCGTGAATTATATCTGGTTTAAAAATGAAATCTGAGGTGATGTGATGTGGGGTCAACGTTTTTTCCTTTGCATTCCTCCCCGGGTTACTCATGTGAATCCATTGCCAAGCGTTTGATATCTAAGATGGAGGCATGCTCCTTTGAAAGCAGCTTGCGGTAGCCTTTCGCTTCAGCATAGCACGAGCTGGATCTCGTCAAACGGTGCCAAATGTGCTTGTTGACATCGTGCAGAACAAGTACAAATTTCATCAGAAATCCCTGGGTCAGATCTGCATCATAGAGTGTCGTCTTTCTTCGTCAGACACGGAGGGTAATTAAAAGCGACCCACGAGTTTTCGCTTCTTATCGCGCCGCAACAGTTACGCCTCCAGATCAAAATCAGCAGGGGACAAAGAATGGTCTAAATGGGTGGCAGGGATGGTGACAAGAATGCCAAAAGATAATTTAGAGCTTCGCATCGAATTGAACGGGATTGTATGACACTGTGTGGTGACTGCGTAAGGAACATGAGCTGCTTTGAGCGTCAACAAATATGTTTATGGCACTTTGGGGAACAAGCTTGAGCAAAGCCTGAGCGGAGCGTTTAAAGGTTAGAGGACAACAGGCCACCTGCTCGCTTGCAGGAATATGTCCTGAGCTGCTCCTCCTAAAATAAAAACCATTTGATGCAACAAACAAACTCCATGGGGAACAATAAAGTCCACTTGCAAGATGAAAGATTAGCAGACAGCTAACTGGTGTCTACAGTTTCGTGTGGAACAGGAACTATGAAGCAATTAAAAATGACCTTTAGATAAATCAAAGCTGCTGCAAAGACGCTGTTTTCACATCACCTCGGTTTCATCCACTGTAATAATCCATAAAGACCATGAAATAATGTTGTGGATGGCTGTTTATACACTAAAAACTGGTTGTAGCTATTTCATATTAAAGTTCTCTATGTTTTTGTTATGATTTCAGTGTAATTCAAAATACAGTATGTTTATTTGTAGATGACGTAAATTTAAGGCAGTCAAAATTGGCATTAAAATTGCTGTTGTTGGTCACAGCTATTTTCTAACCATCCATCAAACTAATGGGTCGGACAGAAAACGATCCGACAGTGAACAGAAACGCCTCAGTCAACGCAGATTAGGAGCATATTTGCAGACAGTGGCCAGACTGTTACAGGTAGAAGGAGAGAATCAGAACCAGAGAGAAGGCTGACTGGGAGATCAGTGGAAGGATTTAGTCTTTAGTCTCTCCTCACCATATGTAAACAGCCCCCCGATCAATCATCACGGGAAGAGGAAAAGCCCTTTTCTTCCCACTTAAGTTTCCAGGCACTAAATCACAGCTCTATGGTGAGTCTGCGACACCTGAGTGAGAGTAAACTACGAATGAATGAACGAACGCTGGGAATTAGGTTGCCATTACTTTACTGAGCCGAATCGCTGACAGATAAATGAGGGAGCGCTGCAGTGACGGGGCAGACAGATGGACCTCCTTCACCCTCAGAAAAAACAGAGTATTACGGCCTGTGGATGGATGAACGACAAAAGCTGGAGTGACGTTTACAAGTCCTGCTTTCCCAACTTTCACAGGGTTCAAGCATGAGCACTAAGAGCAGGGCTGTAACCAGAGGGGAAATGGCTATAGAGGAGGGGGATTCGGAGGACATGTTGGCTCAATACTGTGGGAGTAAATGTCATGTGATGCCCATCTTTCACTTCAGATCATTTGTCTTTTGAACAACAAGGCTGAACGGCTGGATAAATGGAATCATATATGCTTTCTTTTTCAACTATTAGTTCTATAATTAAGTTGCATAATTTAATGGATTGTGGTAAAAATGTCTTTTTTTTTTTCTTTTTTTTTTTTTAAGTATCATGTGAGTATCTTGGTATCGAGGACAAACCCTGCTGCAGCAGACATGCAGACAGGTACAAATATGATGGAGACAGAAATGCTCCTGATTGTCAGACCTGACGCCTCTGCCCAGCAACGCTCCCCCCTCCACACACACACACACACACACACACACACACACACGTTCTGTCATCACACAATCTGTCCATCACACCGTCCTCTCAGGCGCCATCACTGTCTTTTCTGACAGGAAAATGGAAACACAGAAAAACGAAACTTTCCAAAACTGTCTTTATGCACACTGTTCTTGAGGTCTGTTACAGATAAGAAAGCAAGAAAATGTCGTGATAAAGTGATAAAGTGACACAAAAAAAGCAAAAGAGATATAAGTTTAGATAATCTCACATTTTACAGGAGTGTGTTTACTTGTTGCCTGGTGCCTGTTTGTTGTGTTTGTGTGAGATACTAATACTGCTGTATCTGTCTCCTGACTCACTTAGATCGGCAGGATAGAACGATGAGGAGGATAAAGTCATCAAACAGCACGTGCAGGGAGAATTTTAATTATTCTGGCCTTTTTTCCCAGAGTACCAATAAATTAACAAAGGAAAAGGGTTGAGGAAAGTGAAGAAGGAACATTATGAGGGGGAGAAACGCTGCACTAACAAGCAGACCAGCACTGCACATTAATGTGGCTTTGCTTGTCACAGTCTCCATCCAGCTGCAGCCACAAACACAGGATATTCATAAACACAGAATCTAATGCTCAGAGGCGACCTCAGACACTTTTTGACAAACACAAACTGCATGTCCAGGCTGTGTATTTACTTAGCGGTGTGTTTAAATGTGTGTGTTTTTAAGGCAATGAGCGTAATGACGGTGGTTAATGATCTGGCTCCACGAGCAATGTGTCATGTTGTGTCACCTCCTGCTGCATTTTCATCCAAACACAACCCACATAACTGATCACACTTCAGCAGCCTAATCAGCACACAGAGGAGGGCCTGTGAGTGTTGGCAGAGAATAAAATGCTTATGTGGAGGGTTAATGGGCGTAAACCAGAATCTGATGAGGCTTCTCAGTGAATCCGGGGGGCTGAGGCGGGGAACAGACGGAGACCCGGGACTGAGGTCTGGACATCTGTCATAATCACCAGAGAAATCTTTTTTTTAATTGGCATTTTTAGCCCTGTTAGTATTCGAGGACTATCCGTACCTGTACCTGCCTGTCTCACATTTGCTTCAAATGGTTGTGTTTTGGACCATTTCAATGTCTTCATAGTTCATTACTCATATATACAGCATTGGTCTACACATAAAATACATTAGCCCTTTTAAGCACATAATGTTTCATATTTAAGAGGCACTTTTCCCTAAGAGGTGTTCCATCCAGCACGACCCTCGGAGGGCGTGTAACAGCACCAGAGTAGCTCTTGCTCCTCTCAAACGTAACTCATTTTTCACATGCTGGTCCAGTAAACATTTATGTACCACCTTCACACCATCCATCGCACCTCTCAACTCAAAACACAAGCCTGTGCAATCACGGGCTCCACTGGATGTCTTTATGCAGCAGCCACGTCGCCCATTTTGAATTAAATTTTTAATTTAAACCCAAAATACAACACTTTGAGAAGATTCTCCCAAATGAATCCGGTTTACTAAAACTAAATGTTCCATTCACCCAAGATGTAAAGCTATTGCCTCTGAACATTTCTGCCATGCTTGTAAATCACTTCTGTCATCAAACTGACCTCAGAACAGAGGTTGCTGCTGCATTAAAGCTCATGTTGCTTCTACCATTTGGATCCAGAGTTTCCAGGAACAACCCACTCAGCCCACTCAGCCCACTGGCCTCCCAGTATCAGAGCTGATGGCACTCATTTTAAACATCCAATATACATAAATATATGAGTAACCAGTACTGTAAAATGCATGAAAATCAAACCAAAATGCTTATGTTTCACAACTGTACAACTGTTTTCAAACTGGGAATTCAATAAATCTAAAACGTAAATGCATATAGCTGTCGTTATGCCAAGATATATCAGTTTAGAGATCATAGGAGGCAAAAAATGCTGCGCCAACCTCTGCCAATGTTCTGATAGCCTTTTTTTCCCTGACATATTACCATATCAGACGCGTTTGAACAGGAGAGCTATAAAAAGGATGGACTGTGGAGACACCGGCAGTGTGCTGATGGGATGTTGGCAGCAGCTGCTGGCTGGATCAACACACCATGTACAGCTGTGTTAGCCCTCCAGGTACGTGTGTGTACAGTAAATGGTTGCATGTGTTTGAGTGTGTGTAAAGCTATGTACTGGGCTTGTTCTGCATCTTCGTAATGGAAAGACGCTGTCAGCAGGTTAGCCTCCGCACAGGGGAACGCTTAACCTGTAGAATGGAGCTCCCCCTCACCTCTCTCCTTACACACAGACACACAAACACGGCGTTGTTGGCATCAATGACATATTGAAAGTGGATATGGATCAGACGGTGTGTGCAGCCCTGCCAAGGGCATGGAAAGGACTTCTGTGAGAATGTGAAAGAGAGCAGAAGCAGAACAATGGCTGACCTTGATGGGATGTTGGATCTCTGCATCGATAACTCAGCAAACTTTAACACCTCCGATGTACCTAAGGACCTAAGATGGCAGGAGACAGAGATGCACTTCAAAAGGGGTATATTATCTCACCAGGAAAACAAAAAATGTTCTAAAACTAAAAGTCAAGTGTCCTTGGCTGGCTATGGCGGCTGGCCGACAGGGCACTGAAAAGCGGACAGGCAGGAGCTGCTAGGGACCAATCTGCGGCGGCCTAAAATAGCTTTAGGTCCCAACCAAAGATCGTGAACAACACTGGAAAAACTTTTTAGCCTGGCTGCAAGGCTAGACTGGCTCTACCGAGAGAGACGGAGATACATGGCAAAAGAGTAGCGGTTGAAACACCCCAAAAAGGCCAAAAAACAAGCCAAAAGAACAACAAACCACAACAGCTGGGAACGCAAAAACCAGACTTAGTTCCAGAGAAGGAAAAGTAGAGAAAAAGCATATATTTGGTGTTTGATTGGCTCATTGATGGACAAGCTTCATTTCAGCAGGCTGCTACAGAACTAACCTGCACAGTGAAGATTCCAAAAATTCTAATTAAAAAAAAAAAAAAAAGAAACAATGCAGGCTAATTTTTCACCTTACAAACACTCCTGTTGGCAAAGTAAATTTCAAGGACCTGCTTTACTTTTTCCCACCTGACATTCGGCTTTGTTTACCCCTAGACAGTGTCTAAATGTTGGAGACATAAAAGAGATGGTCATATGAGGAGATGCAGGGAGTTGAGAAAAGCAGAGAAGAGAAAAAAAGGAATTGCATCAGGATCAAACACCTTCAGAGGATGACGTAAGGAGCAAGAGTGAGTTTTCTGATTGCATCAGTATTCTGATGCAATATTGTGAGCTAAACCTGATAGAGGAAGGTAGCAAGAGACACACCTTTATTTATTGGATCTTACTATATGTGCAGCAAGCTTGACTACTCACTGCACAGTCAAGAAGCGTTAAACGTGTCTTAGCATCACATAATAAGATCGAAGTCTACAAATTCAAATCAGTCCATTTGTACCATCAGCAAAGTCTGATCACGTGAATGTGCGTTAAAACTCCAGCCTCACTGAAATTCCTATCAGGTGTTAAGTTTCTCTGATTCCGCTGGAGCACAGCAGCAACCGGACTCCGCTTTTGTCGCCTGCGGTAAGTGGCCGCTGTTGACGGATGTGGTATTTATCTGGACTGTCAACAGGAGAGGAAGAGAGCTGAGAGCTGGAAACTGTTTAGTTGGGATTCCTCCACCGTCGGAAACCATCCCAGTTGTGGATGTAACTTCTTACATGTGTCTTTTTTTATTGCAGCAGGAGGAGCGGTCCACTTTTTGACTGTGACCTTTGACATTTGCTGCGGTCAGGCCTTATTATAAATGTACCAATACACACTTGGTGAAAGCCGGCTACACCTGGATTTAAACACTCTCCACTTGAACACGCTGCCAAGTTACAAGCAGACAGTTTTAGGTTTCCTTATTGATAGCTGGATATATTTATAATCCCTGCGTGTCAGGGCTGTTCGGGGTGTTGTCCTATTCACTTTCTGCTTCTAAAATAACCAGTTAAAAATCCTTTTTGCTCTCATCAGCTTCTGAAGACGGATGTCTATGATGGAAAGCAGAAGGTTGCAGTGTTTTGAAAACGAAAGACAAGCAACATTTCAATTTCACCGTACAACTCTGATATTATGCAAATATATTGGTCTAGAATTACAACAGCTACATGTTAGCTCGACATTTCTCGACCTTCTTTCCCTAGAGGGGGGGCGAGCGGTTGCCACGGCGTGAAACACCCAGATCTTTTTCCCAAACAAAGTGGCCTCTTTGGTGAAGAATTTGACAAGAACATTAACCCTCACTGCTTTTCCCCCAACAACCTTTCTCCTCTTGAGATTTGAGCCGTGGATGCCTGGCAGTGTGTTATTAGCCCCACAGCTACAGAAGGTTAATGACACACAGTGTCGCGGTAGTAAACATCAGAGTCCTGCTGTAAGTGCGGGGAAATCAGCGGCAGAATCGAATTCTAACATCATTAAAAAAAACTTGACTTTTTTTCTTTTTTTAAATGGGTCCAGGTTTCAGGTGCTCAGTCATGGGGAGAAAAGATATAGTATGTTGTCTTGGATGATGACAAACTGGTTTAAATACATATGATCCATTTAAATAGTAAATAAGCACTTATTTTCTAGATTATTGACTCAAGAATGTATTGTAAAGTGAAAACAGAAGCATAAAACTTTCCAAAACCCCGACCGTATCTTTGTTTCTGTGGCAATGTGATAGCTGTGGTACCTGACCTAAAATCTTACTTCTAATGTCAGATAATAAATCCAAAACTGCATCCAATGCAGAATAAATTATACGGTAGAAATATGCAGATGAGCAACCCATGAGATTTATGCTAAATGAGGGATGGCTAAGCAGGCAGTTGAGGGCGACATAATAGCTCAGGGAAAGCAAATCAGAGAAGCGAAGCATGCATTCACAATCAAACTGTGGCGGAAGCTGTGCACTAACGTGGCCATAGATGTGAAATCGGACTGGATGTTTTATTTTAAGGTTCAAGAATATGAAACAGACAAGATTAAACAGTTTTTAAATCATCTATAACCTATAACCTAGTGTACAACTCCCCAAATCCCTCGATATCTGCTTTGTTTCTTTCTGATGCGTGACAGAGCTGGACAGCAAATGCATCCCAAATTAATCACAAAAAATAAATCGAACCATATCTAAGAGGAGTTGCTATTTCATCGTGCATCCCGATTAAGGCTTTAAGCGCGAGCACAAGCAGACACCAGGGCGTCCTGTCTTGCCACCTCTTACACCAGCTCACATTGACATAATCACATGCTCATGCTAGCAGGCGAGCCAAAGAAAACCCATCATCCTGACACGCTCACTCCAGGCCATTGCTGCTAATGAAGACAAGCCAGGGCTGTCAGGAGGCAAATGTGATGCAAATTACATTATGAGCCTTTTTGAAGCAGCACCATTGCTGCTCCTTTGTAGTGTTATCACCTTGTTTAGCAAGTGATTGAACACTTTGAGCACTTACGAGGCGGTTAAAATTCAAGCAATTTAAAAACTGAGTTGCGCATTTAGGGTGTGTTTCATTGAAGGAGGTAGGCCCTCTTCCATGCAAGTGACAGGTTTTTCTGACTGAATTTAGCAAGAATTAAACAAAGCATCAATCACCATCAGCATCCTGAGACTGGCAATTATCCTGCAATCTGCTCTGAAAATGGCCTCAGGTTAAGTGACTTCATGGCATGTCAGTTTCACTGTTGTCAGAGCAGAAGACACATTTAGAGTATGAAAATCTATTCATTCATTCATTTTCTGTTCGGCAAATGTGCCTGCTAACTGAACTAAAACATGATGGAGTACTTCCGTAACGTTTTGATATGAATTTACGGTAAACTGTTTCGTGGTAAATGTTTCCAGTGGTTTAATGTGCACCGGTTTCAAAACGAGCGTGAGCAGAGCATATTCAACAAGTGGGAAAACTAACCTCAAGAAAACTATTCCACTGCATTCTACCTTGGCAATTTCAGCTGGTATGACTTTGACTGCAGGTGTCAAGGGTCCAACTCTACTATTTTCTTCAGTCTGACATCCGAACCTAAGTTCGACCATCTCAAAGGAGATCATTTCCCAGTTGCTGCAGTTTAAAGGCTCTTGGACAGACCTGTGTGACCCCAACTGATTTTCTGTACTGCAGCAAATTTGGTGGAAGTAAAACATTTGGGCTGCTATGTCCTGAGCAGCAGTTTATTTTCTTTATTTCTAATATAACGCTCTTATTGCCAGCAAAATATATCCTTATCTATACTGCAGTGATTTTTGTCTGGCCCTGAGAAAGTCTCTATCAGTGAGACAAAGACAAAACAGCAGATTACAGACAAGAGCCATGGTGACACCACACAGTTGCCATCTGATGGGAAGGCATCTTTCCCACGACCATGATGTCTCCAGTGGGCCCCAGACACCTCCAGGTCTGTCAAAACAATGCAGACAGCACCAATGAGTCTGCATGTGTGTGTGTGTGAAGGTACCTGTGTGTTCTGAGATCTCCCATTGGTGCAGATAGAGCAGCTAAAGCTGTGGCTGGCTTTGTTTGGATATTGTTTGCCTGTGTAAAGATGCTCTGTTGCTTCTCCAAATATGAGCTGTGGAATAAAAATCTGTAATCAGATAAGTAAACATCCCTCTGCTGGGGTGGGGGTCAAAGTCAGATAGAGAGCTGAGATAAATCTTTTTTACTGCACACAAGGGGCTGAAGGGCTGGGTGGGTGAGATTGTACTCACCGTCAGATTTGGGTTCTGGTTGACTGGCAGCCACAGACATCGCAGACACGGGGGTCCAGTGAAAAACCACTAAACAACTCTCTCACGGTCTACACTGTGGATGACTGCACCCCCCCCAACAGCCAAAAAAAAAAATAGCTATTCTCAGCCCAAGAAAATATAGGTTAGTTTTGCATTTACACACTAGTATGTAAATCTGAGTGGTGTGTAGATAAACCTAGGTAACCCTGATGAGAAACAATACTTGTGCATCACTTGTGTAGACAGCTAAAGAAAGGTTAGTTGACGACGGGCCAATGCACAGAAGAAACATGCTTACCTTTTTCAGAACATCGCCTTTTAGCTGTGGCTTATCGCTGGCTTCAGTGGCGCTTTTATGGAGCGACTCTCTTTAAAACACCATTCACGGCTGCGCTCTCATGCACAGCTGCAAGAGAAAATGAACATTTTGATTAAGTGCCTGGAAATGATTCAGATCTCCATCACATCCACACGGCCAGGGTCAGCTACCATCACTAGCAAAAGAAAACCACAGAGGGCTTTAACAGCTATAATACCACAGCAAGCATTATGGCCACTTACAAATCATTAATTATCCATTCACACGCGTCAGGATGGATTTAATGGGATGTGAGAAGAGACAGAGGTATTTTTCCTGATCTAAGATCTAAAGTTACAAGTTACGCTTGGTCAGCATGATCAACGCTGACAAACGATGGGGAGGGAACCTTTGAACATGACAGTCCCCTTGTTAACACGTGTTAGTGGGAGAATGGAGAATATTTGGATGAAACCTTGTCATCCTTGATCAAATCAACCAGCTTTAATTGTACCTTCCCCAGCATGTGGCTGTCACTAGAGATTGAGCAAACTCGCAAAGTGGCCTTTTGCTTTTTTTCCAGCCCGAGGTGGCCAAAAGCTGAACTGATGATAATTCTGTGTGACAAAGTGAGAGGAGCTGGAGAACCCTGCTCGACATCTCAGGCCTTCCATTCACTGATACTTCCAGCTGACTCCTCACACACAGATAAAAACACATATTACTGCTCTGTCTCAGTTTAATTATTTTACCCTTTTAGAAACATTTTAGAAACAATGGGGCAGTTTAAGGTAAGGAAGATGGAGGAAGAGGTAAAGAATGTACCAAAATGCCAAGAAAATGAAATTTGAGCAAACAAGTGTTGACAAGTCCTGCACATTGTATCACTGCTTAAAGAAATATGTTTGGCTTCAATCTTCAAATTCTAAAGGAATATAACAGTGTACAATGTACTTTATATTACGTATTTACGTACCTATATTATATCTTTTAAAAATATATACAGTGAACCCTCGCTATAACGAGGGTTCCCTCGGCAAAGAAATGGCCAAGACATGGCCAAGAAAGAGCAAAGCTGGAGGACTAAAGTTCAGATGCTGGACCTGGTAAATGAAGACCTTGTCAAGGGGATTCAAATGAGTGAGGAGAGAATTCAGGAACTCACCCAAACACATAAAACTGCAAAAAAAAAAAAAAAAAAAAAATTCAAGAGTTATTGCTTCGAAATCGACAACTGACCAACCAATTGGAGCAGTCTAAGATAAGAGTCAAAGAGGTTGAGACAGGAAGTGCAGAACTCAACAAGCAGACGGCACAGATTAGGATCAGAGTCAATGAGCTTAGCTTTACAAATGAGAAATTGACAAAAGAAGTGTCATGTTCTGAGGCCAGAGTCAAACAACTGCAAAGTATGCTCCGTTTGCAAGAGGAGTCTAGCAAGGTTGGACAGTACATCATTAATGATGTGATGAATGTAACACTAGCAAATATACTGAATGAAGACATGGCTGAGAAAGAGCAAGGCTGGAAGAAAATACTTGAACAGCTGAACCTGGTAAATACAGACCTTGTCAAAAAGATTCAAATTAGTGAAGCAAAAATTCAGGAGATCACCCAAAAACATAAAAACACAGAAGAAATAGTGCAGCAATTAGTCCATCAAAATCAAGAACTTACCGGAGCAGGTGGGGCACTCTGAGGCCAGAATGAAACAACTGGCAAGAATACTCCAGCTAGAAGAGGAGTCTAGTCTGGACATGGTACATAAAAAACTTGTTGAGAAGATTGAAAGGAGTGAGGCGGAAATTCAGGAACTCACCCAAAATTATGAAACCGCAAAAAAAAACAACACAACAACTGGTCCTTTAGTTCAATATCAGAGTCAAAGAGCTCGAGATGGCAAATGAAGAGCTCACAAAACAGGTGTCACTTTCTGAGGTCCGAGTCAATCAACTGGCAAGGTTTCTTCATCTAGAAGAGGAGTCTAGCAAAGTGAGATGGTACATCATAAACGATGTGATCAGTGGCGCTATTGCGGAGTTGCTCAATGAAGACATGGCTGCACAAAAGCAAAACTGGAAGTCAAAACTTCAGCGGCTGGACTGGGTACATAAAGACCTTGTTGAGACAATTCAGATGACTGAAGAGACAATTCAGAAAATTACCCAAAAGCACGAATTCGCAAAAGAAACAATACAACAGCTGTTTCTTCAAAATCACAAGGTCACAAGCCAGATGGCACAGTGTAAAATCAGACTTAAAGAACTTGAGGTTAAACATGAAGAACTTACCAATGAGGCAGGGCAAACTAATATTAGAGTGAAAAAACTGCAAAGAATGCTCCAGAATGAACAGGAGTTGAACAAAGTGAGACAGTACCTCACAAATGATGTGATAAATGTTGCGGTTTCACGATTAGTAAATAAATACATGGCTAAAATAGAAAAAAGTTGGAAGACAAAAGTTAAACAGCTGGACGTGGCAAACAAAGACCTTTTTGAGAAAATTCTATTGAGGGAGGCAAAAATTCAGGAAATCACCCAAAATCATAAACGCACAGAAGAAACGGTCCACCAGTTAGTCCTTCAAAATCAGGAACTCACCACCCAGGCAGCATACTCTGAGGAAAGAGTCAAACAACTGGCAAGAACTCTCCAGCTAGAAGAAGAGTCTAGGAAACTGAGACATTATGTTATGAATAATGTGATAAATGTTGCAACAGCGCAAATAGTAAATGAAGACATGGCTGAAAAAGAACAGAGATGGACGTCAAAGGTTCAGCATCTGGACATGGAAAATGAAAAGCTTGTCGAGAAGATTCAAATAAGTGAGACAGAAATTCAGGAACTCACTGAAAAACACAATACAGCAAAAGAAACAATACAACAGTTGTCTGTGAAGGTTCTCAGTCATCCAGGTCATAGTTATCCGAGAAAAGATTTTGTGTTCATCTGGACTTTTCAATTTTCTTTTTGGAAAACGTTTCGCCTTCTATCCAAAAGGCTTCATCAGTTCTGATCAGGTTAGGTGCAGAGCTTGAAGATATAGCCCTTTTTGGACCATTGCGCATCGAAGAACTGGCTCTTCATTTTCTAACCTTGACGGAGAAGATTAAAATGTTAGAAGACAACAATCAAGAAGCGATCACAAAGCTTTCAGAGAGAACAGCCCAAGAGCTGTTCGAGAGCAATCAGACTCTGGGAGAGGAGCTAAGCAGATCCAGGAGGAGAGTCACAGATCCACAGGACCGGAATCAAGAACCTGCTCAAAATACCGAACAGTTCGAAAGATGTCTTCAGCATTTTGAAGACATGTGCGGAGAAGTGTTTAAGAAAATTGAAGCTTTAGAGGCAAAAATCCAGTTCATAGAAGAAAAGAACCAAAAATTGTCCAGAGCCATTGATGAATACGTGCCTAAAATGCAGCAGTTGAGAGAGCAAAATCAAGACCTCGTCCACAAAAATGAGGAAAATGAAAAAACTATCCAAGAACTGACTGAGAGGAACCAAGATTTGGCCCAGAACTACAACAACTCTGAAATAAGGGTCAGACAGTTAGAGGAACTGAATCAACAGCTGGTAAGTTCTACGAGAGAACTGGCTGACACAGGTGAGTCTTTACAGTCCAGAGTCAAAGAGCTGGAGGAGTCCAACCAAGACATGGCCAAAGGAGTTCCCTGTTCTGAAGCAGAATTCAGAGCTTTGGAGGACCGCTACCTCAACTTGGTCGATAAACATGAAAGTTTTGACAACAAATTAAAAGAACTGCAGAAAATTTACCAAGATGTGGACAAAACTTTGACGAAGGTCAACCAGCTAGAAGACGACATCCAAGGACTCTTGGTGAAATATGAAAGTTCTGAAAGAACTATAAAACAGCTCCAGGATCAGAACCAAGTGTTGGCCATGCAAAATCAAACCTGTCAGTGGAGCATTAAGGAACTGGAGGGTGTAAATCAGCAATTAAACTTGAAATGTCAAACCTCAGCAACTCAAGGTAAAAATCTGGAAGCTGAAATTAAAAAAATATCTAACAATTATGCCAGTTTATTTACAAAAGTTAAGCAGTTGGTGGACATAAGTTATGAACTTACTATTAAAAATAACAACCCTGACACAACAATGAATCACCTGGATGGCAAAAATAGAGAACTGACCAGAAAATATGAACAATGTGAGTCTAGAGTTCTTCAACTGTTTGCCAAAACCAACGAAGTGGCCATTAACTGTAAATACTCGAAAAACAGAATCCAAGAGTTAAACAGGGAGATAACAAAATTGGCCATGAAAGAAAAAAATGCAGAGAAAAGATTACATCTAATGGAGGAACAGGTAATTGAGCTGGAGCAGTTTAATCAACATCTGAAGAAGAAAAAGAAGAAATGTCGACTATTCTCTCGGTTCAAGAAAAAGGAAAAAAATAAAGGGAAGACACAAGGACATTAAAGCTAAAAAGTAATGTGAAGGAGACTCAACCTCGATTAGTGTTCACAATGGACTTCAATCTGTAACTTTTAGGGAGGCATCTATGAGACCAATAAAATAGCGCTTGATATGGAGAAAATCAAGTGATCAACAAAAATGTGGGAAAGTGTTTGCAGGCCATGTAGCCCCAAAACAAATCATGCTGCGTTTCTATTAAAGACTTTAGATTTACCACAATAAATATTCCAGCTCACCTGAAAATTTGTCATCACGGCGAATCCTAATCAGGACAACACGAAGCAGCTTCATTGGCAGCTATTGTTGCTATAACAATCACATGGGACGTCAACAGCTGTTTGGAAACTGTAATAATTTTAGCTGTGTGCAATCATTGTGGATTTTATAAAGATTAAATTATTGTTTCAATGATTTGTGTAATGATGCATCCCAAGTGTATGTCAGTGAAATTGTTCCTATTGCGCATGACCAATTATTGCATATTTTTACCAAATATCTTAAACTGTTTTTTCCTTGACTATTTAACACTGCTGATCTTTTCTTTAAAGCCACTGTGAGTCAAATCAATTAAATGTAATCTTCCTGAAAACCTTTTACTTGGACATCTATTTCATTAAAATGCTTAGGTTGGTCTCAGAAACGTCATAAAATCAATATGGCCTGACATCAAGTCATCGAGACTGCCGAATGTGGTTGTCATTAAGAAAATATAGCTTACATACTAATACTTACTAATTACGTTGCCCTAATTTCTCAGAAAAACAAAGAAGTTTAGGAAAAGTAAAATGAATTTTAAGATAAATAATTTGACAGGCATGTTCCGAGTGCCTTGGGTAATAATTACTTAGAAGTAATTACATTACATGTAATTTTATTTTTAACTTTTTTTAAATCATATTCCAGTTCAGAAATAAAATTCAAGTAAATAATGAATATGTCCAGTTGACTACATTATTTTGGTCGTGTGAAACATAACTTTTCGAGTGATTTAGAAAAAATAGATAAACACTGGATGTCACATAAACTCGGAGGTAATTAAAGTGAAGGACAATAATTGTGTAATAATTAATTCTCTTCTCGCGCCGTCGGAAGTTTATCTGTGCGCACAGCGCCCCCACGTGTTCATAATGTGTTACTGCAGTGCAATAATGGTTCCCTGTCACTAAGCAACAAACGTAAACATTCCTCCAAGTCAGTAGGTTCGTCTCCAGTTCGTTATTTTTCTTTTAGCTCCGCAATTTAATTTTTAAAATGTCAGGAAACAACAGACTGGATTTGATTCGACAGAACGCAATTCATGTGGAGACGATCCGAAAATGGCAGAAATACCAAAAACTTCACACGGAGTTCAGCATCAATCCGCACAGGAAATGTAAGTCAACTCAGGTTGAGGTTGGGAATATAACTGTTACCCGACTAGGCTTTGCATGCAGAAACTAACTACTTCTATTTTAACCTTTACTTTCTCTCAGTACATATTCTGCCAGACAAGCCCATGTCCAGAAAACCAACGGAGGTGGTTACAGAAAACTGTGAGTTTGACCTTACCTCACTCAAATAATGCAAATTGAATGCAAACCACCAGTGCTGAAGCCTTTAAATTTGCTTTCAGCGGACTTTATCAAGGCGTTCCACATGGCCCGAGAAGAGCCCACCAAGAAGTACACAGTGCCCCAGACTGAGAGTCAGGAGGTTGGGTGGATATCATCTCCACTGGTAACAAAGAAACCATGACAAGAAATAGTCAGTCTTCATAATGTGTATACAAAGACAATTCTACTCACTTTCTCGTCCAGATCACACCAAACCGCACTGACAGAAGACTTCATTTCCTACCGATACAGCTCTGATGTCACGAAACACCAGGAATACGCTCTGCGGTCGGCACATCTGCCCAAGGAAAAAGCAGGCAAATTCTCAGAATAACCAATGTGAGCACAGTTATAAATCCTTAAAAACAGTCATGTAACACAAGAAAGAAGCAAATATCATGAGCAGGTAGTAAAAACACCACAGCTCCCCAGAGCGTACGATAAAGTTAATGTCAGCAGGTTAGAAATGGAATTTCCCATCAGATTGTGCCTGCAAATCCATCTCAGATAAACTAGAGAGAGAAAAATGGTTAGAAACACGTATTTTATTCCAAAACACAAGTTGTATGAAAAGTGGTGGTTGGGGGAGCTCTTGGTAGTCATCTGTGTTGTTGATCGTTTCCGGGTACAATCTTTTTCTTACTGGTTCCATCCTTCAAAAAGCTTCCTCAGCAAACTGGCAGGGCCGTCCTCTCTGCACCTTCACCTCTGCATCGATTCCCTCACACATTACAGAAAGTATCTGCTACAAAACCAGTCAGTCAGTTCATGTTCAAGGTCTCCTCGGTGACTCCTGGTGTGTTTGGAGACTAGGGTAAAGGACAGTCCAGCCGGAGCAGGATCAGGGTCCGGCCGCCTCAGGCACCCTCGCCAGCCGTTACGAGCGGGACTTCATCTTCTTACGAACAGACTTCCCAGGGCGTTTCTGAAAGGCAGGAAAAAGTGGATGGTTTTGATTTACCAGTAGTATTTAAGATCTCTTCTCCACTCCCCAAAGATTCTGATAATATCTGCTAATTTTCTGAGATAGTAGGATCCATAAATAAAAGCAGTGTTTGAAGGAGTACCAGAATGAAGTCATGAAAACTCGTAATAAAGTTCGTATGAGTACCTCGGAATTGGCTGGGTTTTCAGTCATTACAACCAAAAAGAAAAGGATTGTGTCAAATCAAGATATGTGATCTGAACAAATATATGCAAACAGGCTTTGGTGAGTCTTAGAATCTAACCGTGTGACTTACATTCTGTTTTCCTCCTCGGCCTTTCTTCCCTCCTTTGTTACCCCTGCCGTGGGCCACTTTAGCTCGGAAACTGGACACATCGTTGTAGCTGTCCTTCGTATTCCACTTCATCCCGCTCTTCTTGCCTCCAAAGCCAAACTTCTGGTCCTTGTATTTCCTCTTACCAGAGGAGCTGCTACAAAGAGGAGAAATGTTAGATTGTTTTTTAACCTTTTTTTATTTACTCATCATCTTACTATAAGCAGTTAGAAACTGTAGAGTTTAACATTTTACCCTTTCTTGTTCAACACTTTCTTGGAGCCCTGGGTTGTATTCTTCTCCCTTTTATCTCCTTCCAAGAAATCTAGTTTGTCAGTCATTCCTAGATGTGGGGGAATCAGAAATCATAAAGAACATATTCATAGGATGATTACCCACGCGTAAATAGATCCCAAAAGTTTTCTTTAATTTCCAATGAAGAGAACTACCGTACCCACACAATATATATATATAAAAAACAAAGTTCACCTTTCTGATATTTTTTCACAGCAGACATCATAGCTTTCTTCTCCTTTTGTCTTTTCTGGATCACTTCTATTTGCACCTGGTAGAAAATTGGAAATCTATTGTTAATTTTGATACGCAGGCAAGAAAACATGGAGCCATTAATCAAATCAAAAATGATTTCAAGGCTGCTGCTTCATATCTACCTTAAAGGAAACTTGCATATTTGCTACATTGTTGTTGAAAACACAATAACAGGAACCTTAGTACGTAAAAACACCAACCTTTTTACCAAATTTCCTTTGCTCTCGCAGTTTCTTCGCCTTCTCAGACCTCTCCATGATCATCTGCTTTGAGATCAGCTTTTTCCTGATCTGAGGAAGTGAAAATATATTTGAATGTGCTTATTGTTTTTTATTTAAACAGAAAAACACCCAGAGTGTCTCCCCTTCTCAGTGGAATCCACTCACCTTCTGCATATGCAGGTCTGACTTGGCCATCTCTGCAAAGTAATCTTCAGGCCTCTTAGTGGCTATGCCATGCTTACTCAACAGTGGAAGTGCCTGTAAAACGGTCGCCTGAGCTTGACGATAGCTGAGGGGAAAAAAATATGAGAAACAAACAAAAAAACAATTTTAATTTCAGAACATCTTCTTTAATATAAAAGCACAATATTAAAGCTCAGGTCAGCACGAAGCCACTTACAAGAGCATCTCCCTCTGAAAATCGTCGTCCACGGTCACATCTTCATCTGTCTTCTCCAGGAATTTCTCTTCCACTTTGGAAAGAACATCTTCAGCTGGCAGGTTGGTCATGTCCAGCCTCTCCACCCAGGGGAGGTCTCTTCGGAAATCAGCCAAGCACTGCTTCATAGCTTCCTGCCACACAGATACTTCTTAACATCCTTGTTTTGTAAAAGTACTCCTAAGTAAACCACGAAGCACGTCAGCAAATACGTTACTCGATGACTCACCACGTTATTAACATATTTTTTGGATTTATCCACACAGAGGTTCATGCCAGGTTTCAACAACCCCTTAGAAAAGGCTTCTTGTAGCTGAAAACATAAAAAGGTCATATTAACTGTGTATGCCACAAAATACGTAGCCATCTAAACCTTGACAACTATACTTGCAATTAAGTTATGAATACTGCATTTTCAGAATAAATGTAGTCGGATTTGTTTACTGGACAGCCGCTTATATTAGCTCCCGTCAGCTAATGTTAGCATGACAACATTGTACCTCACTATCAGACAGTTCGCTGAATTCATCCTCCGACTCCACTCCGAGTTGTTCTTCCTCGTCTACTGACTCCATATTCCGGCTTTCGACGATCATAAAATAACAGTATGTTATACACAGTGGAGAAACCTGCTGTGGAAAAGATGGAAACTTCTCACATGTATGCAGCGTCTCACGTGGGGAGGAAGTGACGCCACAGGATGCCGTGTATGCTACATTTACAGTCCTCCGGTGGAAACAGTGAACGTTTCCAAAGTTCCTATGTGCAGAATTATGACGGCCTGGGCGTAAAAATAAGTTAAATTCTAATAAAATAAGCACAGTCATTACAAAAGAACAAGGTGCCGGCTGACTTTTGTTTTTGTAAACTTCTGGATTTTTATGTGTGCACAAACCGTATTGTATCTACATTTTGTCCTTAAATATTGAGATATTGAGATATGTTCATCATTTTTTATTGTATGTGTTTTTACATGATTATACCAAATTGCTCTAAAATTTGCATTTTTTATTTTCTAAAATCTGGTACTTGAAGCTGTGTTGTTAATGCTGCTATTACCACGATTCACACATAGTGTGGTGCAGTGGTGGCACTGTGACCCTGCGTTATTATTTTATCCACAGACGTGAGTCTATAGTGGTAGGTAACCAGCAAAAACATCTTGACCAGAAAATGGGTGCACTTATCTTCTGAAAAGCCAGACAGATATGTTTTTGCTGCAGATGCATTATATTACTTAGATTTAGAAAAATAGCCTGAGTTTGACATAATGTCACTATAACCTTACGAAGCAACCTCTACAAAAGATAAATGGCCACTTTGGTCTAGCAACTTTTGTTGCTCTGTTCCCGTCTGAGTCTGCTTCTGTGCTTCACCTCCTCCATTACTGTCCTGCAGTTTCTCACGTGCTATTATTGCTACATCATTTAGCACCCTTATTATTTTTCAAGCATCATTTCCCAATATTCTAACAACAGAGAAATAATGTAAAATTAAATTAGAATAAGGAAAGGTAAGGGTAATAAAAGCTCTGGACCCTCTAATCGCGTTAACCTGCCTCGTGTCCATCCAGCACATCCCTGTAATCTCCTGCTCGTGTCACCAGTTAGGCTCACAGGCCGCTCAGTGCTGTCTGCAAGCCCACTCCATCACTGTCAGGCACCCAGCAAATGTGTTTCGAAAAGATTCTGACAAATGGCATCTGTTCAAAACACGAGGATTTGGACAGTAGCAACTTAAATATAAAATGCCAGAAGTCAATATTCCCATAGAGATGATAAATGTCGTGTAATAAATATAAAATGACCCTTAAAGTCCATCAAACTATCAGCCTTAAATAGATTATTGTTTCATTTTAAAGGCAATATAATGCACAGTGATCCATACATTAGTATACAGTCAAAACAGTGTCTTTAAAATGGAAAAAAATCCTTTTAATTTGTGATGTGATTGAATGTTTGTTTTTCTCTAAACTAAGAAAATGATATCTGCATTCAAAAATGTATTTGGAATTTCTTTTTCCTTTTATATAGCAATGATTAAGAAAGAGAAATTTGTCTGTTATACAAAATGTATGTGTTTTTTAAGTCCCGTCTTATAAAATATAATAATTGATAAATATTAGATGGATTAAATATAGGTTTTTACTTGTCTGCAAAGTCGTTCTTCATTCTAAAACTTAGATATTCATCTCTCTTTGATAGAATACTGAAAACACTTGATAGAGTATTGTAATAGTATGCAAGTCTCATTCATCTTTGGGCTCAGTGGGCTGAGGAAATTACTCCCACATGAGATACAGAATAGGCAGAAGATTGTGATGACTACTGCTGTGAATTTGAGATGTCATCAGTCTCCCTCAGCAGCTTATCCTCTGAGCCCTCGCAGAAGAAATGGACCGATCCAGCGACAGCGTCTCTCCATTCTTTCGGAAAATCAATATTTGTGATTTGCGCTCCACCATGCTTAATTTTTTCATTGTCTGTGTGGACAGATCTCCACTTCAAAAAGGTAAGCAAGCAGACATTTGCATTTCTGTCATTCTAATCATTTAGACCAGAAGGTAATGCAGTCCAGTAAATTCACGTCTCCCCGTCACTCTTCATCTCGTGACGAACTGCATCCTGTTTTCGGGTTTAAAATGAGCTGGACCCAGACTGGCAAGTTCTTCTCCTTTGAATCATTCTTGAGGGAGAGATCACGCTCGTGAAGGTCCGAACCAGAGCTGGATGAGTAGAGGAGCTCCATCGGATTTCAGGCAAAGCTCAACAACAAGGAGTTGTTCTGACCGAAGAGACAAGAGAGTTAAGTCAAAGTTCATGCCAAAGCTGTGCATCTCAAAAAGCCACTTTCAATGATAAAAAGAGAAAACACCAGAAAATGGAGGAAGCGGCTAGAACATTGTCATTTTGTTTCCAATACCTTTGCATCTGCTGTTTATCTTAGACCTGGACAGTTTCTTTTTAAAAGGCCGGGAAACTGTATACTGGAAAAAACTAACAAACAACAAAAAAGGAGACTTTCTGGTTCAGCCGTGGAAGTAAAAAGTACTGCAGTTTGACCTTAAATTCATTAAACAGAATCTTTTGCTGAACTGTGAGTTTCAGAAGGAAAGCTCACTCAGCTCATGGATATTGTATTGACTTTTTTTTAATCACTAGAGAAATGTAATCAGCACATTTATTACAGGGAGATCGGATTCTCAGGCTGCATTAATATTTAACAGCATTGCTTCAAAAGTTTAATGTTTGTGGTTCAAGTGCAAGAATGTTCACAAGCAACTAACTGGGATGCTTTGCCTTTCTGTCGGGCTCCAAAGATCCCAAGTTTTGGTGGTGATCTTTGGTGTGTTGCAGCCGAGAGGAGAAGCTACACGTCTTCAGACGGGCTACAGTGTGGAGGAGCTTCAATCAATAATGGAAATCAAAGAATGAAGGTGATAACGCAGCAAGCTGGAGGTTCTTGGTGAGACAACATGCTCAAACAAGATCCCTTTGCATCAAAGAAGAAAATCAATACTTCACATTTATCGAAATAAAAACAATAAATAAAGTGTATCAGTGGCCCCCTAGTAGGCCAAAGTGTAGATTACACAGCCACATAAATACGATTATTGTGATAAATAATGTAACAAAGAACAACATTCGATTAATTTGTTGGCTGGTACTAATATTTTCATTAGTATAGCATCCATAAGAATAAATAATTGGGCTGATTAGGATTTGATTAGCACACTAGACACTAAAATATTTATTGGTGGAGATTAACAGGTTGACATAAACCTTCAGTTTAATGGCTCCATACCACTGGCGTCAAAGGTTCAAGGTGAGTCAAAAATAAATAATAATTTTTAAAAAATCCTGACATAAAATGAATTTGTTATAGTTTAGTTTTCATAAAGTAAAAAAAACCTGGTATAGTTAAATTATTTGAAGATTATTGTGATAAATAATGTAACAAAGACCACCATTCGATTAATTTGTTGGCTGGTACTAATATTTTCATTAGTTAGCATCCATAAAATAAATAATTGGCTGATTAGGATTTTATTAGCACACTAGACACTAAAATATTTATTGTTGGAGATTAACAGGTTGACATAAACCTTCAGTTTAATGGCTCCATCAGAATTAAATGTTCTGATCATGTTCATGTAAACAACCTATTATAATACCACTGCCGTCAAAGGTTCAAGGTCAGTCAAAAATAAATAATAATTTTTAAAAAATCCTGACATAAAATGAATTTGTTATAGTTTAGTTTTCATAAAGTAAAAAAAAACTGTTTTATAGTTAAATTATTTGAAGAATAATATTTTTTTTGTCTTTAGCACAATGCAATGGGTGATCAATTACTGCTTTTATTAAGTCTTATCATTTTCTTTCAAGGAGTAAACTAATATCTAACCATTTATGATGTCTGGTGATGTTTTGAGTCATGTTAGTCATAATTCAGCAACGATCCTGGTTATAGTCGATACTCCATAATTCCCTGTTTTCGTTGTGTCCTTGTGTTTTGATGTTGGTCCTGTGGTCTACAACCTTTGGAGAGCATGGCTATTATAA
Source organism: Tetraodon nigroviridis (assembly GCA_000180735.1). Taxonomy (NCBI): domain Eukaryota; kingdom Metazoa; phylum Chordata; class Actinopteri; order Tetraodontiformes; family Tetraodontidae; genus Tetraodon; species Tetraodon nigroviridis. Next base: position 473,977 of record CAAE01015039.1, on the reverse strand, counting down.
TCTGGACTGATCTGAGTGATCGTCCTTTATGATGACGAACTCTTAACAAAATCAGTTGTGGAGAACATGAGGAACGTCTCAGATCAGCCAAGTTAGCAACAACTTGAGCTTGACGTCTGGGGTCTGATAAAACTTCTGCCAATCTCATAACTGTTGGGACAAACAGCACTGGATTTTTGTATCAATTTACATACAAATATGGCGGGGGGGGGTTTTATGATACCTAAGTCCCAGGAGCCACTTTGGTGTGTGAACCGTTGGGGAGCTGAGGTAAAGAGCTCTTTTGTGGACCCTAATCAAATACTGAGTGCCTTCCTCCTCTGTGCTTCCCCTCCGCTGTTGTGGTTCTCCTCTCTCTTGTCCCACCACCTCTGTGTCCTTCCTCTGACGCTGATTAAAAGCGAAGAGACAAATTAATCGGTAGAGCACAGGGTTGCCAGCCTGCTCTGATGGACGACATCCACAGAATTTTTAAGGGAAATAAGATGTCAGCTTCTATCAGTATTAAAAGGTGTGTGTGTGTGTGTGTCTCTATATCTCTCTGTGTCTCTCTGTATATCTCTCTCTCTTTCTGTGCGTGTGTGTGTGTGCGCGCGCGCGTACAGGGAGCCGCATAAGGGCCAATGCATAATCACCTTATCATATCCCTGTGAATGGAATAGTGAGTTGATGTCTGGACGAGGGCGATGAAGAAGAGCTCGGCATATAGAGCAGGAAGAAAGAAAAGTGTACGGATGAAGGAGGGAGGAGGAGGAGGAGAGGAAAGGAGGGGATCGAGCTTAATATAAGAAAGGGGGAATGACAGAAGGGAGGCTAAAAGAAAAAGTCAATGAGATTGATTATCTGAAGAATAAAACGGAGGGAGGTGAACAAGAGGGCAAAATGACAGGACATCTACTTCACTCGTGTTTTCGGTTTTACAAGCTGTGGTCTGTCAGCCGAACTGACTGTAAAGTGGTGGTTTCAGACAGGTCAGAGGACTAACGTATATGACACCACAGTGGTTGCAAAAGCTTAACTTTTACCCACGAGCCAGCAGCTGTAGAATAAAAGTTAGTATTGTCTGTTCCTACTATATAGCAACAGACTTACTTAGATTCTCCACAGCTTTTCAGAGGTAGATTTTTTTTTTTTTTTAACCTATGTCAGAAGCTGTTAAATTTATGTGTGGCGTAGTTTTGAGGTTTGTGGTAAAAAAATAGCGCCATCTGTTGGACAAAATGTGACACAAACTGTTGCTGTAATAACGTCATACCGCCAGGGGGCGCCTCGCACGGTTTACAACTGATCCACATAATGGAATAATGACAGGTGGAACAGGATCTTGGTCGACGTTTACAATTCTGGCACCATCCAGACACTCCTCTTGTCAATACAAGTTAAGAGCCTTGTTTACGCAGATTCCTACCCAACCCCCAACCATCAGGCTTTTGAAGTCGGGAAAACCAGCCAAAATGACCTCACTTCCCCAAATTGTCCTCACTTTGCTAGTAGACTGAGTATTTTGGTACTCAATCTGTAGCAAGTACGAGGACACACTCACACACATCCACACAGTCAGCATTTCTCAGGTAGGCACGGCAGTAGATCATAATTAGAGCCAATCAAAAAGAAGCGTACGGCCTGTTACTTCGCGCCAGCCAGCCAGTCAGTCCATCTGGCCATATTTAGGCCTTCTGTGCTCGAGTAATTCTCTAACAACAGCCAATAGATCATTTTAACTCACGGCCAGTAGGAGTGCATGCTCTGACAGAAAGCTAGACACCACTGAAAGTGTGAAAGTTTGGGCCTTTTTTTTTTCTTTGTTGCTTACATTTTATCCTCTTTTATTCAGGATTTCGGCCACAGAATGGACTCGTACAAGAGAAGTTCTCCAGCCTTGGTGTTTTCTTTTCTTTTAATTCCAGCCTTGGCTTTCTCTGTCCCTGACATTCTCTCCTTGCTCACTTTTGTCCATCCCATCGCTCCTCCCATCAATGTGTTCCTCCTTCCAAATAATTGCCTTCCTCCCTGAGTCATTGTCTGCTCATTTATCTCCAGTCGGCTGGTGCTCATGATTACTGCCCTGCAAATCAGCTAATTCCATCACTCAATGCTTTTACCTAACTTTTAGGTCCTACTTTTCTTTGGACGGTGTGTAGCTTTCTTCCAAGTGTGTGTACCTCCGAGGTAAACATGAAAAGAATGAGGCAGATTTGTTAGCCATCATTACCCAAGCCTGCAGAGGTACTTTTTTGGGATGGGTTTCTATTTGCATAGTCATCACACCAGAGAATGCTTAAAAACAGGATTACAGCTATTAAAAAAAATGGTTCATCATCGCAAGCTTCATTGCTACAGCCACATATTAAATGTAAAAAAACCTGCAGAGGGGCCGTGTGGACGTCCCTCCCAGCTAAAGAAGTCCTTCCCTTGGCCCTGAGCAAGCTGGCTGGGGCCCCGTCCAGAGGTATTGGGCAGTGAATGATCCAAACACCCACATGGGAAAATCTGCTCAGACGCACTGCGAAGCCCAGACCTCGTGTAGGGAGAGACACCAGGTTGGTGTGATTTATGAGTCACAGCCGCATTATCGTTGCTGCACACACATCATGAGCAAATTAAGCTGTCAGTGTCAAGGCTGAGGGCTCCAGATATTAGCAGATGCAACAGATATTAGTGGAGTAGCGGAGGGACGGACTCCAGGTAACAAATGCTTGCGCATATCATCAAAGAAACTTGTAACAGCTCTGATGGACATTTCATCCACTTTGGCAAACCCACACAGGTGATTTCTCCAGGCGACTGGAACAAACCTTCGTACTCTGCGAGTGTGTGCACACTCCGCTTGATTACTAATGATTCCTCTTGGAAAGACCAGTACCTGTGCAGGTGTTCCGGCCCACATTTTCCTATATTTTTTAAAGAGAGATCTGGATTGAGACTGAAACTTGCATAATATGTCTGCTGGGGGGCTTCTGTAAAATTATTATGCTTTAAGCCTTTTCATCACTCAGTGGAATAACACTGCATATGGCTGCGACTTTATGGGAAAATAACTTAAAATAAGATCTCCCTGGTGATTTCTGCATCAACTTGGGAGCTACTGGCGATACATTTATTCTCCATGTGGAAGTATATTTGGGATATCAAAACCAGTGAAATATAAAAAGGCCCCTTAGAACAACGGTAATAACGCACCGTGACTGTGATTGGCTTTAACATCGGTTTGTGGATGGAGCGTGACAAGGGAAAACAACCAATATCCAGTGGTATCTATGAGCATCGGTCTAATTTGACAATTGATCTTTGTAATTATCAGTAAATGACAGGCTGCAGAGCTGCTGCGGTGCTGATGATGTCTCACCATGGATACCAAAAGGGCACTTTTTCCATTAGCACATTTCTATAAGAGAATCAAGAAAAAGAAGTCTCTAACCCCTGAGTGCAACGTTCCTGGGGGGCCTTTTAAGTCTG
>CAAE01015039.1:451653-470313 GCA_000180735.1 Tetraodon nigroviridis | reverse complement strand
ATGAGCCACAGTCTCATACATCACAGCAGGCAAGGTGACTGAGCTGCAGCCCCGCTTGTGAATGATCACAGCGAGTCGGGATCCAAACACAAAGAGACACCGACAGGAGGAAAAAGGATTTGTGCCAAACACAGCCCATTCCTTTTGGTGAATTATTTTGTGTGGTCCATTTTTTAAGGATCGTCAGGGACAACTTGCAAATACATTCCCAAACTTTCTCTTTGTTTGGCTAAATTGAATCTGGGGTCAAGTCTTCCCCTTAATCAAACTCTTTGTTCATTCCAACCTTGTGTTCTTACTTGAAATGGCTCGTTAATATTGTCCGAAGTCTTTAGATCCCAGACGTTGCAGAGGTTAGATGCTCTTTCGGAGTTCACCGTCAGCATTTTGCAGACACATTTCCTTCCCACCTCCGGTTCTCTTTTTGCCCTTTGGCAATGTTTGTCAATGATAAGAAGTACGTGAGTGTGTGTGCATGTTTTTGCCACCCGCTGGATGAAACAATTACACAGGCTGCCCTGGAATTTAATTAGTTGAAAAAATAAATGTGACTTTCTGTTGAGATAACAAAAGAGAATCAGAGAGTTTGGGCACATTCATGAATAAAAATTCAATTGTATCACAGCAGCTGTTATTCACACGCTCTGTCGTCAGATTGTTCGCGGCGTTCTCTAATTGTAATCTATCTGAACACCACTGCCTATATTTTTGTTGCCAGTTCTCTTAATTTGATGCATTTCTTTAACCTCAAAAAAAAAAAACCATTAGAAAAACTCATCAAAATGTGCATTTTATCAATGTACAGTGTGTGGCTGAAATAATTTAGGTCTGGCGAAACAATAAAAGGCACAGAGGACAAGCTGAAAATCCCCGTTTTCTCCACATTAGAGTAATATCAATTTTAGTAATACCAGTCTGAGGTTGACTGTGTTTTCCTGCCGCAGTCCTGCAGATCTAATGAGCCGCACACGAGTATAAGCAATATTTGAGCAATATTTGTTAATGCAAGCATACAAATATCAATCAGAGTTGATCTATAACATACAATGACAACACACAATGGATTTAATGGTTGCTGTGTAGTTGCTTTTTTTAACAAGTCAGCTGTAACTGAAACTGTCACACCAGCTTTTCTTAAAATAGCTAAAATCAGTAATAGCCTGCATTTGTGTTGAAAGGATATTTTCCCTCCGAGCTATGAGGAAAAAATTAGTCCGGGTCCAACCAGACCTGACGCACAGGTAGAACAAACACAAAGAATTATTGATCAAAGAAGCTCAATTTGCAGCCGAAACTGGGCCAAAGAATTTTCTGCTCACCTCGTTACTGCTGGTCGTTTTTATAGACAAACTTACTGTTCCTTTCATTTAAATGGAAATGAGACAGAGATCTTTATAGGTCGGGGCTCAAGGTACCGATCTGTGCCTGATCAACTTCTGTGCTCACCCTCGAGTGTGTTACAAGTATACTGTGCAAATGTATCATTTAACAGAAAGGCAAAGCTGGCAGGAAAAAAGTGCCTTTAAAGATTTAGGAGTTAGGCAAAAAACCTTCCAAAAAAGGAGAGGCAGACATTTAAAACAAACACTCATGAGGAAACAGAGGCAATCAAATGAAGGTGTCAGGGAGAGGGGCCAAAGTGGGCCACAGGTGAGAGTCCTGATCCTCACAACGGCTGTGTAAATCTCAGGGAAATGAAGCAGAGCTGGGATTTTCTCTAATGGGTTTGATGTCGAGCAGCTTTTTGAGAAAAACGATCCTGTCAGTCAGGAAGGGGAATTATGCTTCTTAACTTTTAGTATCTGGATACTGGTTTGGGATGACAGTGATTTAAATAAGATGTTTCCTCTCAGCGTCAACACAACAGCTTGCAGTGCATCTGTCCATGACAGCCCTCCCCTTTTCTCCCAGGTAGAGATGTAATGAACACAGATGGAGTTCTGCTGCCACTGGATGCACCATGGAGACCATCATGGTGGCTCTGAAGAACACGATGATAAACAAGTTCACGAGTTAGAGCTCTCACACAGTCAGCCAGAAGGAAAATGTTGACGGCCGTGTCGACCGTTTCCTTAGATTCACAAGTTTTCCCCTCCAAAGAAAATAAAACACCCATTGTTGTGTTTCATGTTAATGAGAGTTTCTGTTCTTGTTATTCTGAAGGGTGCAGAAGAATGATTGAGCAGATTCCTGTTTTGTGTGTTTTTTTTTCCACATTTAACCTGATGTGAGGAGAGTTCAACCTAAAAGCAAAGCTAAAAGCTTTTCAGCCTGCAACACTTCATAAATGGCTAAAACAATGATGTGTGTGCAGTCGAGCACAATGGTAAAAACACTGATTAGTGCCAGTAGACTCCCGACATTCAAGTATTACTACAGTAGGCTGCTAAATAATTTCATGCAAATACATTTATCTTTGCATATCGATCCAGAATATGACTTTAAAATAAAGGTCAGGATAATTAATTAGTCCCCAGGGGCATATCGAGGCCACACGCTGTGGGGGAGTGTGGATCATAAAAAGAAATCATTAAACAAAACCTTTTGTTTATTTTAATGTGATAGATCTATATATTGATTGCTAATATATAATTCAGCTCAACTCACACAATGCATCCGCTACATATGTATTTTGCTCAGCAGGAATAAACAAGAGCGATGTAATGTAACTGGTCTGTTCTGAGTCAGCGCCATCGCAGTCACCTTTACCTCCCCAGCTGAGCTTCTGCGGGGTGGAGGGCGTCACTCATGCTGCCGCATGCAGTAACATTAACGGCTGAAACCGGAGCGAGAGGCTGCTCTTCACAGCATCGTTTACCTCAGCACATGAGAGGTGCTGGTGTCACCCAAGAACACAGGTGTCGCACTCCCAGAGTGTTTAGATCTGTTGAAAATAGCCACATTAGGGCAGGGGTAAGAACCAGCCAGCCCACCGGGGCCGTCTGTGCGTTGCTCTATATGCAGTTAACATGCTCACAAGTCACAAGTGTGTTTATACTGTCTCTCACACACAATCTTTAGCAGCATCAGAGACCTGGCAGTGAAGATGAAACACTATAAACATCACAGTGCCTCTTAGTAATCAACTTCCAAGAAACCACTTTTAACTCTCCAAACGCTCCCAAAACAGCATCTGGTTTCTGGTTTCTCCTTGAAAAATAAGCAGGATTCGCTTTTTAGCTTTACTACGAGTCCAGACATGTCATCTGTAGACCAATTTGTTGTGTGTCTACAGACTATAGAGGATGCAATATACAATCAATAATAGCTGTTGTGTCACGCGGATTGATTTATGTGTTATTCCACATGCTGATTATTCTTAACAACACTGGAAACATCAACCCTGAGAACACTGTTTCTGCTTTAGGGTGCTGACATTTACAAAGATTCAGGTTGCAGATACAGTATTCTGCTGTCTCTGAAACACAGTTACACAGATGAGCTCTGATTCTTTTTTTCTATAAATAAGAGTTGCTTCCTGCACATCTCGTGCTGTGGTAGCACCACAATGAGCAAGTGACAAACTGTGAATGAAGCACTTGATCTAATTTTGGATTGTAGCCCTGGTGAGGATGAAAATATCATGCCTGGAGAAGGAAAAGCAGGGAGCTATTCTGCCTATGACTGGGGTCACGGTACAGAAACTTTCCCTCATCCAGATGCTTGTTGAAATGTTTGGTATCGTTGGAGATGGAAATAGAGATGAACGGGCCAGTGTTTAATACAGGGGAATCACATGAGCGTATTAATTCCTCACTTTAACATTAAAAAGCAAATTTTCCCAGAAATGAAGTCTTGTGAAGCTTATCATCCTTTGTCTATTCAATATCCAATTCCAATAAAAACTGTGTTTAAGATGAAATATATATATTTTTTTTAAATTATATTTATTTTTGAAGTCCACATACGCCCTGATTCCATGGGTAGTCTGATCAATGATGACTGTTTCTATATAATGGGCTATAATCAATCATGTTATTGACAGTCCAGTCTGCCCATCCACCACCACCAGCGGCTCTTCCTGGGGCTTCCCCCCCACAGTCATGCGCTGAGGCTGGACCCACGGCGGCGCGGGGGTCGGTTCAGCCGCCGTCTGTCCCCTCCCACCGGCGTCCTCTGCGTGCGCGGCCGCACCTGCATCCAACTGGGGGGGAAGTCCGTCCGGCGGAGAGCCGCAGACCTGCCCAGGGGCTCCGGAGAGACGGCAGCCCGAAACCAAGCGCCGTCAGCGGCTCCGACTTGGCCAGTCTCCTCCGGGAAGGGTGAAGGCTTGTGGGAAGACGACGAGTTTGCGCACAGAGCCGCCGAATTCAGGACGGAGTGAAAGGATTCGCATTCCCAGGTACACTAAATTCAGAGAGGAAGAAACCGCCCTACATGCTTCAACTTCCTTCTTTAGATCAAACTTTTTCGCGTATTCGCTGCTTTTTTTTTCTCCTTATTTTTAAAGTCGCGTAATTGTCGGCGATCCGCGCTGCCGTCGGAAACCAAACTGCTGAGCGTTTCTTCAATTCATTCAGCTCCTTGTGTTTCCAGGAACTTGAACTTGCAAGCCATTATTTATTCACAGCGATATATTTAAATAGGCCGTGTTAAATGAAATGTTCCATTTTTGATGACCGCGTTGAGGCTGTATGCAGGTGTGCGCGGCTTGTCTCTATTTAATCATATTATTCCCCTGTTTTACCTGACCTTCCAGCTCATTCATAGCTTTTAAATAAAAACCTATTTGTTTGTTTGTATGGTTTTATTGAAATGCACAACTTTGACAAAAACTTAAAGCAACAAAAGCTGCCTTTATGCGGCCGCGGCTGCAATCCTCGACCTGCTTATCTCCCTGGAAATAGACTTTTAAACCATTTTTCCAAGCACTTACTCTCATGATGTGCAGGAATTTTTAAAGCATTAATCTCTCATTCATTTATGATTCATTAAACCTACTTGGAAGCTTTATTGTTTTGTTTGGATGTAAGACCTTCCTGAATGACTCCCATTTTAGTTTCAATCAAAACAAGGAAGTTAAACATGTTATTTCATCACGCCCTAACCTTTGCACCTGTGGGCTGGCTGTTAGGTGTGTTTGATATAAACAGATCATACTGGTTGTCATTTATTCCAAAGTGACTTTCGCTTTGGAAAAATTCCAAAAACAGAGAGATGGGAAGTACTATCGTTTCTTTCAGTCGGAAATGGATATGGCGCAGACGAATGGTACCGGTCCCACTTTGTTCACAGGCGTCAACTTGAACTGAACTCTATAATAAGAAGGACAGATTACATCCTGCCATTATCATTATATTGGACATAATATATGGTTTTGAATCCTTAAAGCTCATTTTGGAACAGTCGTTTTAACTGGTGCTTAAAAAGCGGTGCAGGTGGAGAGCAGCAAACTGAGCCAGTAACTGTAGATGGCCGTGCACGAGGCCAAAGTTCCACCAGGGCTCTCTTCCTGAGATGTTTGTGTCTGCGTGTGCGTTTGTGCCATGGACCCCAGACAATAAGCGGAGCAGAGTGTAGCCCAGAATCTTAAATATCCCTGAGAGACGTTTTGTTTCATCGTCAGCAGATCCAGAGTCGGGCACGTGCTGTGACGTCAATAGAACCTGCGTCCTGAGTGTAGACATGTTCGCTCAAGAAATGTGTCATCAGTTCAGGCCAAGAGATTGTGTTTTTCATGAGTTTTTCCATCTCAGAATCCAGAATCACGAGTTCCGAGATGCTGCGTGGTAAAGGTTGATGACGCGCTCGAGCTCCTCGAGTGCAACTTTTCCAAAGGTAGTACACAGGAATGTTAAATGTGTTCTTTTTCTTGTAAATAATGACATTTAATCAGCGCCCGCAGTGGTGCGTCTGAGGTTGATTGGAGGGAGAAAATGGCAGCCAGTAGATTGTGACTCTAAAGGTCTTTTTCTGGACCGCGTGCTGTGATGAGCTCATTAGCTGCTAGAGGTCATATCTACCATTTGTGACTAAAGTGGTGACATGCAGGCGTCATAAACACTGGCTCGTAAACATCTGAATTTAGTTTTATGACGCGCCACCTTTTCCATTACGAGCCTGGTGCTATGTACTTACAGGTAAACACTGATAAATAAAAAAGTCCCCTGTATTGCACAAATGACCTTATTAGTTCTTGTAAAATGGCTGTTTTTCCAGATCTCTATACCCCAAGCTAAAATGCAGAACATCTCTGAACCCATGAGAGGAAATAATGGGAGGGAAAAGGACTTGTCAGCAGGAATGAAGGGCCCAGGCTGTTAATTGGTGGCTTAATTAGAGTTTCAAAATTGCAGCTGTATGAAGACCGAGGAACGCTGTCAGCGGCCCAGAGGTTTCGCCTCCTGAAGCGGGAGTCGTTCAACGCTGGGGCCAGCGTGGCTCAGTCGTGGAGCACAGCCTCAGGTCTCCTCTCTGCTCTAGTGGTAATGGAAACTGTTCGGCAGAAACAGAGATTTTGGATACTTTTCATTGTGGACGGGCATTTTAGACCCGCATTTTAGCGAGCTGGTTTAACAGCCTGCGGTATATTGAACTAGATGACAATTTTATACCAGTTTGAGAGGAGAATGCTCATTTGGAACAGGGACATGCCATTAGTTTGGTAAAGAACAGAATGGACATTTGGTTTGTTCCCCCTTTTTCTTAAACCTTCACTTTGCTTTAGAGCTTGATAGTGTGAGGATTTCTGGTAGAGATGGTGAAAAGGTGGATTTTCATACTGGGAATAGAAAGAGTTCTAGAAACCTGATGGGTGATAATACCGCAGTGTTTCACACTGTGTATATCTGTGTGTGTGTGTGTGTGTGTGTGTGTGTTATAGAGGGGGCAGTGAATCAGGCACTGGTACCTGCAGACAGAGGGGAATCTATAGCAAAGTAAAGCAATCCGCCCACCCCACACACCCCCCACGTCTTCCTCCAGGACCAAAACTGCAGAGGAGACAGCGGAGGGAAGAGATAAGAACTTGGCTGGATAACAGAGGATTGGTGGTGAGACAGATGAGGAGAGGTGCATGCTAGAACAAAGTGAGGAAGGTGTGGAAGAGATGAGGGTGTGTGTGTGTGTGTGTGTGTGTGTGTGGATAAGATGTCAGGAGGGGCAGGTCATGGTGATGCTGTGCCATATAAGCTGAGAAATGAGCTCGCACACACCGGCTGGAATTAAACCAGGAGCCAGAGCTGAATTCAAATCAGGAAGGCTTTGTTGGGACCAAGGAATATCGGAGTCAACAGCTGAGTTAGCATGCAGCTGGAAACGTCTTCAGGGATTTCTTTTTTCAATTTCATTGTTCACCTATGTATAGGTATGATACATATATTCAAATGTATCAATATTTCCGCCGGACAATGTGTAGAGGAGAAAATACGTAGAATAAACGGTGACTGTAGTGAGAAACTGAAAAACAATTAGGATATTGATGCAGGCTGCCGTTGCATTAATGAGCATCAAACAAGGGCTCTTTTTCTAACTTGTCTGGTTTAGGGTTGTGTCCTATTTTATATAGGCTTGTAGATGATCCTCATGAGGAAGTTTTCTTGAAATTAATTTTAGTCGGTTTAATCTTTGCACCCTCACCAACACATGAAGCTGATGGCGAAGTGGATGGACAAGACGAGAGTCGCTAAGTCCACCTGCTAAAAACATCTGTGGTTTTCACATCAGCTGTTGTTGCCAGGAGAGAATTTCCCATTACAAATAAGTAGAAACCAACTGTAAATATGAAAGGTAGGCGTAGCTTTCTGAGCGGTGAAGGTGCCGTTTGCTGTCAGGCTTTAAAACAACTCTGTTACTATAGAGACGATTGTGCTGCTGGAAGAACTGCAGATCAGAGCTCAAGAGTTTGTAAATTTGAACTCTTATTTATAGCCTTTGATAAACTAATTTAAACTGTCTAAAAGTGTTGGTTAATTTTAATTTAAGTGTTTATGCCTGCAGCTAAGGTTCCAAAGGATTTGAAAGTGGTCTCTTTAAATCAACAGTTCAGCGAGGGAATAAATTGTGAACCTTGTTGAATGAAGCCCCAGATGAGGACAGTTTTTCCTGCTGATTTAGAGCCCTTTTTTCTCTCTTTCTGTCTCATAGGTTTTCCCCCGTGTTCCTGGGCCATTGTTTCCTGGCTGTTTCCGGACAGAGCCAGCCTCTGAGCCTCTGGTACGGGGCTCTGCTGTCCATTGTGACTGCTGACGAGAAAGATCAAGCCTGTGGACTTTAAAAATGCATGCAGACCTGCTTAGCATTTCTTATCTTTGCCAGAGTGGATATGAAGTTTGAGCACTACCTCTAACCCAGAGCGTATGCCTCCGTTCTCATCTCCGGCCCTCCGAACCCCTCGGTACCCTGTCCCAATCTGCTGGCTCTCCCTGTAGCCCCGGTTTCATCTCCCCGTCCCATGGCACCCAGGTGACAGCCATCAGAAGCATCGGTTTCCGTCACCACCCCACACGAGTCTTCCTTCCTCTCCTCTCAGCCCCCGTGGCGCTTGGCACCGGTGCCCATCACACAGACAGATGGAGCCAACCCTGACCCCTCTCCTACGCCTGCGGGGACGCCAAAAGAGTCTGACGCAAAGAGAGGGGGGTGGGGGGATCGGTGCATGTATGTTGGGGAGAAGAGTAAGAAATGTGTTGCTTTGTCACCATGGTAACACATTGCCTGGCTTCCTGGGAACTGCTTTCAGCCCAGCCCAAGGCCCTTGGATGAAAACAAACTCACAGCCACAGGGCCAAAACGGCCTCGTTTCAGTCCCCTGAAACTGTGCCTGGCAGGTTTTTGTTTCGATTATTTGGCAGAAACCCCTATCGTGCTTTTGGAGGAACAATAGAAAAGACAGACGTTTCTGCTTTCCGGAAAAGGACGAAACTTTGGAGAGCGCAACCTTCCCTGTGTGTCTTGTTAGGTAAGTTTTTCTGAACATCATAAAGTTACAACCAGCTGCCGCAATCTGCAGGATTTGTGTTCTTTCACAGTCAAATGAACCAAATCCAGGAAGCAAAAGTCTTTAAATTAGGGAAAAATATGAGGTTTCGGAGAGGTGACAGACTTATTATGCAATCTTCAGTTTGGTTTAAAGTCAGAGTGTTGCTGAGAATTGCCAACTGTCCCCTTCTTCCTTTCATCAAAGATACTGAAGCTATTGAGTCACCTTTCTCTTTATTTACCTGTGTAACCCCGACACTCGCATACTTATGGGACGCTGAGCAAAAACCCAGAGTCCTCCCAGGAATAAGATGTTAAATGAAATTTAAGCACTTGCCTGCATTTAAATCTGAGGCTGGTCCTTATGAGCAACATTCATTTCATTTAAAGTCAAAACCCCAATGGAAATGTTTTCATTCTTCGATTATGTGCTTCATTACCTGCCGAATGTGTTTGCCGGTACAAGTGACTTTAATGTCCAGCAGGTTTTCGCTACAGTCAACAGCATAAATGTAAATTGCCCCTCAGAAAAAAGAATACTAGCTTTTAATAAGTGAAACTACTAACATAGCCTCCCCTTGCACCAAGAGATGCCTGTTACCATGGTGATTGTGACACCTTTGAAGACTCAGCACATCATATTTGACTCATCTCCTTTTTTTGGCTGTTGCGCGTCAATATCAGTTTAGTGTAAACACCTTCCAATATCTGAAACACCATCCTCTTATTTAGCCACTGACGTCATCCTGATTAGGTTCGTCTTTGAGGCGTCCATTTTAAATGAAACACAAATCAACAATAAAATGAGACGCTAATGGCCAGTGAAATGACTTGAGAGGCCCGACACAACAGAGAAGGGAATACCGGAGTCCCAGAGCTCCTCCGGTAATTGGAGTGCAGCCCTGTTTTTTACTCTTAAAGCGCAGGTCCTCTGGTGACCTTGCACACTAGAAAACTTGGAGGAGGCAGATACAGTGGATAGCAGGAATCGGGATGATTCTCCACGTTGGAGGTTTCTGGTTGTGTCTGGGAGTTTTCACGGCACATTTACATAATGGGTAATGTTTGCTCTGTCCTTTTTGTTCTCCAGTGCAGAGCTGAGCATCTAGGAGTCCTTTATCATTTCTGAAATTTCAAAGGAGGCTGTTCCCAACTTTCTTTAGCTGTATGTTTCAAATAAATTGAGATAATGATCACTGGCGAAGCTCTCCAGACCCTCCGTGAGCAACTCCAAGCTGAAAACTAAGATGATGTGTAGCTGAGAAAGATGTTGTTTTTTTCAGTCTTCCTAATTGGGCCAAATGAAGGTACTTGTGTGTGTGTCTGTCTGTGTTTCAGCATATTTCAACAGAAGCTTGGCAACTACTTTATCTATATTATGAAAATGTGAATAATATACCAGTAACAATGTTAGTTGAAAATAACCAGCTGAGGTACCACCTGATGTCCAGGAGGAAGTCAGGGTTAGTTAAGGAAGGTTTTTCATACACGCCATCAGAACCTGTCCACGCCGCTTTTGGTTCTACTTCCTGATGTTAGAGAAGTAGAATTTAAAAACTGCTGAAGGTATCCATGTCATTTTGCAAAAGGCCGTTTTGGAGTTTTTCATTTTGAAGACAGAAAATAAAACAGTCGGCGAGCTGCCTCCTGATGGCATTAAAGCAAATAAAGTCAGGGTTATGGCTGCCGTTATACCGTCTCATTGCAAAAAGAAGCCGGTGCAGAAGTGACCATGAAGTGGAGTCGTGATATTGATTTCCTCCTCCTGGAGCTGCAGATGGAAGCTGAAGCCGGATAGGAGGGCTCCGAACAGCCAGCGAGCCGTGTGAGACAGCTAGCCTGCTAGCTTGGACTGGTATTATGCAAAACACTAACAGTTATGTGTGCGTGGTCTGTGAGATGGCAGACGGTTGGCACGATGCTGGCAGAGCATCGGGGTTACCGCACAGTGATGGAGGAAGAGAGGATGGTCTTCACAGTGGCCCAGTAGAACCAATATATGATGGCGAGGAGAGGCTAAAGGTCACTGAAGCGTCTGACTGACACCCAGGCAGGACAATTTCATCCTCTTTTTTTCATTAATGATTCTGTCTCACCTTACTGCAAGGTGGCGGCTGACATGAAAATGAATATTTAATTAGAAATCTTTGTCTTAATAAGGCAAAGAATATTACCTGGAAGTGTTTGTCATCTTCACAACTGGCTTGTTATTAAATACACACACACGTACACACAAAATCACACGCTGCTCAATTGCTGTGCTATTTCTGTGGTTGTACCTGTCAATGAGGCCCAGTTCGATCCAATGGGATTAATTAGTCACTAAGAACGCACAAACACGCACACACGCGCGCACGGCAACTTCTGTTTTTCCTCTTTCTGAAGTGCAGTTCAAAATCGAGACATATGCCCACACGTGTGTTTTGCAGTTTCTGAGCCTGTCCTTTTATTTACTCTTTACTACGAAAACAGGCACTTGCGCGCGTGCACGGAGGGTCCCATTGGATGCAGGGTGTGAGGCGCGCGTAGCTAATGAACGCCACACCTGCTCTGCTGTAATTAGCAACCTCTTCCCACCTTGTGTGCGTCAGGCTCTGCTCTGTTCCCGCTCTGCTTTTCCAAACGGCCATACTGTCCTCTCTTTTTTCCTGTGCAACTTTCTAATCTTTTAAACGCCTTAAACCGGGTCGTGGTCAGCATTGGTGTTTTGCATCTGTTCAAAGGAACCGTGCTTGTGAGCACAGGCTTTGCTGAGCTCTGCTGACTTTGACAAAAAGGAAGCTGCTGACAGATGTTTAACGACAAGATCTCCACCAGCCTTAACCTTGAGGATGGTTGTTTAGGGGAGTGTGCGTTTATGCATGCTGAAATGTTTACATGGTGTGATGGTGTGTTATGAGGGAATGACGAGGTTAAAATATACAGGGGAGGGATTAAATATGCAGAACTAAACTGGAAGTAAAACAGGCACCACCGTGCATAATGCACAGTGCACTTATTTAAGAGAAAATGAGATTGGATGCCCTTAGTTATAGAATTTAAATTGTATGATTCATCACCTGAGCTTAGGTCGATGCGTAAAACAAATTACCGTTTAGCTTTCCACGTTTGCCTGATAGTGTGTGTGTGCATTGTTTATCACGAGCCGCCGGTTGCTCCACCCAGCCACCTTGGAAGTGACAACTCAATAACATCGTGACGAGGGATAGAAAAGGTTGCAGGATGAGGTTGTTTTTTGGATACTCGGAGACGCTGCAGGTGAAAACGAAAGCTGGGGAAAACGAGGATCAACGTCCATTTAAAAGGGTTCCGAAGCGAGACACAGAATCGCTTCCCTGTTCAGGAGCCTTGAACTATTAGAACAGAGAAGGGTTAAAGTCTGCGTTTTAGTGCTCCCATAAACGCTTCCTCCTTTGTCACAGTTTAATGTTTGGTTACTGGTGACTCAGTCACTCTGCTGGTTACAATCAACCTTTGATTTTACCGTAGAAATGATGGACAACGCTTTGGTTCTAGCCCGTGAGATTTAATTTGCTACATTTGTGATAAGATTTAATCTTATAAAGAAAGAGTGACCATTATAGTGCACACAGTATACTACTAAAATTGCTATCTTCTTTTCCAGGTGACTGCCACTCCCCTAAAAATAAGACTGGAGGCTTTGTTTGGATATTGAAACAGCGAAAGGACTTTATATCTGCATGTGTCTGTGTAAATAGTCATCTATAATCATTCACAGCCACAACAGACCTTTACGAATGGTGTCAAACTTGGAAACACTCATCAGCACAGATAGAAGTAGAACACGCCAAGTTTAGCCGCGTGTGTGTTGTAAGGGTAGTGGTTGCATCAGGATGTCCGAACAGGAAGACTATCCCCCAGTGGGGGGACCCAGAGGCTCTGAGCCGGGCCCAAACGGTCCGGCAGACCCGCGTCGAATTCAGCACGGTATCCTGGAGGAGCAGGTGGAACTGTGGTGGTTCCGAGATCCCGGGAGGTCCCTGCTCTGCTACACCGTGGCTGTGCTCCTAATCTTAGGCTGCGGGTTGGGTGGCGTCGGCCTTCTTTCCACCACCACCAGTGTCTCCAGCGAATGGCGGCTGGGGGCCGGCACGGCTCTCTGCCTTCTCGCCCTCGGAATTCTGCTCAAACAGCTTCTCAGCTCAGCCGTGCAGGACATGAACTGCATCCGGAGCCGGCAGCGCATCGACATGCTAAAAAGCGGGGGTCTGTCAGACTTCCTGGTGGTTTTCGTTACCGGCGTGTTGCTGTTGATTTGCGGAGGAGTCCTTTTGCAGCTGGCCTTCGTTAACCACATGCCAAAGCCCGGACAAGCCCTTAACGACATGTACATCTCCGGTGTGGTTTTGCTCACTGGAGGTGGAGCAGCAGTGGTGGGCGTTGGGATTTATGCTCTCGTGGTGGCCCTGGTGGAAAGGACGAGGCACGGACGACGGCTGGTGGACCGGGTCCTGAATATCTTCACGGTTTCTGGACGCATGGACCGCCAGGCTCGCAGAGAGACTACCTCCAGCTTGGCCAATCTCATATGAGATAAAGACGGACTATTTTTGCCAACTTGTTCTTCATAATTGAGCGTCCTCCAGATTAGATTAGACTTCTTACCAAAGGAAAGCTGATAAGAGGCAGAACTATTTGAATTTGACAGGAGGATGAAGGACTAATGTGTAAAAGAAGGAATTCTTACCTGTCCACTGTGTGAAAAGCAAAACTATTTTTGTCATCACGCATCGCGCCAAAATCGATGGCTTGAATTTAAGCTTAAATCCAGGTTTTGCGCATTTAAAAGGTCCAAAATGCCGAACAAGCTGGAACCTTTGAGTATGTGATACAAGAAACTGGTGTGCAGAGGCACAAATGCATCGCCAACAGGTGAAGTATAAACTTAAAGAGGGGCAAATGCACAACAACCGGAACACGTAGAACTCTGGCTTCTGCTCATTGGAACTTGGTTTTGTGCAAAAAAACATAAATATAATATGGAAAAAGCACCTTTTCTGTCACAAGTCAAAGGATTGTAAAGATTGTCGCACATTCCAGTGTAACAAAATGCTTCGGTCCTACATCATTCTGTATACACACAAGACCGCCAAAATTACTGGAAGGTAAAAACAAAAATCATCCTCACGAGTTTTCTCCGTGATCAATGAACATCGTGCACATGAACTCCCAAAACAGCCAATTCCAATGGCTTCAAACCGACAAGATCACTGGGTAAACTCCCAGATTTTATTTTATTTTATTTTTTTTTTCTGAATGGTAATAATTTAAGCACAGGGACGTAGGTATGATGTTGGTATAATGTCTGTAAGCATTTTATATGAGACATCACGATTGTTGGACAATAACAGCACTTTAAATGTATTTATGATTCCGTTTTTTGGCGGTATTCGCACACATTGTCTTAACTTGAGTCTTATTTTGCTTGCACCTGTTTTGACATTAACTGTAAATCACAGGTTTTCTGTTTTTTTTTTTGTTGAATCATTTCAGCAGATGCGCGCTCTTTTTTCATTACATTTCAGTCTTTATTAGCACAGATTTTACATAATTTAAATATTTGGAAAACGATATAAAGAGACTGAAACGTTTGAATCATCCGTCGTTCTGCTGGTGAATGTACAGTAGAGCATTAAACTGTTGCTGTATTGATTGTTTGATTTTAAATGTTGAAAACATTTCAGAGCGAAAGAAATCGTGTGCTCTCCACATAAGCCTTTCAGTCTTTTCCTCGCAGAAAACAACCTCCGTAAAGGCCCTGCATTGTTCCGTGTGCGCTGGTAACGCCTCCTTATCGGTCTGCACACGCACAGTTGTCTTTAGACAAAAGGGTCAAACAGTTAAACATTGTCGGGGACGATGACAGACAGCGAGCTGACGGCACAATGCACAAGTCCACAGCCCGTAGGGGCTGGTGCAGGCTGGCACCACTCGTTTTTTTTTTTTTTTCCCTTCTGCAAGACGCGCAGAAAGCTCGCAATCCTCCCTTGTAGGAGCCCTGCCTCTGACCTGCGGTGCCAAATGGAGATAGCAGATTGTGGATTCATGCGTGTCGGCGAGGAGCTGGAGAGAGGACCGTGTGGGAGGAGAACGTTCAGATGTTTTCTGTAAAGTCGAAGTAAAAACATCGCCGCAAATGTGAACTATTGATGTATTTTTCATTGAGTCACAGAATGATTCCAAATGTTTCTACAGTGTAAACCTGTAGTACAATAATGTGGCATAAACGGTTCCTTTTCCTGCTTTTACAGTTGGTGTAGTCTGTTGTAACTAAAGTGCGTGTAGTTATCAGAAGTGGTGCGTGCCGATGTTTAAAATCTAAAGAGTTAAAGGCTGATGAAAGCTGAAACTCGAGGTGTGGCTGCATCATATCAGGGTGCAAACCAAAACATCACCAATCATAACGGATACAAAAACTTTATTTCCAAAGATACCCCTCGATAAATTAATGACAACACATCATAACATCTTGATTATTGTGCAGACATGCAATCGACAGAATATAAACTCTCTTCTGATCTGTGCAGGGGTGTGGACGGCTGCAGAAGAGGGAGGGAGGGCAACTGCTTGTGGGGCTCCGTAAAGGTCAGCAAGGGAAATGAGAAAGAAAGAAAGAAAGAAAGAAAGAAAGAAAGAAAGAAAGGGGGAAAAAAAGCCACCGAGAAACAATTACTTCAACATATTGACAACAATCTTAGAATTATCAAAGTAACCAAGTCAGGATGGCTGACCTGTGTTGTCTCCAAACGAATCCCCAAACGAACCTCCGGGGTGCACAGGGGACTGACTAATGCAGAATAAAGATCCGATTAAACATGACAAACTATTGACGCCACGCTCACTCCTTCACTGTGTGCAACAAAGGCTGTGAGCTGATTTCTAGCACAAGGACAAGGTTACAGGCCCCCTGGGAGAGCACCGCCGCTATAATGTTGCACTGCCAACACCTCCGAAATATTGTGCCTTATTAATCATTGAACTGGTTGCTGGCGTTTGTTTCTGTGCACTAGAGATACTGACAGCGCTGGAGCAGAGGGCGCGTATTTTTAAGGCAATAAACATCATATAGAGGTTCTGGAATTCCACAGTTTTCGACAGGAGTGAAGATAAAGTGTATAGTAGAAGGATAAGAAAGTACATTAGAAGCTGAGCCTTTCACAATGCAGACACCTGGCTGGGTTTTGTTTTGCAGAGGTGCTGCACGTGGGAGCAGAAAAGCAATTAAAAGGCTCTTTTTCAGACAAAGACGTGCTTAAAAATATCAGCTGCTTCCTCAAATTCCCCTCTCGACCCAGAAGGACGCTGTGCTGAGTCAAAGCAAGACCAAACATTTCCTCAGAGGAAAACAAAAAAGATTTATGTGAATCTTGAGAAAGCAATAATAAAGAACCACACACGCACAGGTCAGAGGTGAGGCTACAGTTCTTCCCATCTGAGGTGACGCCTTGTTTTCCTTCCAAGTCGAGGGGAAAGAAGTGTCCTTCTGCACTTGTCCTCAGCAGTTGTTTGCAGACAGGGAGCCAGAAAAAACAAAGGAAAGAGAGGAGGACAGAAACTATCCATCCCTCCAGCGGCATCTGTGCCCTTTCAGTTTGTCCGGAGCTGGTAATCTGCCAGGAAATGTAAGGACGTATTAGTAGCCTCCCCACCTCTTCACACCAGTCAGCCCAATTAAAACCACCACAGCCAAACCGCGCAGGCCGTGCTGGAATTCTTCCTCTAAACCATCAAACGGTAGCTAACATTCCTTCCTGGAAACGCATGTATTAGTAATATTATTACAATTAGTAATATCACAATGTTCTTTTAATGTGCTAAGTTCAACAAACAGGAGTTGAACAAACTTGGGATTTTTTTTTTTCATCCCATCACGGACTGAGTGTGAAAATTGTGCGTTAAAATACATTAATTCAGCGCTGTCAGTCATCACTGATCTAAAATGGCTCAGTGCTGCTGCTTTAATGTCAGAGGATCCAGTTGCCTTTACATGCAACTGGATCCTCTGGCACCGACCCAGCTGGTGTGTGCAGTCAGTCCATTTGCAGTCAGTCAGCACGGTGTTCATCCCTCATGATTAATTCAGTCCATCTCCAGTATCAGTCTTATTGGAAAATCAGTTATAATTGTGTCTGTGTAGCACAAATGAAATGTGATCAGCGCCGGCTTCTCTCCCTCCATGTTGCTAATGGCAACAATAAGGCACTGTTCTAAACTGTACTCATCGTTTTTTCCTTCCTCTGACCATAAAAATCTAATCATTGGCTGATTTCACATATACAGCAAACCACTCCACACTTCTCTATTGTCGTTAATCCAATTTTTTTTTTTTTGCATCAGCAAAGAAAAAAGGAGTGTAGAGAACTGAGAGGATGCTGTCACAACAACAAGAGGTGGGACTCTGGAAGGTATCAGGGTTTTACAGCAGCCCCGAGGAACCATTTTGCAGCAAACGATGGCAGGAATATAAACTTAGTGTTTTTGATGTCCCGTTGTGTCTGAGGCCTGGCAGCCATGAGCTGCGGTGACAGCAGCAGGTAATGGGTACGATGGATGCTGCACGGCTGAGTTCGCTGCTCGGCCTCACGCAGAGCTGCTGCAAGCAGTCAAACCTCCGAGCACGCCTGTGTTCCCAGCACTCTTTCAACTTTAGTTTTTGTGGGGTATTTAGTCAGTGTTCTCACTTCCCAACCCATAATCAGAGCCAGTTTGGTCTTACCGCCACTCTGTGTGATGTAGCGCACCCACGGTAACGCCTGGTAACCGCTCTTCTCTATGATCTTAAGGTAGCGCACCTGACAAGCAGAAGCGGGTTCATGAGAAATATAAGAAATTATGCAAAAGACACTTAAAAAGACATGCAATGTGATTATAGCTGCCAACCTGAATCCCGGAGACAGTGAAATAGGGGATCTCAAAGTTAACCGTGATCGGTCTCTTTGACTCCATCTCTTCACTCTCCACACTGGGCAGCCCAAAGTGCGCCCTCATGGTGTATTCCTTCCCCCCCTGCACAGACCAGAGAAGGATAAACAGCTGCTACAGCTTCACGTCGAGAGCGTCAGTGTTTACAAAGCCTTTCAGAGAAAACTGTTTATTCAGTCTGATGAGTTCTGGTCCCAGGTGTCTCACTCCAAGGTTATGTGGAGAAAGCACCAGAGAGGTCCTACACAACAAGGTCAATCAGACAGCCATTTTTGAGATTTAGCATCTGATTAGCATATCTAGAATACAAAAACATCAGGGTTTTTGTTTTTTTTCATCTTCATAGCAGAAACAGAGGAGTGTTGATAATGAACCCAATTATGGGTAGTTTCAAAACTTCAAATATGAATATTACTGCCAAATTTAAGGAATTTCTACAGTGTAAACACACAGTGAGCATAAAGCCTCCAGTCAAAACATAAATGAATACCAGTAAAAGACTCATTTGAGACTAACAGGGAAAGACTTGATATTCCACTGCACTGCGCTCTTTTCGGGCACCCACTTGGCGCTGCCCGTGCTGGTCTTGAACTTGGGTGAGTCGGCATCGCTGGGCACCGGCACCAGGATGGCAAAGTTGTTGGCAGTGGAGCGGCTCTTAAACTGACTCCGCGCCTGCAGAAGACGACACGGCTAAATAAAAATGCTGCCTCAGATGCATATGAAGGAGGTCATCGGGATGAGGCACACCGCAGCTGTTTTTCTGCTTCTGGGTGGCTGTTGCAGACAAATGGCAGA
>CAAE01015039.1:435172-451564 GCA_000180735.1 Tetraodon nigroviridis | reverse complement strand
AATGGCAGATCTCCGCTGAGAAGGGTGTGTCATAAATACTAAATTATCCTGGGTGAAAGGACTAGATGAGCGGATAAGGACACAGCACTGCGGGTGAGCGTCACTTACCTTCACCTTGATCTCCACACGACTGTGAGAGAACTTCTCAATCACGCTCTCAATCCATATGAGAGGCTTCACCTGTCAGTTGAAGAGAGCGAGCGGACAAGGTCAGAGGGGTGAGCGCAGGGCTGGACGGCTTCATGATGGCACACATCACCAGAGTGACACAGCGATAAGGGCACAGAGAGAGTGCAAAAGAGAAAATAAAGGTGAAAATAGTTTTCAGCTGGCTCAGTAGCGGTAGGATGGAAAATCAAGTGCACTTTGTGTCATAAATGTGCATTAAATGTAGGATTGCTTATATTATTATAGTTTCTATCATTTCAGTGAGAGAAAAAAAGCAGTAAAAGGGATAAAAAAGCAGTTAGAACGTTTTC
Source organism: Tetraodon nigroviridis (assembly GCA_000180735.1). Classification (NCBI taxonomy): domain Eukaryota; kingdom Metazoa; phylum Chordata; class Actinopteri; order Tetraodontiformes; family Tetraodontidae; genus Tetraodon; species Tetraodon nigroviridis. Next base: position 451,085 of record CAAE01015039.1, on the reverse strand, counting down.
CAGTTCAGTGTCCGGAATCTGACCTGATATGCGACGCTGTATTGACACCGTGTGGACAGGTTTATAGCTGTCTTTTGTTTCAGGTAATTTACTGTAAAGCAGATTCAGTTCAACCCATCTGCAGTTTCTACGTAAAATAAAAGGATTTGAAAGGCAGCAGCCTAAATATACTGTCAATTCATTCACATGTACAATACTTATAGGATAAATTACAGTAAATACCAAAAATGGCCATTAAACTCAACTTTGTATCAGTTTTAAACCTTTTTTTTCTGTGAATTGTCACATAATGCTAATGGAGTTTAAGAGCACCACTGACAAAAGAAGCATACGTGGCCATTATTGAGTCTTATCAGGTCCCACAAGTGTCACAATATTTGTTCTTGAATGCTGAACATGTTGAGGGCGAAAGAAAGATGAGAAAAAAGACCTCCAAGTCCTGCCGTGAGACAAATAATGAGTTACTGAAAAACAGTCAGTGTCCTTCTCACCGTGGTGTTGAGGCGGTAGGACATAAGCTCGCTCTCGCCGTCGGGAGGAATGAAAGAAATGGTGCGGTCGTTCTCAAAGCGTGACAGACGGACGCACTGATGGAACTTCACATCCTCCAGCTCCACCGTCTTACTCTTCTCCCCTGACAAAAGGCACACAAACAAAAATGGCAGACAGAAATACACAAAGGAAGATTGAGATCCCTTCGTGCAGCCTTGGGGAAATCAAGGTCAGCGGCGTACTGACTCAAACTTTCTTCTCCTCCTCCATGCAGCGTGCTACCAAATGCATCTGCCATCTTTTCGCCACTCACTGAATGCGTTTATGTCTGCGTGGCAGCTGAATAACCAAACAGCAGCTGCTTCCACGGCTTTTTCCCCCACAGAAGCTCATTCACGCTGCCTCATCAGCCAGAAAACAATTCAGTAAACGTGCACCTGCTGCTTCGAATAAACTTTTCTTTCTCAGCTCCTAAATCGCACTGCGGCTGATTATATTGATTTGGTCATTTTCTTTGTACAAAAAAATAAAGAAATAAATAAAATAAGCATCCGGGTTAGGCCTGTGAGAATAGTGAGAAGCTTCCTTTCAAGGTGGCACCCATAGTTTTGTGTAGAACCATCAATATTCTGCTCCTCACTGGCTAATGGAGGGTGCTTAGTGGTAGAAACCCAGTGTAATGACTGTGGGCCTCTGGGCCTTGAACTAAATCCTACATTCACTAGTCAGCTAAAGCCTGCCTCGCTGTGTCAGAGTACTCTGAGCCATCTTCAGTGCCCAGCGGTCAGAGCAGATAATTGAGTCTTCCTCTGTAAAACAGCTGAACATTGTTCTCTCTATGGTGCAACCGTGTAACATGGTTTCTTGCTTGTTATTCTGCTGCTTTTATTTTTGTGTGCTGGTTACAATTCTTAACATGTTGTTGGCGACTAGATCAGAAGTCAAAAATAAAACACACACTCACATGCACAAGCACACAATATCCTCAAGATAATAAGGAGGGGACGGTCCTAGGGAACAGTTGCCATCACTGCCAGTTCCTCAGAGTCAGAAGAAGCCAAAGGTGTGTTTGTGTGTGCGCGTCCACTGAGGACTGAAGATGCAGCAGCAGCAGCAGCAGCATCCCCTGTGCATTACCATAAAAGCTGCTCTCACCTGCGTTTTTGCAACCTAATGGGTTTTCTTTCTTTGGCGGTGTGCACATAAAAAAAAACCAAACAAAATAAATAAAAAAACACATACACTGGTAGTTTTGTCCAAAACACCTTTAAAAAAAAAACTATTAAGATATGTGACTGATGGAAAAAAAATCAATTTACACCTAGGTCTGATAAACACTGTTTTCTGCTCTAATTTATTTAAAATGCTGAAACTGCAGAAGTGAGTCAAATTCATTTTCTAGTGAAACCCAGTCTGGACTTCCACCAGCAGAGGGCAGTGTTACGTGTAGAACAACAACTTTCAGTGGCAAAGGGTTCGAGTTCAGATGCATTTTATTCTTTTTTTTTCTGGTGAAGCTGTTTCCCAGACTGCAACAGACAGCAGGGGGTCTGTTGGATGAATATATAACCACATTACCTCACCTACATCTGCAGGTCGATAGCCTGGGGTCAGGATTAACTCAGAGGCAAAGAGAAGAAAGAGACAGTAAAAAAAAAAAAACTGGCAGAGGGAAATGTAGGTGAAGGGAAGAAAGGAAAAGGAAGAGGCAGGCAGATGTAGCAGAAGACATTAATGGGAAAACTGGGAAAGTGGGAGGAAAGGGATGGGGAGCTGAGGAAGGATGAAAGCTAAGCCAAGCGTGAGATGTGGGGAAGTGAGAGATTTAGGCAGAGAGAGCAGACGTTCTGGGTGTGTGAGGATGTCTGAGGAGTGAGAAGCCAAAAAAAAAAGTTCAAATGTACCTTATTCAGCTGTATGTTAAAGATGGAAATTGCCTTTTAAATGCTGCTGCTTTTTGACAAGTTATACATTTACCATTAAGGAGAAGTGTCCAATAGAATATTTTCCTTTAAAAAAAGTTCCCTTCTGACCTTCTCAACCTCTTCCTTCTGGGAAGGCAGATTTGACTCAGCGGCTGCCTGCGTGACCGTAACATCATTGCTGTTTTCTGAAACGCGCAGGGTGGACCGCTGTAACCAGCCTCGCCGAATGACTGACCGTTACTTACTGCCTGTGATTTCGAACAGCACTTTGTCATTGAGGCCCAATCTGAGCTCAGGCATGCCCGACAGGACCACTTTGAGCTTGATGGCTCCGACAATTTCGCTCCGCAGGACGCCGCCATTGGCGCTCACCTACGGGGGAAAAGGAGCGTAATAAATTCGACAGGACCGCTTATTCTTACAAGCTCGGTAAGCGGCGCACTTCATCACAAGGTGACAAACATTCGACTTGAAATTTTACCACGTGAAAAAAAAAAAAACAACTTGCAAGACTAAACAAACATAAATTAACCTGCGGGAGAAAAGAGTTTGAAGAGAATGAAGGTGGAAAACCTTTAAACTGAATTAAACAAGCACAATAAATCTGCAGCGATGGCTCTCTGCAAAATCTTGCCGACCTAAAGTGTTTTCAGAGAAAATGTTGCATCTCTTTGAACTAGCAGGAAGTTAGCCCCTGTATTGTTTGGCAATATTTTCCTCCAAATAGGTTTTGAATATCGACCAATACGCTTGGATCATCTAGCGGCACAAATAGTGTTTCATCTTCTTAAGTTGCTTCTTGGCCCTGGACTGTAAGAGTCACACAGTGAATAAACACAAATGCCATGAAAACAGATTGTAGTCGAAAAGAATAGAGGTTTATTGAAACTGGGGACTGTTTCCTTTGCTTTTCAATTCAAGGAAGGAGGGGGAGTGTTTGGAGGAGACGACGCAGAGTTCTGAGCGACCACAAAGAAGCAGTCCTTATTTAAGTTTTTTTTTTTTTAAATTCTAATACAAATCTAGTATTTTAATCGATGTGAACATGATTTAAAAACTGTTCTAATGTTGATTGGTTCTGTCTTACCAGTAAATTAACAGACTCGATAACGTCCATGAAAACTTCGTTTTTTCTGTACTTGATGCCCTCTGACCTCCAAGACACGGCATTGGTGACGGTGGCGGGAGGTCGTGGAGCCCCCACCTCTAATTTATGACCCTGCTGGGTGATGTACCTGAAAAAAAAAACACAAGTCAACCAGGTTCTGAAGATTTGACTTCTTCCTCCCAATTTTAACATCTATAATCATTAGTATTCTCCCTCCCTGGCAGCTAAATTATTTAACTATTCCAGCTCTAAATGCTAATTCTAAGCTAATAAATGAGCTATGATGGTGTGAATAGCCGGAAGAGGCTTGGTATTTATGTTAAAGGAGATTATTCATGGTTGTAATTAAAAAGGGAGATTTCTATTCTCACTAGGTCCGCAGACGACAATCACATTTGTTTGCATGATAAATTATGTTTTGTAGATTCAAATGAAGTCATCACATTGGGTGTATTTATTTGTGCATTAAAACCACCAGCACATGGAGAAATCTCATTAATATTTCTGAATTATTCTAGAAAAGTAAACCTTTTGTGTCCGTTCGCTGAGATAGTTTGATTGATGTAAAAACTCCATGCGAGATTAGGTCATTGTTGATGAAGGCAAACGTGTCAGCAGAATTATTATTCATGAATTCATTTGGCAGAAGCGCAAAGAGCAATGAATGCGACAGTGTTTTCTGCGTACAAACACAAAATGGCCATGATGAACAGGCATTATTCACTGTCCATGCAAAGTTCACTCACTGGTCCCACGAACAGCATGGTACTGGTGATGCTGGTTTCTTGCAGCGTGGGCCAGTTCTTTATTAACAATCCTCTGACTGTGTACAAAGAAACACTAAAACCACCATGAGGACAGAGCTGAGCTGTACAACCAGGACTCTCTGGCTGAAAACGCTCTATTCCAGCTCCAAAACTGCTAAATAAACACATTTTAGATTGACTGACAGATTGAGGGAGAATCCCGCCCGCCTCGCCCCAGTTTCTCCACCGAGATGACTTGGAGTGCATGTTGACGCATGGTAAAAAGTGACAACAGAGTTGTGCGGTTGGTGCTGGTGTCGGTTTTGTTTTGTGCCGTTTCTCCTCAGAAATGCTAATGAAAGGATTTGCGCAGGCTGACACGGCGCAGCCAGATTAGCATAACAGCAGCAATCATAACAAACCTGCAGAAATGTTAATAAGAAGGCATGCATGAACACAGCCACATGCCCATGCAGCCTGAATGCAGTCGGAAGCCTTAATCAGTCCTGAATAGCATCACACAATCACACACTTCCAATTACTAAACATGGTTATAATAAAAAAGAGCGTTTAATGAGGTAGGGGTGAAAAGGACAGATCCTAAATGGCAGAATGAGAGAAAACTGTGTCTGTAACTTTTAGCTCGTTTTTTTGGTTTTTTTTAGCTTGGTGTTTTTCCTGTTTAATTTCCCTGTTGTGGGAACAATCAAGTTTATCTTATATTTATTATTCTTACTCTTGTAAGATCTTGCTGTCGGTGGTCTGAGGGAAACCAAAGTCCATCACTTCGTCCATTAGCTCGTACACGGTCACAAAGTTGTCCCGGATGCTCTCCTCCTCCAGCTCCTTAAAGTACTCCTTGAACACCTACGGATGAAGACACAGACCCAAAAGACTTACACCTGCGATACGGCTGGACCATCAACGGGACGCCAACGTTAACATCTGACCCCACCTGGATGATTTTATAGAGGAAGGAGTAGACCAGAGCGGCGTTGGCGTTCTTCTTGGTCATGGCCACCACTTATAACAGACACGTTAAGAAATACCATCTACAGGTGTGTCGTAATAAACCACAAACGGAGTCAGAAAAGTCGTGGAAGTCAAGACACAGTGACGAGGCAGCTTGTGAGGGAAGCAGAGAGCAAGCTGGAGCTGGAAGGAGAAGTTCAGAAGATCAGTCATCCGCGGAACCGAAATAGGTTTTTGAATTAATACCGCGCAAGTTCGACTAAGCAATCACAATGACGTTGTGTGCGTCGTTTCAACATCCTGTGATACAGATGGTGGTGACACAGAAATGTGAGATCTTGAATAAAATCTAGAGCTTGCACAGCTCTGAGAAACGGCTAACCAACCGCAGGGTTGTAAAAAAGAAACCCGCTCAAATTCATTTCACCGGTATTTTCTCAAGACCTACAACAAAAAGCGAAAGGCGGATACGGTAAAGGTTGTTGTGTTTGATCCACAGAAAGTGCGCGGGGCCGTGGCTGACCAGGGGCGTCGTCTCGGCCTCCTCTTCTCTCTTCATCAGGATGGGCATGAAGTGATCGATTTCATTCATATCCATGTCGCCCATGTAGTTACGACAGATCAGCACCTGGAAGCATAAAGGCAAAGAGAAGATAACCGAGGTGGATTCCATACCTAAAACACTCCCAAATGTGCATTTAGCAGGATAATTTAACAATAATGAACAAGATGCTATTTTTTTTTTTAAATTCTGTTGTTTAAACACACATTCGGGCTGACTTTCATCACTCAGTAGCATAACAACAGCGCAGACGGCAACTTCTCACTAAGTCACAAGCTTTAAACAAAGATATCTGACAGAAATGCTTGATAAATCAATGAATATTACATCAAACGCAGAGTTTTGGTTCAGATTTCGCAGTTCTCTAGAGGAATCAGTTCTACCAACTTTGTCTCAGTTCTCTCACTGACTGTCCTCAAAGTGTTTCAGTACTTTTTCTCCGATGATTTAGAAGATCTGGGTAATATTTATATTTAAACTCCAATCAGAATTCATATTTGAGTTGATTTCATTATCCATTATTGCAGAGCCGGTTGAAGAACCCCTGACCCAGAATCTCCCACGGAGGAGGATTTAACGTTAAATGATAAAACTTCAAACTGCCTGAGCTAAAAGTTAAATCGGAATATGTTGAAACAGACATGAGCTGTATAATCTGAACAGAAACACGGTGGCGGGACAAAGGAGTCCAGACCCACACGGAGGAGAGGAACAGATCAAAGTCTTCACACTTCAGAGATCCAGATGATACCCACATGCACACAAAGGAACCCCCCCTTTAATAGAGGAGTGTGTGAAGCAGGGGTCACCAAGGGCAGAGGCAACAAAGGGAGGAGGAAATAAGAAATAAAAAAGAGGAAATACGAGACGAACAATCTGAAAAAGGATAGGAACGGGCCACTGCACCGCTTCTGTAGGAGGAGACTGGAAATGCAGAGCCGAGAGTTCAGGGGACACCAGAGGAGGAGGAGAACGAGGCCCGGGGCCCCCACAACAGTGAGCCGAGCAGACGTTTGGTTTTCACCTGGTTTTAGACCTGGTTTAAGCTGACCCTATTACCACCACAGCTACTTTGGAATTCATTATGAATCTGCAGGCTGACAATTGGCCCCTGCTGCGTTCAGGAACACAGGGGACCCTTTCTAATCGCTGCCTCTCTCTAACCTGAGCTTCAACAGAAAACCGAACATCACGATCAGGAAACGCGAGTCGCCACCAACGACAGGCTCTAACCGCTGGGCCCTGTGGGGACGGAAGTGGATTTATCAGCTCTGTTGATCTATATCTGCCATTTACTGCTGCGTGCAGAGGTTCTTCAACATCCTGGTAACAAAAGTGAGGTAGAAATGGTTCCTTTTTTATCTTCTTTCGTAAATGGAGGCCTCAGTCTCCTAGAATGACCTGGTGATGATAAAATGGACTTTCACATGAACAGGTTCTCTTTCTGGAAATATTACTGTGGAAACTGGCAGCGAATGACTTCTTGCTGGGTTCAATGGGCTGACATTTTAGTCTACATCATTCCACCCGCGTGTGGTCCGATGCAGAGCTGCAGGGATGAAGAGAGCAGCGGGGGGTCTAACAATTGTTCCAAACTGTAAATATCAGGGAATTGCTGGCGTGCAGTGACTGCAGTGACCGCCTCGCTTGACTCTATCCAGGATTTAATCCAGAGTTAACTTTAATAACTTGAAAAAAACGGTGTTTACTGGACTGGTTTGCTTTTTCCCCTCCTGCTTTTGAAACAAAGTGGCCCGTCTGACCTGTGGCAGATCCTTTTAGTAATTTCAAAATAAACACGCAAGAGAAGAAAATCCATTAGTTAAAGCACTGCCTGTTCTAGTTTATTTGCATAATTTTAGCTCTTTTCCATCCCTAAGAATTAACCACCGTTTTTCTGTGATTCTGATTTAAAAATCGACAATTAAAAAGAAAAAAAGTATTTTAGGGCGTTGAATTAGGACACATCACAAACAATGACGACCGCATCGCTGCACATGAACAAACTCTGTGTGTGTGTGTGTGTGTGTGTGTGTGTGTGTGTGTGTGTGTGTGTGTGTGTGCGTGCGTGCGCGCGCGTAGAAACGAGTTGGGCAACTTCTCTGCCTTCCTGACTGCCCACATGTTACAGGCTGCTTACACACTGAAATTCAAATGTTTCCAATCGGGCCAAAATTCCACTGTAGCTGATCCCCAATCCCACAGAAGAGCATTAAACCACTACATCTACCAGGTTTGGGACATTTCTGAGGGACATTTCAGGTGCTTCACCGTTAAACGCCAACTTCCTTCCACGAAAACAAGTAGCTACAAACTTACCTTTCCTTTCAGGTCAAGGATGAATATCGCCGACGCCGACATTTTGGTGGGGATATATCCTGGAGAAAAAGCCTGAAAGCTTTCCCAGTCTAGTGTAGAATATGGGTCAGTGGAAGGGAGAACTCTTCGCTCCCATCATCCAGCTCCCTCGTCTCCTCCCGTCTCCGCTTCCAACTACAGCTCGCTGGTTCCGATCGACAAAGTTAGCTATCGCCACAGAAGCTACTTCCCGGTGAACAGTTTACTCCTTTTAGCGTTACAGGTAGAAGCAATGTGGTCGCTAAGCGTCCTACAAAGCCAGTTTTCTTTTATTTATCTAACAAAAAAGTTACAGCGCAGCATGAATTATATCGACGACTGTCTACCGTGTTTATAGTCAAACGCAGAACAACCGATACCGACTTAGCAAATAGCTTACAACTTTACTTGGCGTTAAAGAATCACGCCAGATCAATATTTTAGGTGAAAAAGCACTTTATTTGAAACGTGTGTGTGACTATTAAAACATCTGAAACTGTCATGTAAAGTAAACATGTTATAGGTTTAAAAGCAATGATACATTTCATGTTGTGCGTGTTCATAACAATGCTAGCTGTTTTTATGTTTAGGCTATTTAGCTGAACTTAATTTACGGGCGTCGAATTGTATACATAAAAACAATGTTAATACTACCTACGATATGTATATTTTAAGTTGGAAAAAATAATTTAGTGCCAGGAAGAATAAAAATACACAGTCAAATATCGAAGTTATTTAGAGTTTTAAAAAAAAAATGTCACCGTTATCGATCAGTGCTTGACACTTGCTGAGAATATACAAAGTAGTAGTTTACCGAAGGGTAAACTATATTTACGTCGAATCTTGCTTAGTTTTAAATTATATTTACGTCGCATGTTGCTAAGTTTGAACTTAACTTAAAACTAAGCAACATTCGACATAGGTACATATGCGAGCGCGTCTTCGGTACTTTATTTTGAAGGTCGCGCTTCCTGGTTTCGTTGGTGCTTTAGACGAACTTGCCTATCGGCAGGAAGACAGCCTCCAAAGACCTGTCAGAGCGCTCTCATCAGCTGGATGGATTCTGAGGCCCCGGGCCTCTTCTGGAGGCTCCAAGTCACCTCTAATCACGGCTGTTCACATCTACCCTCTAAAGTTTAAAAAGGTGAGTGTACACTTGGGGATTAAGAACACAAAAGTTAAAAAAAAAAAAATGGACAAAGGTGCTCCTATTGTTAATTTTTAAAAATAGTTTTATTTGACCTAAAGTATCCAGAAAACTGTAGACGCTAAAATTTAACAGCCTTCATTTTATTTACACCAAAAATTTTCAATAAAAGCCATATTTATATTTAGCCTTTTTAATGTCTTGTCTTCATCATTTGACAGGCAGAACATGCTATTTTCTATCCAGAAAATAAAATAATAACAAAAATAATGATTGTCTAAACTCCAGCAGTGAGAGTATAGGTTACAGTCAATATTTGTCATACCAACTCCTCGCTTTAAAAACAAGGATAATTTATTTCCAACAATTTCACTATTTACAGAATTGTCTTACTCCTATATAAATTCAAAATTTATTCACAATAGGAAAATAAATAAAATACATGTGTGTGTATGCTTTTTCCAATAATTTGTTTGATTGGAATTGTGTTTTTTAATCTCTGAGACATTTTATGATACAATTCCTAACAAAAATAACTGTTATTCTCATATTTAAAATTTAAAATCATTAGTTAAGTTTGAGTTACTTGTTGAGTTACTCACCATGTGTTGAGTTTCACACTATACTAAAGTGAACCAATGTCTCCCAGGTGCTCATTTTGTGATTTGCACTGAATTTTGCCACGGAAGTGATGAAACTGAGGCAAAACCAGGAATGTAGACAGAGCAAGAGGACAAACAGTTCCATTAGGCGATAGAGAATTCAATTTCATCCACCTCTTCCTCTGTGTCCTCCATCTCCTTGGCTGCTTGTTCAGCTCTGGCTCTCTCGCTGGCCAGGATGTAGTTGTCTTCGATGAAGCCATCGTCGTCTTCCTCCGTGGCAGCAGGCGGACTCTCGGGGTGGATGTCCTGACCTCTCTGCGCGGCAAATTCCACCTGCAGGCCTGAGAGCAACGACAGAAGAAATCAGGACAATGAACGCTTTTCAAGGTTAGTCCCAACTAACAGGATGGTGCCTGAAACCTGAAGCCACGATGCTGATATGCAGCTGTTGACACTGACTAATGAACCTCATTTGTGTGGGGGGGGGAAAGCACTTTGACAGTAATGTAGCACCAAAATTAGCCTTTAATGATGCTCAGAGAAGAGACTGTTTTGAAGATAATCTAGTTGGAGCTGTCACAGTTTCCTTGATTTTCTCAGTCGTTTTTGACAACTTGAGATGATTTTTTTTTTCTCACAAAATGGTTCATAAACAGATTTATGGTTTTCATATACATGAGCAGCAAAAAAGTTTACACTGAAAAACAAAAAGAATACTTTTTGCCTATTTTTACACGACTATGTTCGTTTTGCGCAGGCTGCACATGCTAATAAATGTTATACTAAAAGTGTCATTAAAAACAACAAACAACCTGATGGTTCACATTGGCTGACGTTGTCAACCTCCCTCAAACGTGTGTGTCTGTAGCTGGCCAAATATTTCCGGACCACCTGACATTTAGCCAGCAGGGCAACGAGAATGGAGATTGAAATGGTAGTGACCAGGATGCCGACCAGGAACTCCCAGTTGCCTGGGGTAGCCTTCGGGTTCACTGTAGTGGCTATAATCGACCAAAAATAGCAGAATATTGTTAAAATTTACAACCAATGTCATGATACACAAAAACTTGATTTTCAGTTAATTTGTACATCATAATCCCTAATAACTGACTGTCAAATTCGTTGTCCTAGAAACAACCTTAATTGTTATTAAGGTTTTGTGTTGAAAAAAAAAAAAAGTCTTACCATTCACTGTTACATTAGGAGTAACAGTAACCAGTGTGGTTTCTGACACCCCGTCCATCTGGCCTTCAGCTTGATTGCAACTTCTCCTGCTTAGATTTGTTGCTTCAGACCTGTTTGCTGGTTTGAAGCACCATTTTCTTCAGCGCGAATCGTTGGACCACGGGTTGCACGTCACCTCTGTCAGCCAATGAGTTTATGTTGTTTGCAGCATGTTCCATCAGACGGTTGTTCCCCCAGCACCTCTGTGTTACCACCAGGAGCTAAAAGTCATCGTTGCATGGCAGCCATCTCCCCAGATGAGGGTGGTAGATGTAAGGAAATTCCACACAGGCGTCAGACCGCCAGAGCTCCACTAGGTGGCTAGGTTGAGTGAAAGGTGGTGGCAGCTTTATTGTCACAGCTGTAACAAAAGTTAAAGACAGTTCAAGTATTAAATTTTATGTTTCGGTCATACATACACATTAAAAACTGAGTGGAAAAAAGAAAAAAAAAATCTTAATTCCAGCAAACTACAGTACAATGGCCCTGTTTTCTAGTGCAGACTGTCACTGAAAAATGCATATTTCATTACTAATCCACAAAAAGAGAACATGAGCAATCAGATGACCTAAATATTTTACAGCTTGTATGAAGCGTGGCGGTGTCATCTCTAAAAAGGCATCCTGCTGGATCTTTGTGATACAGATGCCTTAAGACAGAGCTGGCTGTCAGGAACTCGGGAGGATATCGACAACAACAGGAACATTGTAGGCAAACAGGAAGATCCACTTGTAGGAGTTTCCTCAGTGGGTCTAGCTGACACAGAACAGCCAAATGACTAAGATAATCCTGCTGCTACATACTTTGTACAGTGGCTGTAAAATGAAACTTGTCTCAATCTAATCGGTTGGACTAATTGATTTGAAAGCTTTTATCGGAAATGTTTGTGGTGCATTGGTGATATTTGCATCAGAAAACCCGGGACAGGAGCATGAAGTGCATCAGTATGGTAAACTTCCCCTCCTATAAACCAAAGTCATGACACAAACAGAAAACGGCTTCTCTGAGGTCTGAAAGACCTAAATTTCCCCACTGTGGAATCAATAAAGATCTTGTCTTAAAGTATTGGGGAAAAAACAATTCACAAAACAGGCACTGATTGTATCTAGAGGACTGGTTAAAGAAAGTGGACCAAAAGATGTAGGGAAACCAAGAAACAAAAAGCAGCTTTCAAAGAAAGTAACCCACGTCCACACAAAAACCAAAAGAAGGAGTTGTGTCAGGCCTCTGGTGCCTCGAATGCTGGAGACTGACTCTGAGGCAAGAGCCTCCTTTTATAGAGCAGCAGCTGATCACGCTCAGCTGAGCCTCTTGGGTGGAGCTGCAGGCTCCTCAGAGCGTGTGCAGCTGATCAATCACCTCCGGCCTCAACAGCTACCAATGTCTGAGCCGCTTAATCCTCAGACATTTCCCCCTCTTTTTTCCTGAGTAGCATCAGAAATAAGATGTTTTTGCGTGAGTAATCCGTGTGTGTGTCTGCAGTGGAGGCGTTGAAGCAGACATTTTGTTTCACTTATTTCCGTTTATGTTTAACCTGCCATGGTGGAATCATTTACTCTGTATTGTTTACTTTATAATAGTCAAAGTTTTTGAAGTTTTTGAAAAGACTGACCTATATGTTTTCTTTTCTTGTCTTTTATCATCTTATCAAAATATATATTATCATATTTCCCTCTATGAACTCAGGCATTTGTATTGAAGTTAGGTAAAAACGTGGCCTTGCTGGATTTCCCTGTGGTTAAAGTAAGCCGAGCAAATCTTTCGATTGAAGTTGAAATTTATTTTTTGGTTTTTTAGTATTTTTTTTAACTTACAGTAGTAGCAGTGGAGTGGAATAGTGGAATTACACACACATCATTGTGCAAGATATACTTCTTTTGGCTCCAGGATAGATTCGCACAGCAGGAGTGCCCTGCCTCCTTAGTGCCAGTCATTAAGCCTCTTCCTTTTCACCTTCTACAGCTATTCTTTTCAGCATTGTTGGCTGTAAACACGGCAACGGAGCTGCCTTTATCTCTTCCTGTTCTGTCCTTGTTGAGGCAAAGCACATCAACATTCACACAGCATGCAGCTCGAGGACCTAATGGGAGGGAGAAATCTATAAGTGCCAGACCGTGTTTATGAGTGTCGCCGTGTGGTTTTGTACGTGAATGCACGCACGACGATCTCCTACAAGGCTGAATGAGTCTAGTCTTCTTTTTAATTCCTTTTTTTGTCTCGGTGCCACAAATTGAGAATGACGTGCCATTTTAAACAATAATGAAGGCCAGAGGCTGTGAAACTTTCTGTCTACAAACTGAATTAAACATAAAGATGGTGTTCTCGTGGAGAACGTTCCCATCCCTTTGAATACGCTCACTGAAACTAGTTTTATGGGTTATTGGGTTTTATGAGTTAATTAAGCTGGTTTTGGTGGCAGTTTGTGCAGCGGGAGAGACCATTTTTTCTCAAGTAAACTTTCGAAGCACAATCAAAGTACACTACCTTATACTGCAGTACTATTAGGGTTCTATATTTGAGGTACTATTGCATTACACCATTAAAATCATAACATAAAATATTATGCTAAAAAGTGCTTATGCATTGAATGAATATTAATACCAACTTCATCATGGAATAGTTAATAAACAGTCAAGCATTTTTTTTTATAGCCAATCATTCATCTATAATTTCAGGCACAGTTGCTGGAGCATTTGAGATTTGTTACATTAATTTATGTACATATATTTTCAAAACCACTTACAGAAAATATATTGGCTTCACATAGACTAAATCACAATAAATTGTCCAGCCAGACGGTTCTCTGGCCAGAAAAATCAAAGAGCCGTCCTACGCTTGACCCGCGCCCCAACAATACACAGATCAACATGAAGCCTCCCACTTTTCCTCTTATCTCCCTGCCAAGATGTGTATTTTTGTCTCAGTTTGGAAGTGTGCGAAGGAGTCTGGCTCTTCCATTGTTTGTTACAGTTGATAGCAGAAGTTCTAATGGTGCTTGAGCTAAAAACCAGCTGACAGAAGCAGTGTTTGCTTTTCATACTCCTTGTTTGTTTGTTTGTTTGACACATTTTTTCTTTCCTCTTTCCATCTTTCCATCCTAATACCGTCAGCAAAGTGCCAGATTATGGCAACAACATTTCATCTGCATCAGTATAAGATAAAAGTTAGATGCAGTTTAACACTATCAACCCTAAAGCATGACAAAAATCATGAAATATTTGTTGTACGCATTTATAAGCGTCAGCAACTGCTTGTGTTCTTGTATAAATGCAGCATATTTCGTTGTGTAACTGCTTTCAGCTGTCAGTGGTGCCTTCATGTTTTGGGTAAAAATACGGAGTGGCCCGCATGCAGCAGGTGCACAAAGAAATACATACTAATCTATAATCTAATCGAATCTTCAACCCTTTTAAGACCTAACTTTACTTTGTCACTCAGCTTTCGGGATTGTGTTGCATTTAGGTCACATAATAAGCCTTACTGCAACATAAAGACATGTCAAATTAGACAGGCAAATCATCTTTGCAACATTGTAGAACAGAACATGGCAGCTCCGAAGACTAGTTTACGTTGTAAACTTACCTGCCCAGCTCGCAGTCGTAGTTGTTTCTTTGCTTACTCTGTTCACACTCACTTTACACACAAGCACTGAAGCATGTTTGCAGTGCGTTGACTGCAAAAATGGTAAAACATAGTACAAAGGTTGAACAAGGTGTGCTCTGCAGCTTCTTTCCAGAGGAACTAGTTAATGGTTAACTTAAGGTGTGCAGAGTCCCTCCCACCAGCCATTGCTCCTATTTGTCCAATGACTTTAGATCTAGTCAGAGGTAGTTTTCATATGCAAATAAGAAGTGCTTCATGTAGGTTTTTCCCTCACTGAACTGTTTGTCAGTGCCAGTTAATCGTGCTTTTCCAGGTGAGCCAAACCTCACCTTGTTGATCTACGGCGTAATACTCAGCCTATTCACACGAGGGAGGAAATCAGACAAGATACAGTTAGTGGGGACAAGGAGTTGTGTTTATTTTAGACATGCAGCCTGAGGGGAGAGAACAGTCCTGCTGTGGTGCTGAAAGGAAAAGCTGGGTGACCCTGAAAACAATGGGGCCACATCCTGGCCACGCTGCTGTGCTTTTTGCAATGTTGCCTCCCTCTCCCTTACTCTTCCTCCCTTCTTCCATATGTTCCAGGATGCCTTGACCGTATGTCTCAGGGCAGACTCCAGGGACAGGGATGGGGCTGGACAGTAAAACGATAACGGAGGTTTAGCTGATATAAGCATATTTTTTTAAAGGTCTGCATAAGGTCAGGCCTGTTGCATGCATGAATGCATTATTTCACCCAAGGCATCTGTCATAACTGTCACGTAAATGCTCAAAAGTGTTTTCAAGACAAAATCAAATAACACCAAAAGCACACAAGTAAAATGCGGTTGTCATTGTATGGTTGTTTTTTTTTTACTGAGATGTATGCTGCCATAAATATGGAGAGGATTTTTATGCAGAGCCAGGGCTTTCCCCATTTATTCTGTCATAGGATGTTTATTGCTGGTCCATGGGGGTCGAAGGTCAAAGTTGGTTTTTTTTTGTGGAACGTGTGACAGTTCTTTTAAGTCTCTTTAAAGGACGGAAATCACAGCACGTGTCAAGCTGTACATAACAATAGACAGAAGGACTTGGGAAAGATTTATGACAAACAGGTTTGCACCTGGTAACAAAATGAGACAGGGCAAAATGACTGGATGATTAGGCCTCACAAAATATCCTGTGTGCAGTTTACATGGTGAGAGCTGCACAT
>CAAE01015039.1:393920-425742 GCA_000180735.1 Tetraodon nigroviridis | reverse complement strand
GTATGAGCTTTATAACGTAACAGATCATTAGTACTTATTTCACATACTAAAATAAAAATGTATATATCTATCTTGTTTATGCTTGCATTTGAGATTGATTTGGTATTTACAATTTAAACTGTTGCACTGGATAAAGTAGAACTGTCGATTTTACTCTGCAATCATATTTTGTGCCTTTCTTCTTCTAATGCATAAAAAACCCTCTTTCTGTCCTCTAGTTTGCCCCAACAGGAAGTGGGGTCCAAACTGTGATAAGGAGTGTCCAGGAGTGCGCTAAATTGGGTGGCGTGTGTGATTGGATATTGTATGGAGACTGTGTTATGTCCGCCAGGATTCGATGGGGACGCGCTGCGAGACAGGTTGGTACTGCAATCAGTAAGGAGAGAGAACACTGAAACCTTATTAAAGTGGTTGAGTATCGGTGGGGGTATTTATAAAGTCATTACTGTAGATTATTAATTACATCTTGAATTCCCTCTCTGTGTATTGGACCTACTTCAGCACAAATCTTGACCTAAATAATTACTCACCAGCAAAGAAACCTTCTGCCTTTTATCTGTATTCCAATTCAATTACTAAGAGCTTAAAAAGATTTGAAGAAATAATAGCACAGAGGTATATGTCAAGGCAGATTTGTTAAACTGTTACTCCAAAATACAAAAAGTCCTCCAAATAAACGCATTTGTGAATATGCTTTTCCTGCTTTTTACAGCCTGCAGAGAAGGAATGTTTGGCAGAAGCTGCCAACAATCATGTGGCTCTGACCTGAACTGCAAGGGGCTTCGTTTTTGCCTGCCAGACCCCTACGGCTGCTCCTGCGCCAGCGGATTGGTTTGGGACTCGCTGTGAGACACGTAAGTGTGAGAACTCCAGCATCCTATCTTCCCACTTTCTCTGTGTTTGGCACATTGCACGTCACAGATTTCTTCTCCTTTTGCCAGCCTGCCCTAATGACATGTATGGACCAGACTGCAAACTGAGCTGTAAATGCCAGAATGGTGGAGTTTTGCAAGCGTTTCAGTGGCTGCACATGTCCCACAGGGTGGAGAGGACAAAGCTGTGAGAAACCGGGTGGGTTTCACATTTAATCCTTATGCCCACTATTTCCATCAACATCTAAACATCATTGTATCGTTGCAGTATAAAAAGAACACTCTGAGCTCCTAAACCTGATCAAAACATGATTTTATTTTTTCATTTATTTATTTATTTTCCAGACTGGGCCCCACAGATCCTGGAATTGGAAGGGAATTTGGAGTGGAATCTCAATTCCACCCCTAAGATCTTCTGTTCAGCCACAGGAAATCCACTTCCTAGCCACAACAGCATTGAGCTGAGAAAGTTGGACAGCACAGTGCTCAAGGTAGAAAACACAGACAAAATATATAGAGTTTATTCTCCATTAACAGACTGGCAAATGGACTGGAAAAGGTGATAATCATGTTGGAATCATGCTTTAATGGAACTTTGTCTGATGGTTGAATAATTTATGATGATACTTTACTCACTGAGCTCAAAATTACAGATTTATATGAGGATTTAATACATTCTAAGTTAAGAAACTAAACTCAGACTAAACACTGCTAAGCTAATGGTTAAGAACTTGGCAGGTTTCACAAGCGGAATATTCACTCTGTCCAGTGACATAGTCGCTGCGGTATTCCACATTTCCAACATCAATACATGTGCATTTTAGCTCTTGCTTATCCGTGACATTTGTGATAACAAGTCAAGAAACCACCCATGCTCTCCCCACATCAGAGAATTCTCCATAGAAAGTCCACATATTTCATGGACCTACGAAGATTTGTGAAAGCCAGGTGTTTTTATTTTTCTTAAATGCCAACTTAAGCTTATGATTTCCAGATCACAACATTAACAGAGCTCCAACCGCACAGTTGAGACACAGCTGTGATATTCTTTTCTATTACAGCAATAAGCAGCATAAAAGTGCCTCCAAAGCTTCTTAATTGTGTTCATTTATGGGCTGTGGAGCTTCAGTAATGTCAGGAGCTGTGTCTTCTGGCTGAAGAGTAAGGAGAATTACTATAGCTTTAAAGCTTTTAGGCTTAAGGTAGAGTTAAGTTATGAGGAAATCGACATCACAGTGGCCTGAACAGATTTTTTGCACAGTGCTGTAGTCACTACACATTGCCTCTGACTTATTATTTTTTGCTATAATTTCTGTGCAGCTTTGTTGATAATAGGCATAATCTGACTAAAATGATTGTGGCAGTATTTCTAGAAGAAATAAAGATTACTCTGAGGACATTTTAGACCCAGGCAGCGGCATAAATTTGGCCCAGGAAATGAATATATAATTCTTCATCCAACATGGATTACCATTGTTGATTTCAGGCTTCTCGGACCATCATGGACTCGAATAAGAGTACAGCCGTGTTTGAGATCCCACAACTGAATGCACAGCAAGGGGGCTTATGGGAGTGCAGGGTGTCTACCAACGGAGGTCAGGATTCGCGCAAGTTTAACCTCACTGTAAAAGGTAAAAGTAGAAAAAAAAAATAAACCAGTTGCAATTTTTTGTGAGCATTTTTAATATTTCTATTTCTGCTTTTTCTCAGAGCCACCTGTTCCTACTACTGTCCCCACACTTCTGGAAAAAAAAAGTAAGCAACTGCTGGTGTTGCCAGGGGATACTTACAGAGGAGACGGCCCCATACTCTTCACCAAGATTCTTTATAAACCAGAGAAAAATGGGAATTCTTGGTCTTCTATTATAGGTAAATCATCAAAAAACACAACAATTTGAATATATGTGTTGGGCAATTTACACCAAAAACATCTACTGGAATAACTACCTTCTTTTTTAGTTTACAGTGACAAAAAGCCTATTACGCTGATGAATCTGGAGCCGTCCACACGGTACCATGTCTGCGTCCAGCTGAGTCGTCCTGGGGAAGGTGGAGAAGGGGCTCCAGGGCCGGAAACCATCATGGAGACTGACTGTCCTGGTAAGAGGATGGCTGAGCAGTTTGGTTAATTTAAAACGGGCAGATGTTATTTGTCCCTAGAAACAGATAACTCTAACTAAAATCAGGATTCTACTTAAGCAAGCCTGTTGTATTTGGCTTCATTAATAGCACAGTCACCATGGTTTGCTGAGCAGTGCTTCCACAGCCTTAAGGAGTCTTTCCCAGTGGGACTATATTTGCCCTCGTGATTCACGGAGAAAAACAGTATGCCAGCAGAATGAAATGATGTGTGGACTATTTGCTAAAACAAAAAGACAAGACCTTGTAAACTAAATACAGAATAATCCTCAGCGACCTCAGAGTCATAATAAAGTCCTCAGTGTGATGCAGAGAGAGAAATGGAGTATTGGAAATTGTTTTCCTATTTATTGTATGTAGCCTTTTCAGCTTTCAAGGGTGTCCTATTTTACATAAGATAGTTACAAAAATTAGTATGTCGTACACAGTTTTAGCTGGTGTGTGTGAATAATGTTATGTGAGTAAAGTATTATTAGGTTTGAGAAGGGTACCAGGGTCTGTTTGGAGTTAAAAAAAAAATACATCTTACACAGTCATTTTGAAATTTTGTTTTAAATGAAGAATTTATCGTTATCTTTGGAGTACATAGCGCTGCACCAACAATGTCATCCTTGCCCACAGACTGTTTTGTATATGTTGTGAAGAGAGGCCACCAGACCACAAATGGTCATGCCAGAGACAAGAAAAGTCATGCAGTCTTCCGATAAAGATCTGACTGTGTCTAAAGGACTGAAACGCCCTTTGTTGGAATAAAGACCATTTTGGCTAGGGATAAAAAATCTTGTTTCCCTAAATACTCTCCAGCAGCCAAATAAAATACGAGTTCTCTTCAGCTATTTATTTACCTCCCATGGGCCATTTAAAGAAAAAAATTTTAACCTCAACGCAGAAATTCAGAGGGAGCTGCCGACTGTTCAGCTCATCCTGTCTTCTCTGTGTTGTAGAGCCCACAGTTCAACCTGAGATTGACATCAGCTCAGTGGAAGGCCGCAACGCCACTGTGCGCTGGCGACTGCCTGCCAACAGCGGCGTAAATGCTCGCACGGCTAGCGGCTTTTTAGTGCAGCTCTACGGGCCGCCGCCTCACAGTGAAAAACTGCAGGAGGAGACGACTGTGCTCAATGTGCTTTCCACAAGGTTCCACAACCTGGAGTATCAGCGAGACTACACCGTGGTGGTGCGCCTTGTCAACTGTGGCAGTCAGGGGCCGCCCTCCAAACCATACCAGTTCCGCATCCACAGCCAGGGTAAATAGAATCTGCTGTGAACCTATGGGAAAGGCTCCTTCTAAATGCCCTTATGCATGATACGAAACATGTGATGCTGGTTTCATTAAGACTAGATCAGATTTTGGCCTTAGCTTGAGTGGTTGAGTTTTTAAGCAATAAACACATTAAATGGGTTTTATTACAAGGGTAATCAGTCATTTAAAGCATTGATTCAGGATAATGACAGCCATGGCTATTTCTATTTGTCTTTTTCTATTTGTGCAAATTTTCCCAGAAATTTGATTATTTCTTTTTCCCCCTAGGTCCTTCATCTCCACGCAATGTCCAGGCTGTGCCTCTGTCAATATCAGCCATCCGGGTGAGATGGCAGCCCCCCGATGACCCCAACGGAGGCATCATTAAATACATCATTGAGTACCAGGCAGTCGGCCAGGGGAGCCCTCACCTTGGGTGGACACAGATGATGGGGTCAAGACCACCAAAGATGTGACGGCACTCAACAGCAGCACGCTGTACCAGTTCAGAGTGAGGGCTTTCTCCAAAGTTCCGGGAGAGTGGAGCATCTATGTTCAGGCGATGACACAAGGGGACGGTAAGCAGGAACACTGTCCACAGCGATCTCCGTTGTGTCCCGGAACAGTCTGTCTCTATTTTCCTCCATCTTTACCACTTAAATTTTTTCCTCTGTGCCAAAAAGGACTGGAAGTCATACTCGAAACCACTAAGGCTGCAGCTGGGACGGCTGCTGGTGACAATTACCAGCTGTTGGTGGCAGTGGTGGGCTCAGTAACTGTTACCTGTGTTACGATCCTGCTGGCACTGTTGGCTCTGTTCTTCATTCGCAAAATGCTGCTTAACCGTCGACGTACCTTTACCTACCAGTCTGGATCGGTAAGAATGCACCATCATAGGCTCAAACCTATTTGGAGCAGGTTTTTTTTCAAAATAAACTTTGTCTGCAGGGTGAGGAGACTATTCTGCAGTTTAACTCAGGAACACTGACGCTGACACGGAGGCCCAAACCAACACCAGAGGCGCTCACCTATCCTATCTTGGAGTGGGAGGACATAAAGTTTGAAGATGTGATTGGAGAGGGGAACTTTGGCCAGGTCTTAAAACTTTTACTTTTTCGCTAATAACTCTCTTTTTGCTTTTGTCTTTATTGACATGATTTTCAGTGAAGCTAACAGCTGTCTTCAACCCAGGTGATCAAAGCCATGGTCAAGAAAGATGGAAATAAAATGAGTGCGGCAATTAAAATGCTGAAAGGTAACTTCACACACTGATTCAAGCATAGGAAATATGGTCTGCCTTCCTCATTTATATTGCATTTTCCCTGAAACCCCCTGTCTGTACTCCTCTGCCTGCAGAGTTTGCCTCAGAGAATGACCACCGGGACTTTGCAGGGGAGCTGGAAGTCCTCTGCAAGTTGGGCCAGCATCCAAACATCATCAACCTGATCGGAGCCTGCGAGAACAGAGGTTAGTGAGCGGCATCTAGTGGGGGCTTCTAGCTTATGTCTGTGAGTTTTAGCTACACTTTTTATTTTTTCATAGAATATGGTGTATGTCCATCTCTTTGGCCAAGCACTCAAGCCTAGACCATCTGCTGTGCATGGGGAAAAATTCCGCTCTGTGTGTATATAATATTCAGACCAAATTGTCAATCCAGCTAATTGTACATTTTTGTCCAGGATGTTGAGTTATTTCAAACAGACACACAGATCTTATCTCTTCTGCACCTGGAAACCATCTGATTGTTACCAATCTAAATAATCTGTGTCTCCCAGAAGCATTTTTCACCTTCACATTTGTTTAATTTCTGCAAGCATACAACTGTCTCAAGAATTTATGTAGCTGTATAGGTCTTCCAGAGTTTTTGCCTTTCTGTATCAGGCTCCCACAGATTTCTCCTTATGAATGATGAAATTGAAATGTGTTGGATGATAACAGCCATGCCCTTGAGAAGATAGAAACAGCTCCATAGCTGAGCTCAACACAGATGCATGTTTAAAACAGAGTAAAAGGAAAAGGAAGAAAAGGAGGGAAAGATATATTGAGGTGAGGGAGGGCAAAGAGGGCAAAATGATTTAGGATTACTCTACATCTGTGTAAAGTTTATTAAAGAGGGGCAGAGATGTGGGGCATTTTTATTTCATCTCACTGAGGGCTGGAGAGAATTTTCTGTTAAAACATCGGTGTTATGTGCAGGAGGAATCTGGCACCTGACTGTGGGAGGAAATGAGCACTGATAACATAGGTGCTTCAGTGTCAGCAAAAAGAAATACAAACGGCCTTGTAAATCACCCATAGTGGAACATCTTCCCCTGCTGATTTGGCAACTCGAAAGAAAAAAAAAAAAAAAAACCAAAACAAACAAAATCAAACTGCCATAAAAGCATGTTTGGTGAGTGATCTGGGCTTGTGCAAGGACAACTGTGCTATTTTTCTTGGTTTCAGAGGTTTTCTTCTGGTTGTTTTTGGGAAGGTGCCGCTGCACACGTGGTGCAAACGCAGCAGGCCCTGAGGACAATAACCTCTCATGGCTGGGGAGAATAATGAAATTACATTTGTACACATAAGTTCTTTCACTTGTCCATCATGCTGTCATTTTTCCTCTCCACATATGGTATTAAGAAACTGTGCTGATCTTCATCAGTGTGTCCAGGCAGAAGTGTTGGACACTCTTTAGACTGGTGTAGTCCAGCCAAGACTGCAGCAGTTTCTTTATAAAAACCCTTTTTTATTCTATTTAGGAAATAAGTTGCTCCTGATGGCTACTGCCTTAGTGGTACACACATATCTGTGTACTGTAATCACATCCTCCTCCTTCTATTCTGTGTCGTCCAGGTTACCTGTACATAGCCATTGAATATGCTCCTTACGGAAACCTTCTCGACTTCCTGAGGAAGAGTCGGGTGCTGGAGACCGATCCTGCCTTTGCCAAGGAGCACGGCACTGCTTCCACTTTGACCTCTCAGCAACTGCTGCAGTTCGCTGTTGACGTGGCGACGGGGATGCATTATCTTAGTGACAAACAGGTAGGATGTGGATACCCTGCAGGTTACTCTGGACTCAGAGATATCAGATAAAGTCTGATATGACAACCAGTGTATCCATTTTCACCATCAAATGTCTCACAACACAACCTCTTCAGCAATCCTCCTTTCTCTCAATATTAGTTTATCCACAGGGATTTGGCAGCCAGGAATGTTCTTGTAGGCGATAACCTTGTGGCAAAAATAGCAGACTTCGGCCTGTCTCGTGGTGAGGAAGTTTATGTGAAGAAGACAATGGTGAGTTTGGAAAATGTGCTTCTTGTCATCCATCAGGGGGCAGTAGTTGTTTAGAATGTGGGGGATCTTACACTCATGTTGTTTCAACATAACACAGAACTTGATGGTTACAATAGCCAAACATGAGGTAGAATAATCTATTTTATTTTCTTTATGATATATGAACATAAGCAACGGTTGGATTAACTGTTTTGCTTGCCTTTTAGGGAAGGCTGCCTGTTCGCTGGATGGCCATCGAGTCCCTGAACTACAGCGTGTATACAACCAAAAGTGACGTGTGAGTTACAGTATTGGTTACCATTTCAAATACTGTCATAAAAAATAACCCTGGGCCCTAGCTGTTATAATCCTGCAGCATCATGAGAGTTCTACTAAAATAATTTGAGGCCACTATTGAAGTTTCCCCTAGACACAGTGCTAAACGCTTGCCCACGGAAAACAACAAATCAACCCTCTGTCACTGGTGGAATGATGATAGTGTGCAGCGTTGCTGATAAGCACCGCCAGGAAGCCTTGAGCACAAACAAACTGAGACGTTGGTCTGTCAACTGAAGCCTATTAATACACAACAGAGAACGAGTCAAAACAGCCAACAGTAGAAAGCAGCCTGCACGCTCAGAGAAGTGAACACGATAACACGGACAAAGTGACAACTCCACAACACAAGTAGCACTAATACGATTGACAGCACGGCACCGTGGCATGTTGGACAAGTCACTTAATCACTGATTCTTGCATTTGCAAGGATTCGAAATATACCATTATTTACTGCAGTTTCTTTCTTTTCTCTCCATTTAGCAGTGTTTTAAAATATTCAACATTGCCTCTTCTCTCACAGGTGGTCTTTTGGTGTTCTCCTCTGGGAAATTGTAAGCTTAGGTATGTATGCAAGTATGCACTCCTATTTTTTCCCCATGCAGAAAGAGGCAATACATAATCAATCATGAGCACTCATGAGCACTCGAACAACAGTAGTCAACGAATATGCAAAAGTCGTATCATATTTAAATACTCTGCATATTTTATTGAATTTTTTGTTTTGATAATGGACCATTTAGTTTTTTGACACACCATTTTTCAGAATCAAGTGGAAGGAATTGACTTCCAGTATCTTTGCAAACGTGTGTTCTGTCCTGTGTTTTCCAGGTGGTACACCATATTGCGGTATGACATGTGCTGAGCTTTATGAAAAACTACCACAAGGCTTCCGGATGGAGAAGCCCAAAAACTGTGATGATGAAGTGTAGGTTCCTAGCTCTTCCTAGTCAGCGACTACCTAGCTTTACCTTTCAGTGCTGTGTCTTACGAAGTCGTGATTCTCTCCCCCCCGTCCAGCTACGAGTTGATGAAACAGTGCTGGAGGGACCGGCCGTACGAGAGGCCCCCCTTCTCCCAGATCTCTGTGCAGCTCAGCCGGATGCAGGAGGCCAGGAAGGTAATGCTGCATTCACACAGTGCTGGCAGAAGGGGAAGGCTGGGGAAATGCCCTGTAGTTACCACTTGAGACGCTTTCTATCCATCTTCCAGGCTTATGTGAACATGGCTCTGTTTGAAAACTTCACCTATGCTGGGATAGATGCCACAGCTGAAGAGGCCTGACTACCAGCCCCCCCAGACCCTAGCAGGCCACATAGTCCCAAGAGGAATTCGAGAGGATGGTCACCACGTTACTGCCACCTCCCCGCCTCACAGCGGCGAGACAGGAGGAGCAGGCGCTCCGCTAAGGGCACCCAGCTATAGACGTAGGACTGTGAAAGGACACTGTGAGGAGGGGCTGGGTCCTGGACGTGGAGATGAGATGATTGCTGACCTCTTGGGAAATATTGAGCCCTTGTCACTACCAGTCACAAAAGATGCAATATTGTATCTTACAACGCTGGAACTTTTATTCTAGAACTCTGGGACTCTAGTGATGAGGGCAGAGGGGCAAATATGGCTTGCTGTGACACCGCAGGGTCTGTGGGGTGTCAGTGATGGACTTTTTTCTCCTAAGCAAAGAGGGAAGGGATTCCATGACAGAGATATTCAAAGTACCGCTTGTACCATAAACACTGACGTTCTTGGGACAATTGCACAGAAGACGTTTCACAAAGCAGCACTTAAAGTCAGCTCGTTCCTTCCCTGCTTGTATTCTACTGTTAGCTTATCACTGCCAAGTGGATTATATCCTTAACTTTTTTATACTTAAAACCTTATTTTGATGTTTAATTGTTGTAGTATAATGTTTATACACATATGAGTGATGTTTTGTTGCATATGGAGCTGAGATTGGGCTGATGTACAGCAGCTAATACGAAACATTATACATCCTAACACATTATATGATAACGTAGCCATTGTAAGAATGTACAGAATGGTTTCTTTAACTGGCGCCAAGAATAAAAGAGTTTTTGTGGTGACTGGAATCACCACAAACCATTTTATAATACACAACTGACGGTTGGAACCCATGGTTCTGGACTAGTTCTTAAAGAGCTTGATAGGAATACATTAAAGCTTTTATTGCACCACGCAATGACAATAAAAGCTTTCTATTCTATTCTAATAGTTTCACACTCTTCTGGCCTTCTGCATTAGTATTCTTCGTTCTCTGTGCAGGAATTGAAAGCGGAACATTTTTCGCTATCATATCAACAATAACGTCATGTACAAAACCCTATTTTTTCCTGTATGAATGGAATGGAAACTGGTGGAGGGGGGCATGATGAGATAAAAACGTACTGTCTGTCAATGAAAACAGTCCTATCTGCGACACTTAACCAGGGTTATATGTTTAGATACGTATTTCCTGTCAGTACTGGTAATAGTAATGACTAAAGAAACTCCTTGAAATATCGTGTGGGATGCTATGCGGGTTGGCTTTCAATCAATGTTGCAGATGTTGCAAGTTGTCTTTCAGA
Source organism: Tetraodon nigroviridis (assembly GCA_000180735.1). NCBI lineage: Eukaryota > Metazoa > Chordata > Actinopteri > Tetraodontiformes > Tetraodontidae > Tetraodon > Tetraodon nigroviridis. The sequence goes on along the minus strand of CAAE01015039.1, from coordinate 415,307 downwards.
TAGAAACCTTCATTGTGGTCATCAGAGACCCCCCCAAAAAACAAACTAAATAAAACTTAGAGAAAAGGTCAGTAAAATGTCTTTCCAGCTTTTAAACATTTGTCTTTTAACAGCTGTCAGGCTTTCAACTAAAAGAGTTTCCTGACTTCCTTAGTAGCTGTTCCCGTGTGTTCCACACACACCGCTCAGTATACTGGTCCAACCCCTCCTCAAAGCTCTCCTCCCACTAAAAACAGAACAAGAGTCACCAGAAACACAGAAACAGAGAATTTTGGCCCTGTGCAAGTCATTAATGCATCCATCAGCTATGGAACGCAGTTTCAGGTGGGGGATTCCCCTCAAAAACTGGTGGACTATTGTCTGCTTGGTGTCCCTGATTCGTCACACATACGGGACCGTTAACATATCTGAAGAGGGTAAGCCATAAAACCTTGAAATAATTGATCCGATGCATGCTACGTGTGATTACTTTAGGAATGTCAGGACAAACAATGATCTGTAAGCACAAGAGAACCAACAACTGAGCAACTGAATCCAATTCTAGTGTACCAAGAAGTCTAAATATAAAAGAATGAGTGATCTATTCCCATTGTTCTCATCTGCTCCTGTTTGTTTGCAGATCTTTTGCTCTTTAAGGATGATGAGTTTCTCAAATGTTTCACAAGCACCCAGTTTGATTTCACCTGCTTCTTTGAGACCTCTGACAACAGGACTTATGATCTGTCCTACAACGTCAACGGGTACCTGCAGCTAGTCTACATGTTTTGTTTTGCGTATGAACCAGAAGGAATGTCTTATTATTGAGACTTTTTTTGGTCTTCACAGGACCGAAATGTGTGAATTGTTTGTACGGAAGACCGATGAAGGAACTTTGCTCCACATCTGCTCATTTCCTGAGGTGGACGTTCACTTGTTTGTGGAAATACACCTCGAGGTTGGGGAGCGCGGCACCAACACTTCCCTGTACAATCGGACCGTCTGTGTCGAAGATCACTGTGAGAAAAGTTTTTCAAAATCTAAAATCTAAAATAACATAGAAGAGCCTAATAAAACCTGAACACGTGCAAGTGGTGTTTATGTTACAATTTTAGCATTTTCTATTCAGCAGATATTAGCATGATAAACAATAGCACCTGATCAAGTTTGTCAGAGGTAGAAACAAAGATGCAAGTGTCTCTACTTGTCCTTTATTTTGTCTTTTCTTTCTTTAGTTTACCTGGACCCCCCTTTCAATGTGTCTTTAGACCACAATGGTGAACCAGGACAGTTGCAGGTGTCATGGAAATCCACAGCTCCAAAGTACTTTGAAGATGATATGATGTTTATGATCCGGTATTCCTCGAAGAGCCTGGGACAAAAAATAAAAGAGGTACACGTACCTCAGTGTTTGGGGGTTGAGCATCAACACAGTAAATAACTGGGAATAATGACTATGAGGTGGGGTTTCTTATCCAGCTGATAACAGATGCTAACTTGTCTTGTTTTACAGGCGAAGCAGGGTGACATACTGGACTCTTTGGTTCCAGGAGAGGTGACCGATGTCCAAGTCACAGCCAAATGTGCCTCAAATCCAGCTGCAGGTCACTGGAGCCGATGGTCAGAACCTGCTCGAGCGGTGGTTCCTCAGAGTTCAGGTATGAAGAAGAATCACGAGGATAAGGGAACATCTGCAACCCAGCAGCCGACCACAGGGCCTTCGGCAAATGGGACCATTTACAGTAAAGCTGTTTTGGTTTGTTGTTCAGGTGATATTTCACTGAGGTGCTTCACACCTGACCTGCACAACATCACCTGCATGTGGAACAGAAGCAGAAACAGGCTGGAAAACAATTACACGCTTTTCTCCAAGCAGAGCCTGAGGTTTATGATTTATCACCAAAATTCTCACTAAACGGGAAAACACTCCATAGTTGGGTTGTACCTTCCTAACCATTGAACTTTTGTTACTCTGGTTGTCACAGTAAAGGTTCAAGCTGGTCCGACTGGACAGAGTGTCTGGCCGACGGGAACACGACCGACCTCTGCCGCTTCCAGGTCCATGGGTCTGGAAAATTCAAGGTCAAGCTGAGCAGGGATAAATCTCCACTCAGCACAACCTTTTATACTCCAGTTTTAGCAGCGTACAAGAGCAGTAAGAGAATTAGTTTTACTTTTATTTTGGATTTCTGTGTATAATTTGGATTTAGTGTGTGCGTGTGTGTGTATAATAAATATTTGGTTTTTGTTTTGAAGTTAGAACATCCCCACCAAGTCATCTCAGCGGGGGGTGGAGAAGAAATAAGCTGTGCCTAAAATGGGAAACCCCCCTGCCCATTTTGTTTGCTCACCTACAATATGAAGTGTTTTACCAAATCAGAGGGACAGATGCATGGACGGTGAGAGCACATTCGTGAACAGATGGACATTTTATTTTATTTTATTTTATTTTATTTATTTATGTTGGTTCAAGGTTAATATGTGTTTGGTTGTCATTCCCTATTTTACCACTAGATGGCACTATAGAGTCTATGTCTAATCCCAGTACAACCTTAACGCAAATAAGCAGAAAGGATCCTTTTTAAAAAAAAAATTAAAAAATAAATAAAATAAATTAATTAATTAATTACTTGGAGTGTAATTTAAAAAAAAAAAAAAGAATTAGTAGAAAACAACTTTTTTTGTTCCAGTAACATTGAAAGTTGACCCTTTCTGTCCTCAGATATTATCTATACAGAGTGCTGAAACCAGTACTTGTGTTCAGCTTCCTCTGGGCATCCACTACCGCGCTAAGATCCGAGCTAAACCAGATGGAATCACATACTCTGGGGACTGGAGTGACTGGTCAGATGTGATTACCGGTGACACCCCCGCTGACAAAAGTGAGTTCACTTTGAACTGTTGTGTGAGTGTCACGACACCAAGTTTGCAGATCTCATTATTGAGATGATTCGATTATTTAAAAAACCCTTCCAGGTACGTTCCTCCTGCTGTGTATCCCCATCTGCATGCTGGTTATTGCCGTCATCACCATCTCCTTGTTTCCCAAAACCTTCAGGTAAGAACCAAGTAGAATTACACAGTCCACATTTATATTTTAGTTTAAACTTTCAGTATCTGTGTAAATTCCCATTTATTTTTGGTGCAATTTTAGTAAACTCAAGTTGTACTTTTGGCCGCCTGTGCCCAACCCTGATAAGGTTCTTCAAGGGTATCTGACAGAAATAAATGGACAAAGATGGGTAAATAATTTTACCTCAATACATGATCAACTTTCTTCTAAATGCAGCTTTGTAAATTACAAAAGTTTTGATTATGAGCTTGATAAAGAGACACGAAACTGACCTGGAACTTATTTATTAGTGTGGGGTTTTTTTCATACCACAGAACCCCTGGCTGACAACAAAACCGTGTCTCGAGGACATCGCTGCATCTTTTTTGGAGGTCATGTCTGAAGACGAGGCGGTTGTGTCGGAGAAGCGGTCCAAGACATCCACCCAGCTGCTGTCTGCTGAGCAAAGGCTGCCTCGCCCTGAACCGCCAGACCAACCTCCTGGTGGGGAGGCGTACTCGGGCTATGTGACGCTGAGGAAAGGCACGTTCATCCACAACATAAGCACACAGGAAAGAGAGGAGCAGCCTTTGACTGACCGGTGCGTTCACACATGCACCGATGACCCTGACTGTGACCTGCACTGCTCAGGTAACGAGTTTCTGAACCAGTCGTATCATCCTCAGGCAGAGCCTGCAGATGGGTTCAAATGTCCAGTGACAGTCTTCAGAGAGTCTGGCAATCTCTACACTAATTTACCCTGCAGCTAATCATCCTTGGCACTTCTGATCCTACGTCATTTACGTGTGTGCAGCTTTTAGATGCGGCACATTCCCTGACACAATCACAGCAAACTGCACACCCTAATGCACCAGCAACCCTCGCTCAGGGCTGAAGCTGTGGTTGATGTGAAAGGAAGGACTAATGTTTGCAGGGAAATTGGTTGGAAATGTCCAGAAAACCGAAAAAGTCTCGTCTCACAAGCAGGACAAATTAGACTGGTGAGACAAGTGGATCACAAGAGATCCGATTGATCAGATCTGATCGAGTTTCTGTCATGCACATCTGGGTCAAAGTGAGAGAAACACAGAACAGAATAGACGTCTGGAGTAGCCCATAAGCGGGGAGATGAAGCCACTAGCTCATAAAATCAACACACACTATTATTTCCTTATTTTTAATTTTTTTTTTCTCCCCTTTGTATTCTAATACTGCTGAACTATATATTCCTGAGCAGAGATGTGTTGATATCAGCATTAATGGACGATGTGAAACCTTCTGAACAAAACAGCATGACTATTTAAGTCGTTAAACTTTAGCAACTTTTCACAAATTACTGTACATTTTCCGCGTTGCTTGTTTAAAAATCGCAATGATGTGATGCCATTTTATATCCACTAGATGGCGCAGTCCGTCAAGCGTGAGACTGCCCCTACGCGTTTCCACTGAGGTAGTCGTGGACCCAGAAACTTAATTTTTGGCTCAAAAACTTCAATATTTGGCAGTCACGATAAAAATAAATAAATAAATAATCTTCCTGAACAAACTGAACAATACCCATGGGGCCGGTGAAAACAGAGTGGCATAAAAATGCACTGTACAGTACACCTGTGAGAAGAAAAAACTGTTAGAGTAGGTGGTGGGGGGTTTTTTTGCAATTTACAAATTATATACTCCAGTGTAATCTGGCAGGTTTTTTGTAATAAAATATAGACTACTTATAGTTTGATTTTGAAGCTTTGGTTTTGTTGTTAAAAATAAATCCTTTTAGATGACGTTCAATAGATACAAATCAAAAGTTGGAAATTCCTCTTAAAACGTTGACGTTCATTATACTCAAAAAGAACGTTTTCAGATCTCGATTCTATTGTTTAGAAAGTTCTGAGTGTGTTGGAGCAGTTTACCGGTGCGGGGCAATTCAACGGCCGGTTGGTGCCTTATCGCTTTTCTGTCGCTAGGTGGCGGCAGAGATCAACAAGAAACCTTCACAGTAAAACAACGGAAGAGCGTTTATTATTCCATACACAAATGGATAATAAGTTGTAGTTCAAACTTCTGTCACGTATTTTTGTTTGTGTAATAAATCAATTAAAATTTATGCTCCTTTGAGAATAATTTGGTTGGGAAAAAACCCCTAAACCTAACTCCAACCTTAACTTTTAGCTCCTAACACTAACACTAACCTTATCCGTAACCTTGACCCAACCGTAACCCTAATTTATTATTACCAAATTGTCACTGATAATGTGTTGAGCAGTTATAAAATTATAACATCCATGTCATGTTTTTTTTCTTTTTCCTTTTTTAAAGAATTCCCATCACAGTTGGTTGCTGATTATTCATTTATTACACAGTGGTTCAAAGTATCAATTCAAGGTGGCTTAAAACATCATTACTCACAGGAATGTAAAACAACTCGGAGGTCGTTGCTCAGCGGTCGGCTCTGGGTTTCTGTAAAGTTCCTAAATAAAAATGTAATGTAAAAAATGTAAATAAAAATGAACTGAAGTGAATGTGCAGGAACACCGCGAGGCCCGAGCTAGAAACACACTCGCTGAGCACTGGGATGAGTAAGGAAATGAATAAAAACAAGGTTTCATATGAGTTGGCAGACATCTTTTCAGAGCGGTTACTCACGCGCAGTCTTGCCAGGCAAACATTATTCAGCTTTTAAATCACAGACGTGCTTTGGTCTACTGGGAAATTGAAGGACAAATTTAGATGAATTATATTACTTTCCCAAAATCTAATGGTTGATTTGCACTAATCAGACTGTACATTGTGCCACGACTGGCTCAGCCTACGGAACTGACTCTTGGGTTGAGGACTGAAGGCACTACCACGCTGCTAGCTCCCAGTCTGTGAATTATGCTACTAGTGTCACACTTTTAACAGCAGGTCATCACATCTACAGGGTCCGCCAGACTGAATCATGGCAGTAAATTATTTTGGGTCTCTGTCAATGAGGCAACGCTGGAGGGTGGGACAGAGTGAGATGGTCAAACGAAAAAGGTTTAAGAGAGTCGGTGTTTACTGGTGTGCTAGCTTCTCCTCCCAACAGGAATTCTTTCCATGTTCCATCATCACTGCCCGTTCACCCACACACACAAGCGTCCGCCGAGAGAGGTTGAATCACCTCCTGATGTCATTTCCCTAACTTTCACTCATAATCGCTTTGAGGGACAAGACGTTCTTAGATGCGATGGCCTTGACCGCGTGCGGTAGATGGTAGATCCGTGCACGATCTGTTATGTCAGCAGGTCTAAAAGGTGAATCTAGCAGCATGTAATGCAGCTGCATTGTAAAAACTGCCACAGCGACAAAGAAAATCATGCTTGTCCACTGTTTGGTGGAGGCAAAGTTGGCATGAGTGAGTGTTTGAGAGGAAACCACCAGTATAAAGGTAGTGAAACACTGTACAGTACAATCAATCAGAGTAAAATCAGCAGTAGTAATGACATTTAAGAGCACCTCAGGTCTTGATGGCAGTACAGTCTCATTCTTTTTATCTGTTTCTAGCATTAAGACTTATGTTAAAATCTTTTTTTTTTAGCCTATCTAGAGAAAAGGATAGGAAAAATGATCCCTCAGGGTCCGGCTCATCCGACGCCAGCTCCTGCTGGTGACACTTCACCTCGTCCACACTCAGATGTTGGCCTTCTTATTGATGAGCACGCTGCAGCAGGTGAGGGCTCCGTCCACTTTGCGCTTCTCCTTGTTTGATACCGGAATCAGCATGTAGTCCTTCAGTTTCTCAAACACCTGCAGAAATACAAGAAAAGCAGCTGCCTAACCTGTACAACACTGAGGCAGCGGAATCAAAAAGAGCCTGGAAACAGGTCGATGTTTTACGGACCCTTTTAACCATTTCTGCAAGTGAAAACTGTCTTTTGAATTTTAAGCTGTTGAAACTGCCTGAATCCCCTCGGGGAGGGCGGTGCTTTTCGTCCCTCGGAACAATATCGAGCCTCCCTGCTGGATAAGGCATCTCCAGCTCCAAAGAGTCTCTCTTCCTGAACATTTCCAGCTGAGTTCTCATTAATGTGGTTTCAGATTTATGTGTTGGGTTGGAGGGTGGCATGGTCCCACACAGTAGGAGCTCCTATTTTTCATCAGACTAACCGGTTTAGATGTCCTGTCTCCACCCTCCCAGGCCCCGCCAATGCTCTCTCACGACCCGTCCTGCCTTTGTGAGTGTGTTACTCTTATGCAACTTCACAAGCAAACTAAAAATAGACCGGAGATTAGGGCAGACACTGTTTGGAGTTAGAACGCAGCCAAATTCCTACAAAATGTGTGTGTGATTACACAGGACATTTGCGGGGAGGGAAATGTTCCCCTGGGAAACGACAAGTGGGACATCGCTACCCCCTCCTCGGGACCACCACTGTTGGGTTTGTCATATTTCAAAGCTACTCTGAACGCAGAGAGTCCTGCAGAGGTCCGTTTAGAGATTTAGAGGTCCCAGGAAGTGTGAGTCACACAAACAAATGTGCATGATGCTCCAGTTGAATCCTCCCAGCCCACCAAGCTTGATTATGTGATTTCACATCCCCAGATGCATCATTTCGCAACTCTTTTCTTATCGAGGCAGATTGTTGGGTACTTTTGGCCATGTTTTGATCCAAAGACTGACTGATAAATATTATTAGTTTTATCTGCTGACGTTCAGAGTTTGCAAACCAGAGCTGCAAAAAAAACCAAAAGTCAGAAACCTTTGGTTCTGCTGCAGAACCAGCAGTCGCTGATGTCACGTTGGGGCGATAATGTCGTACTTTTAGTGACACGTTAATCAGTTCTGACTTTAAAATAACTACATATCAGGCTTAGGTTTGTACGTGAGGACTGGGGAGAAAAGTACTTCAACACAGCAGCAGACTGGCGGCCAATGTAGACAAGTGCTCTTTAAAGCCTAACCACTAAACCAGTGTCACTTTAATGGTAGTGATTTTTCCTCTCAGAACCTCAGGATTGCAAATGAATGTGTGACTCATGCAGGGGCCAGGCGTGCCTTTGTGAACCGAGCCCGGCGTTACCTTTGCACTCTCTGGAAACTCCTGGGCCGTTGAATGCAGCAGCACAGGTCCCTTGCTGGGCAGGTTCATGTAGATGCAGTTGGCGGCGAGGTCGTCGGGCACGGTCAGTTTGTCGTAGCGGTGGTCACTCATCTGCTGCATGATCTACACACACACACACACGTAGCTGTGAGGGGAAATTGTGGACTGACAGAACAGTGAGCTTCACAGCTGCTGCTGCTGCTGCTGCTGCTGCTGCTGCTGATGATGATGATGATGATGATGCCTGCCTGAGGCTACTACAGTGGGAAACGCCGGGGCGTTGCCTTTGGTCAACTTTTCGTTATATTAGAAAACAGCTGGAAACAATCACAATATGAACAAAACTGAGTCAGGACCTTGCTGACAAATATCTGTTCTCGTCTGATGGAATCCAAAAAGTGCTGCTGTGAGCTTATAATATATAAAACATAGGTTGATAGGCAATTTTTCTGAAAACAATGTTTGTGCGGAGAAACTGCTTTCAAAGCAGTGGGACTCAAACACACACCGCCTCAGACCGAGGCCTGAAAATGACTAATGATGCAAATAAATGTGAGGAGCTGGGGTGGAGTCCATACGGCCTGTGTTTCTATAGGACTGTATACGTGTAACCACAGTGACACACTCCCTGGACACTAGTGGGTGTGTGTATGACGGCACCAAGCCTAACTCAAAACAAGTGTCCGTGTGTGACCTCCAACAATCTGTCACGCAGAGGAGGTCAGCCCTGGTAGGGAGAGGAATTAGTGCCTCCTCGGCTCACAGACGTTCTGAAATAAAACATATCTGGGGTGGAAGGATTACGACAGATAATCCTGTCACACTTTTAAGGCTTAATCCACTGAATTAGATTAGATCTTTGGAAAAATAACGGAAAAGTCGTCTGCTCACGTATGAGACATGACATCACCTCATCTCCTGCTGTTAAAGGTTTCATTTATATTCATCTTTAAGCTTTTTAGTTTGTCTGCTTGAGTTCAATCCCATCAAACTTGAAGGCAGTGGTTTCCCTCTGGACGGCTGCTGTGGTCCAAACTGTAGCCTGGCAACAGAGCACTCATGCAGAGCAGCTGAGACTAAATGTTTACTGGAGAGTACTAAAATGACATTATTGACCAGAAACACAACTGAAATTTCGTGGATCTGATACGGGAACAGCAGAGTCATCAGCTTTTTCATCGTTTCTTTTGAATTGGGAACAACAACAGCATGCAGGCTCCAGTCACTGGACAAAAAATGTATTCCAGACCTCCTCGGCACACGTTTTCTCTGGTCCGCACAAGTGTTTACTGCTGCAATCTTTAACACAAGAGGAAAAGGAGGCAGGGAAGGATGAGAAGAAGGATGGAACGTAAAAGTGAAGAGCAGAAGCCAGCAAATGTCCTCCATCAAGGAGTAAACACGATGAAAAAAAAAAACAAAAACGATGCCAACTGTCCTCTCTGACATGGTATCAGCTTGGCTGCTGCCGCCTGAATATGCAGCTGACTCAGTAACCGGATAACATCACTGGCACGGAAATCCAACGCTCGAAGGCCCTATATGGCCCTCTTCCTGATAACATTCCAGCTTTTTTAGCAACGCTGGGTTGGACTCCATAAATGTCTCCCAGGCATTCAGGCAGTGTATCTGAGCAACTACTGGTGTGCGTGTGCGTGTGCGTGTGCGTGTGCGTGTGTGTGTGTGTGCGTGTGTGTAGGTGTGTGTGTGTGTGTGTGCGTGTATGCTTTAAACAAGCTTTAATTGGGATTTTTTAGGCATCTTAGGTACTAGTCTTTTAATATTTAATATTTTAGTTTCCCAAGACCTTCACGCCCTTGTGTGTTTCCATTTTAAGCTGCTGGAACTGTGAATTTCTCTTGGAAATTAATAAAGCATTATTCTATTTATCTATCTATCTATTTATCTATGAGCTGCTGCGGAGCTCAAGATTTTCGCAAAGCCCTGACATTCTCCATTTTTTAACAATAGGCAAAGAAAACTTTTTAATTAAAGTTTAGCCACTCTTCAGTGATTTGTCAGCTGGCTATCTATAGAACTCCAGTGTGCAACAGACCTGAAGGTGAAGCCTAAACCCTGACCGGCGGCGCGCGCTGACCTCATGAATCAAACGGGGCTGACTGCCGGGCAACAGGGAATGGGCGCTGCAACGCCTGACGGAGGCGGTATTTCTGGGGGCGATGACCTCATGACTGAAGTTTGGTGGCGACAGCAGCAGATGGATGACATATCCGTTCCCTGCACGTGTTTTCTCCTCCTCTGGACATTACACTGAGATAATACTGAATCATAAAACATAAATCAAGGAAGGATGCCGAGTCTCCTTTTTCATGTCGTAAGAAATTAGGCCTCTGAAGGCAAATGCAATTTGGAAGGTTCCAGCTTTCTTTGTTTGAGGCCCCATCCACGAGCCCTGCTGCCATAGCAGCGGCCTCCACATCCAAAACAAGCACTTAGAATTTGTTAAAACAGTTTTCATGAGATCACACTCTCCCATCAAAGGGAGCGTTACCTAATTACAAATCCAGGGTCGTTAGAAATGCTTTGAAACAGGAGCTAATTGCTCCAAGAGAGGGTGACGTAAGCCGTAATTAGAAAAAGAACAGTTCTGTTGTTAGGCCCCGTCGTCAGCCTCTCCTTCCACCGGTAGCTAATCACCAGGGTGGTCAAACTGACCGGAATCATTGTTGGAATATAAAACCAATTAGCAGCTGTGTTTATTCACAGATTCTAGCTTTCCTGATTGCACTTGAGGGAAGCAAAGTTGAACTATGTCCCAACAAGGCCAAACTTCTGCTGATCTCAAGCGCTTTACCTCATTAGAATGAGCCGTGGGGTAGTCTGTTTCTAATCGCCCTCGAGGTCCGCTGACTTTTACGTAAATTAGAGGAGCCTTGGGAAGGGTTGGGCGGGCATCGTACTGGGAGGCCTGTGTTATAAGCTGCCAGTGATTACCAGTCAGGGCCCAAGGCGTAAGCGTTTGCATGCGAATCTTCGCTGTTATGCAATGGCACATCCAGCAAATACGTCATTGAGTACTCCGCCATATTTCGGCTCTGAGTGCTGTTCACACAGGTTTCTTACATGTGGCTGTCTGGGAATGTTAGAGATCAGAGGGATGGGATGTGAAAAGGCCCGATCTGTCTCTGTCAGGGCGTCAATGGGCTCTCCTTCACGATCAGTCAGGCAGCATCGCCTGGGTTTAGGCGTCTTTGAGAGGGGTGGAGGGGGGCCTACGGTAACGATGAGGCTTGATCGATGCCGGAAACTTCCAACCTGCGCCACGTCCCGTTCTGAGGTGCTAGTCTTACTGAATACAAAATAGAGAGATGGGGGGTGGGGGCGGGGCATGCATGAAGTGGGAAAAAAATCAGCTGCGTCAGTGTGCGTCACAGTTTTGCATTCAATTAGCGGTTTCCATGACTACTGCCAGGGAGGAGAGAAATGCATCTGGATGATTTTTTGGAACTGAACAAACAAACAAAGGCATACTTTGAGGGTCTTCTGGGCCGGCTCACTGGAGCCGATGACAATGAGTCCCGGGCCTCCCATGCTGCAGAAACTTTTCAGATGCAGCCCTTCCAGTACCGGCACGGTCGACACGGCATAGTCCTGCAAAGAAAACAACAGAAGGATCATCTGGTTATCGAGCAAAGTCGAAACGATAATTCTCTCAGCTGCTCTGGTGTCAATATGATGAGCCTGCCTCTTGCCTGATAATTGAATTGAATTGAATTAAAGTGAGGACTGCCATGGTTTGATATTATTTTATAAATTGAAATATTTTTATATTTCAATTTGTCTGTTTTTTTTCATTCACAGACAAAAAGGAGACATTATTCTGATTAGTGAAGTAAAGACACACCCATGTTCTTCATCACCGACTGTAAGAAACTAAGAAAATATGAGTTTTCTGCACCTTTAAGCTTTACCTGTGGAGGGAAAGCAGGATTGTTGAGTGATATTTGGGTCACGCTTGTGCCACATGTGATGGACGCTCCGGTTTTGCTTTGTTTTCGTTGCCACTGACAGTTGATTTTGGGGCGACTCCTCTGTTAAAACGTCAGTTAAAATTTTGCAGGATTTAAACTGGCGGGTCTTTGTTTAAATTACAGCATACGCTGCTGAAACAACATCCTCTCAGTGTTTTGATTTGGACTTTTACAGGGCTGATTTTCTTACATTCCAGATGACGATTTGAGCATTTGGTACAAAGACCTGAGGTTTGAACTGATACGGAACCGTAATAAAAACCATGACTATGTTCCAAGGCCTTTTCTTTCTGAATCTATAGGAATACATTTATATGAATGTGGCTTATGCTTTGTGCTCAGGAAAATAACTTTAACTGACTTCCATGTGTTTTTTCAGTTAGATGATATGTTTTGAAAAGTTTTTATAGCTCCTGGCTCCATAAAAGCCTATGAAGTATTGTGTACATTTTCCATTCAAGTATATATTAACACCTTAAAGGTCACTGTAATGCATCAGTAGCTCAATTAAAGCGTTATGATTTGCTGAAAAGTGATCGTGAATGAGTAACAGAATAGCACTTGGCAGCATAGCGCAAAAACCAAAATTATTGCATTCTTGACATTTTCCTGAACCCTTTTCCTTTGCATTTGTTTTTGCAGATGCAAAAGGACAACTGGGAATTATGTAATATGAACTTTCTTCCTAGCTTATTCCACACACGAGGAGCTTTGTTGCCGAGTAAAATTAGAAATGTGAGGCACACAGAACTTTATCCAGCTTCTTTATCCAAAAAGACCTATAAGAAACTTCGAAGGAAGGCTAAGCTGCCTTTCATCTATGCTAAGAGGTTAACATGCTGCCGTGCAGCAGCCTGAACACATGATCTGCTGGAGCTCACCTGTCACGTGTGTTTGTGCTTTATCTAACGCTCGCTGTGAAAGAACAGCATAAAGGGGCCTTAGTATTGCTCCGTTCTGAAGAAACTCAATCAGTAGCACAATCTGTTCTGACCTCTGCAGGGACCCAGAGCCAAGAGCTTCAACATCTGTGTGTAGTTGTGGATTGCTAAACAAACCTGGCAGCAAAATAATCCTTTTGTTCGATAAAGAGAGGAAAAAACAACAGTGAAAGGGGATCGATCTGATAAAAAATGGAAAAACAATAATGGACGCTCAAGTAATTTTTCCTTGTGTCATTTACTAGAGACGGATCATTAAGATCCGTGTTATCAAAGGATACAGAAAACAGAGGAATCCACGATGAGGGACGATAAACGCAAATGTAGGTTCTTCATGTCATGACCCACTTCTCAACTTTTGATGGTATGTGTTCAAATCGGGGACACATACATACTGCAGGTGTGAAGCTGCCTCGTATTAATGATTCTCTTCTCATCACTCTGTTTTATTCCAAACAGAACGCTTGGTTAGGCTCTGTGCATCAGTTATCAAAGTTATTACATTCTTTTGTTAAAAGTCAATCCGACGGATTTGAAAGCAAACTGCAAAGGCAGATTTAAGGTGTTTATCGTGAGTGCAATGAAGCAGTCGGTGTCATGTAACCCACAAGTGGGTGATGTTTTAGACACGGAGGTCAAACAGCCAGAAGAGGACAACATCTAGATTTAGCTTCAAGTTTAAAGCTGGGTTTATGGCTGTACATCAGTTCCACGTAGTCCTAAGTGATGCCCTCTTTATGGGGCAAGTTTAAACTCCTATGAACTTACTTCATGCACACTTTTAAACCACACTTTTAAATATGTCTTGTGATGAAACGTTTAGACTCAGCAGAATGTATTACTCAGCTTGAAAAGTTGAATTGAGTAGAGATTTGTTTTGTGTTGACCAACTCAAACATCACATAACTGCATTTCAGACGTCATAACAACGACTCCAACCGAAAAATAAATTCATGGAGGGGAGAAATGGAGGGAGCAGCGAATAAATGGATGATTTGTGTACCAGTAAGTGGACTGAGAAATAAATAAATCTTTCTGGGGTGAAGCAAAGATGGATGGAGACATGAAGGATGTAGGATAAATGGGGACATAACAAGCAAGCAAAATAAACCTTTTTCTCCTTTTTTATTATATGGTGTCCAGAAACATACGTTTATTATTATTAACAAACACATTTTCTTTTGTTCAGAAGACATTTGAGAGTTTTAAATTTCTCCTAATTTACTGATGTAATTTGCCTGATCAATCTGAAAATGTCCAATTATTTACGCTCACTTTGAAGGCATCGGCTAGGATCTCTGCTCCTCTCTGATTGGTCCGTTTGGAAAGGCCCACAAAGAACTCTCTGCCTGTAAAAGATACCAAGAACCAACTAGTATCACTTTAATACACAGAGCAGAGACAACTGAGGGAAAGGAAGGATGCAGAACGTTGGTTACAATGCTCCGAATTAGTCTGAGACCCCTTAAATCCGGTGTAGTGGGTGTCTGGCCCATCAACACACTTTGCACTAACAAAAAGAGCAACTGTGATTACTGGGCAAACGCAAAACACTCCTGAAAGTTTGGCAAGGCTGCCAACGCAGGGATGGGCTCCCGATGTACCGTTGCTGCTCAGCCTTTACAGAATGAGCCACCGGCTGTTCTGCCAACAGGAAAATGTTTCTAACCCTTCCATGTGAAACCCATTTCAGCTGGAAGGAACGGGAGCACAAAACCAGTGTCTAGAACCCCAATTAGGTGTACCATGCTTTTTCCTAGCCGCCTGCACACAGTAGAAGACTCTGACCTGCATTTACCCCACCGCAATCCTGCACGGGAATGTACAGGAGCGCGAAGGGAGACCACCCTGATCGCGGCTCATCAATTTTAGTACCTGGATGCCAGAGTGGAAAAGGTCACGATTTAACCAAAGTGGTACACAGCATCTTTACTGTGAATTGAATTTCAAGGAAAATCACGCTCACACAAAAAAATATCATCTAAGATTACTGAGACTCCTGACTTTCTTTTAACCAAAGATAAAATGGAATAATTATCTGGAGGTACCGTAAAAACTGATATTACAATGCGGTCCAAGTTCAACTTGACCTCAATAACACAAAAGCCTTGAAATGCAAAGATAAACCTAAAAATAGCCCAAGGATTGACGTCATTATACTCCTAAAAAAATCATTGTCCTAGTGGTGCTGCTTGTCTAAATTAAATGTTAAACCAGCCGCAAGATGAGAAAAAACAAAACTGCAAACGGTTTTTGATTGTAGAGGAGCAGACATTACAAAGATTTACCCAACTGACTGAAGGAGAAAACAGTGGCAGGACAAAGAGAACTGTACCTGTAAAGAGAACGTCTCCTCCATCCAGCGTGGCGTTCTCTTCAGTCATTTCCACAATGTTCAGATTTAGGTTCTTCAGAGCTTCTTTCATGACCTCTGTCTGACCCCCCCCCCAAAAAAGACACAAAGACAGAAAGACATTGAGACCATCAAGTCACAATAAGCAAAAAAACTGAACTTTTGCAGTCACCGGTATTTCCAGCCTTGGATCTGATTGATCACATCTGTAAGAATGAAAATAAAGATTTATTTCCTTCGGGTTCTGTAAAGCACATTAACCTGCAGTACCAACATTACTCAGATGTAGCACAACGCAGCGCAACCTTTTTTCGCTCCAGCGGATCGTGATGACATCATTGTAATGGGCCAGTAAATGATGTCATTTTAGAGGAAACATGTTAAAACCTTCATAGTGTGATGAAGAAATGACAAAAAAAAATCTTCATGCCTTCACATTATGGTTTTGGATAAAATACCACCCTGAATGGAAGTCGTCCTCCATGTGACCTCTGTGCTGACCTGTAACTCTGAAGAAAGAACGCGTCCTTCCTGGGTGAACCTCTGCTGGGCGGCTCGCCAGCCTGACCGCCCAGGTTGATTTTACTATCCTGTTTTTGGGGTTCCTGTAAGTGAAGTTTCCGTGGCCAGCCATGTCAGCAGGAGCATCAGTATTTCCACAGGCCCTATCTGGCTATGACCTCAGCCTGCTAACAGAGCATTGCGGCCAACAAGATGCCTCTGGTTCTCCTCAGTCGATGGGGGTTGAACCATGAGGTCATCCAGGTGGGCTGCCATGCTGACTGGCTGGCTAACATATTGTCAGACTGAATACACACAAAGTCCACTTTATGTACACCTACCCTAATGGATAAAAGAGAAATTACTGCATGAAAAAAATACTTTACTTACTAAAACCTACTGGCTTAGTCACAGGTAGACTGAATATACTTTGCAGCTTTTTATGTGACTGTTTTTTTTTTTAAATCTAAACCCTTTTTTTTTTCTTTTTGTGATTCTCTGTTCAAATTCCAGACACAGGAGAAACCCACAGAATAATCAAACTTTCCCTGTAAATGTTTCATCTTCGCTATACTCTGATCATTTAAACCAGGCGTAACGCGGTGTCCTGCCAAGCAACTGGGTTGGCACAGTTCAGAGTGGTTTCTTCAGATCTTTATAAGCCACAACGCGGATCAGGTTAACAATAGGGAACGAGAAGTCCCTCTTTGCTCTCTGCCTTTCATTACCTTTGGTTTGTATACATTTTTCATTTGATTCGGTTCAAAATAAGGCGGCAAATAAAATGTTTTGGGTGGGGGTGTAAGCATTCCACATGGTTTAGAGATTATCTTTGATGATGTGTTGTATGTATCCTATTTCTGCAAAATCTTTGAAGTTATTCCAGCTTAAACAGTGATTCATACACTAAATATTTGATAGCATCATCTAAAATTGGCCAGGGCTGTGTAATCAAGAGTACATATCTAAGACTTCAGATCTCCTGCCGCTTCTTCTTCGTCCTCTCTTCTTCTGGAGCCCGGACTATCGCGGCGGGCTTCAGCCCAGGAATCTGCAGAGCTGTACGAAGCAGCCCTGACTTCATCCCTCTGGCATTTCCTCTGACATCACTGAAAGGTGATGCGACCAAAAAGGTTTTAGGACCTCCTTGCTCACCGTGTCAGACAGACCCCAACACAAAGGGCAGCATAATATCTGCTCTGTCTGCATGAAGAGGACATCATTAAGCCTTCGCACAGGCACACTCGAAGCACAGCTCATTAGCTTGAATGAGTGAGTTTATATGTGATGAGGCGATGGGCAAACACAAAAGCAGGCGCTAATGTTTGTGTTGAACCCAACTGTAGATAAATGCAGTAATACCATGTCATCACATTCTAGAGGGAGTTTAAGGATTTGGGAGAAGTGGGTGATGTAATGGTCTTATCTATACAGTTTGTGAATGCTAAGACATGCTGAACTACACAAACTTCAATTAATCACATACTGCAAATATACAATGGCTGCTGCCCATATGCTGCAGCAGAAACAGGGACGAATCAACTGAGATCTTTAATAATCTCAAGACCTGTGAATCACTTCCAACACCAGTTTCCTATCACCCAAATGGATAAAGTGCATGGCCATTGTTTAACTGCTGCTGTATCTTAAGTCAGAACACCTGTGGCGGGAGCGAGATCCTCAGCTTGCACCCATACGTAGCTCCCACATATGGCTCTGTTTTGTGGCTGTAGAAGGGCTGTATTTAGCACCAGATCAAAGAGGTTCTGGGTCTATCCCCAGCCTTTGCCTGCTGGTGATGTCACAAAAGGTGGATCCACACCGCCGAATCCCTCATCACAAAGATTTAACCTGCTTGTCATCAAATATCCAACTTAACACAGTCAACTGAAATTCATCTGATTTTGATTCCTAGAAAAAACTGAGGTAGGTTGAAAAACTTTCTTTTTTTCTGTAGCGTCTTCAAATACTCTCCCGGTATCAGCAGCAAAGATGAATCACTTTCTGCTAAATTAAATCTGACACACAGTCATGTTTGATATACAAACACAAACCTGTGTCTTTTATTATCATTTTGCTCCGACAAAGTTAAAAAAAAAAAGAAAGAAAGAAAAAAAGGAAAGGGTATATTTTCTCCACTCTGACCTTTTGTCTGTTTCTGTGGTATTTTCCTTTTAGACTCTTGTGGCTGGTAGAAGAATGTTCCTACAGTAGTTTCTCATGCAGAGTAAAATATTATCTAATTATAAGGGACATCCAATACCCCACTCTGCTGGGATGCCAGCTGAATATGCCAGCTCCTCCTTCGCCATCCAGCCCCGTCTCTTTGCTCTCATCACCCCATCCCCAGAGTGTTTGGCCTAGCACAGTTACATGCTGTTAGCCAGCTCCCTGCTTTGTATGAAAAAGGCCTTTAAAAATTCATTAGGGGCCGTAGCTTTCAAGATTCAGTTGGTCTGCCTGCCACATTCCTGCCGTTCCAGAACAGGACAGAGGGGAAGGAACAGAGAGGAGCCTTTTATTTGAGGCTTTTTTCATTTTTTTCTTCCTTCTATCTCCCCTGGTACCCGTGGATATCGCATTCTGCTAAAGAGGGCCAGTGGTCTGATAGAGCACAGTGCATTTGTATTGCGAGTAGAGCGGTAACAATGGCATTCCTGAAGGTCATCCTAGCCCTTTTACCCCAAGCAACAGGGTCCCACGCTCCAACATAATGGGGATACAGCATTCCTCTGCACCTCATAAGCACAAAGGTTAACCTTTTTAGGCAGCAAAACCATCTAGCTTCATTGTGCTGTTGTTTTCATGTACTTTATAATTCCACAGGCGGCAGCTGCAAGAGGACTGGACCTATTTTCCAAGTTTATTTTACCAAGTAATCTATTTTTTAAGTAAATACCCACTCTTCTGTAAATGTCTGTCACAACTGTTATACCATAGTGAGTCTCTAGGTGCAGGAGGTTGTGCATGGTAGATTTCTAAAAGCTTTTCATTAGAAACAAATAGGTACTGATCAGAAAAATGACTGCTTCGGGTCATTTGATGTGGCACTAGAGCTTGAAAAGGTTGCACATGCATTTGAAAATCCAAGTCACTGAAGGAAAGAGTTCATTCTTTTTGCTTGTGAGCACAGTTAAAATTCCTAATCAATTAACTGACAAGAGAGGCTTTGGGGATGCGTTCATAAATGTTACATTATAAAGCTTGAATAAAGGAAGCGCTGAGAAATGTAGAATCTCACACACACACACAGACACACACACACACACACACACACAAGACAAGGAAGCTGCACCTAGAACAAATCAGAATCTGAAAATGTAAAGTTTTGCAAGGCTTTTGAAAAACAGCACTTTATGATGGATTTCCCTTCTCCCTGTGTCAGAAACAAAGAAGCCATATTTGCATTACACAGGTGGGAGTGTGTCAAAAAACTGGAAGTGGTCTTATCCTGTCATGGCATACAAATGGTATATTTCCCAAAGGAAGAGAACTGCCAGCGGTTGCGCGCTGTCACAGTCCGTAATGAAAGTAAGAAATGACAACAAATCATTTAGTAGTCGTCAAGACAAAATAAACACTCCATGGCCTGTCCTTGTGCTATCCAAACAAATCCAGAGTGTGCGTTAGAACATACCTGTGGTTAACCAAACTATGACATCCACCTCTCTCCTGCAAACTCCCCCATCAGCTTTGCGATTACATAAATGCTGAGAAGTAGGTCAACATGAAGGCATGCACAGTTAGCAGAAGCAGATCTGGAGACCCTCGCACCACATCCACCACAAAGATCTGGCAGCCTGCCGAAGTAGAAAGAGCTATTTCAACCAAAGCTACTATGCTGTCAGAATGCTTTTACTTGGGGCTCATAGGATATCAAGGCTCTGAGGAGGAAAATGCTTCTATATGGTTAAGAGCAGCAAGTCTCAAATGAATGATAACTCCGAGAGATGTTGGAAAACTTTACTAGTGAATGTTGACTGACCTGCGTACCATGAACACTCACACCTAGCTGGTCAAAGTGCACGCTCATGTAGAGAGACACTTACACAGAACCAAAGACTGCAAAAATAAACAGAAATATGAGTCTATTTGACAAGTCCAGAGTGTGTCCCAGAGCAAATAAAGTGTTCACCCCAATCAGCAGGCCTGTAAAGAATGCGCCTGCTGCCTACCTCTCACTGTGATGGCTCCACAAATACAGTAAAGCTGCTGGCTAGGAGCTGCTGGAAAGAAGTGCCTGTTGATTATGAGTGGGTTTCAGGAAATACATCTCCACTTGGCACCAACTCTTTTGTGTTTATGGGATACAACCCCTATAGAGTGGGTCTCTAAACGTGACAACTCAAAATCTATCAAATGCACCCCGGTCCGCTGGTCAGGATTACTAGAAAATACTTTGGTAGCCATCATAAATACACTTTATCCGACTTTTCATGCTGGATTTCTTTTTTAAAAAATGATTATTATCCCTTAATCATCTGGCAGACTCTGCACTGCAGGCTGGCTAGGTGTCAGAAAAGGTTGTTAGTATTAACGAGGAACAACCGCCTGTCTTCCATGTCGTTCTGCTCTATAAGCAAGCAGTGCCAGTAAAGAACTTTTATTACACAGATTTCCTGTGCAGTGTGACACCATTTGGAAAAGAAGTGAAATATTCCAAAGACAGTGGCCTTGAGATACGCACTGCTAGGGTTAGTGGAGTTAAAGGTCTTTTCACTTTTATTTTTAAAAGGGTAGAAACCTCCAAAGCTACCTTCTATTAAGTTAGGATATAAGCTATAGTTGTAGATGTTAAAGTCTCTAAAGGACATTGAGAAGTGACCATGGTGTAAAAAGACAAAGCCTGCGTGCTTGTCTTACTTGGTCATTCTTCAAAGAAAACCACACTTGACTTGTCACGTGTCCGGTTTGTGTTAATGCTTTCGTTGTTTATTACCGAATGTACAGTGGGATTGGCTCCATCACCAATAATGCCTTTGGGTAAAGGTAAAGACTGGTGGGAAAAGCTTGGCTGAAGAGGTTGACCAGCAGCAGACACAAAAAACAACCTGCTGTCAAACCAAAAATAACTCTGCTGACCTGATTGACTTTCTGACTGGGGTAGCAATGTTGCTCTTAACCGTCTCCTGTGTGCCAGAAGGAGAGACAAATGAGATGATTGGGATCCCCACAGTGTTTGTTTTCCTTCCTGGACGAGGCCCCGGCAAAGTCAAAGTAAAAATACCCAGAGCTCCCACATATTTAGGCTGTTTCAACATTTGTGGGGCCAAAGGTGTGCCAGAGAACGGAATGCCCATTAAAATACATCACGTAGCCATGTTCAAACCGCATAGCTAAGCGTACTCCTCTATCGTAAAGGTCGAGGACAGACGCGGACGTCAACAAAATGTTCCTCTTAAAGGCTTCCCCCACTCCGGCTCTCCCGTTTCCCTCCCACACAGGGAGTCCTCAGTGTATGGTGTTAGCTTGCTTATGGAAAGAGGAACCCCCCGGCTTAAAGGTCAGGGAAGCG
>CAAE01015039.1:358328-389916 GCA_000180735.1 Tetraodon nigroviridis | reverse complement strand
AGCATTCTACCCTACAAAGGCGAAGCCACAGAGTTCAGACTTAAGGTCAAGAGGACACATGTAGCAGATCACAGAAACCGCCACACAGTCATGCTTGTATGTCATCAGGCAAGCACGCGCATGTGCACGCTCAACCCTCAAGTCAACAGCTGATGAGCTATACATACAAGAGTTCTGACATCATGTCAACAGTAGGTTTCTGATAGCACAGTTGAAGGCATGCAGGCAGATGCCTTTGTGAGTGCTGGAGAACGGATGTTCGTGTTTTGGTCCCGGCTAAGTTTAACTCCTCACTCACAGCATCTCATCATCAGCATAAACGGGCATCTCCATGCATGGCATTTAACACTCCACTGCGCGTTCAGGGCAGAAGGAAGTGGTCATTTAGACGACAGCGATGGTGCCAGACCAATGGTGGGTCATTTAGTTGCAGCCAGAGGTCTGGAATTTTGCAGTAATCATTGGACCAAAATATTAAGTCTTTGAAAAATGTACTGTGTCTTTTGGAGCCGGTGTCTAAAGGTCTCAGGACGACGGGTGCATAAAATATCTGTCACAATGGATTTACTTGATATATTTTTGCCGCCTCATCTCAAATTTATCATTCCATTACAGCTAAGCTCTCTGTTCAAATGTGTTCAGACCGTGGCTTATTTCTGTGACAAATCTGGTCCCTTGCCGATTTAGTTCCACTTATTCCAAAAGCGTCTCCATAGACATGAAAAATCCACACAATAGTTGCATAATAGTGTATTCCGAAAAAGGAAAAATCAAGGTAATTAACAAATGACCCATAAGATGAAATCATCCATATTGATGGACGCAGAAGAAAAACCAGACCCTGTAGGTGAGTTGGAAGGCTTTCATCTAGGCTGAACCCCAGCTGAACTTTTGTTTTTAGCTGATGGGTCGGACACTATCAGCTCCATCCCTGAGCACTGGAAACCAGGAACAAATGTTCTCACCCACCATAAAGGAAAAATATCTGACACACACACACAATCATCCTGGGGCCAATCTTTAAAGACCTTTCCCCAATAAGCCAGTAGCTTCTATGCTGTTATCACCCACTGATGTCATGGACTCAATTTGGGGGGATTATTTTAATAGGAGCAGAGATGACCAGCGTGTTAGCCAAAGGAAAATGCGGATTCCCCAAACAAACCATGGGAAAAATGACGAGAAATTTGGCCGCACTATAATCTCTTTCTTCTAACAATGGAGTTTTGTATCATCACCACATTCTTCCACTGTAAATGTTCCGTGTTTGCAATTCCACTAATAAAAAAGGGCATTCCAGCTTTAGGCAGCAGGAAAGAAAAAAAGAGAAGGAGCACATGTAAAGTAGTGGAGAACAATGACTACACAATACTCTTGTGTTCCATTCGTCATCGCCCTTCAACGGCTATCTGCATTTAGGTGAAAGCACAAACAGGATAACGGTGACTCCACTTCCATTACGCATCAACTTCGATAAACACTTTGCACAAAAAACCTTTTTGTGGAAATAAGAACAATGGATGAGTTAAGGGGTCAAATATGATTGTGTGCAACGAGCAGGAAAGGTTAAAAAAACGATTTAACTAGAAGAAAACAACACATAGTTTGAATTCCTGATGTCTGATTTAAATAGCAGCGTGATAAACGAGCTGTTATCTACGTCAGTCCGATCTCTTCCTCCCTTTCATTTGTCTCTCTTTTATTTGCTTTTTATTGCTTTGAATTCTCAGGATGTAGTTCAACATTACTGCCTCTTAAGTTAGAGATATATTTCACTTCCATCTCCTGCATTGTGAGCTCCACTTCCCGTCAGTGTGTCGGTATTTCAACTGTCGACAGATCGGATAGAGAAGCGCCATCTGCATGTGAGAGCGCACGTTCTCCTCCTCTGAATCATAAACTGCGATCAGAGCTGTTTGTGTATCTTTTTTAAACTTGACTCCATATTAAACGCTTCTTCTCTGGATTTAGCGTCGATCTATGCTGGTGCTGTCGTGCTACAGCTGCCACGACTATCCAACTCTAGCATCATCCCTGTCCGACTCGTCCGAGATAAACGGGATGAAAACCACAAAGCAATGCATGAAACAGGTGGTCTAATTCAATGTCTTTACATCATCATGAGCGCATGAGATCTGAGTCATGATGTATGCTAGCGTCGCAGCCTTACATGGTCAACCTCTCCATCTCTGTCCCTGCTGGTCATGTGGCCTGTTACTGAGCAGGTGATGGCCGAATGCTCCTCTACATTCCTTGGGAGACCTTGATGGTGTGCAGTCACAGCAGGAGCGTTCTTACGAGCCGAACATGTGACTCTCCATCTGGTTGCGAGCTTATCTGTTATTTTGCCGGGCATGTTGACAAGCATGATGCAATTGATGATGACTCATATTTGGTTGCTGCACAAATGTTGATTCAACATGAATGAAATCTAAGCCGGGATACTTTGAGAAGTACGGAAGCTTCGCGCATCCACCACATAAACTCCGGCCGTCTGCTGTAACATCTGGGAAAGTGTGAAAAAGAAAGCCGATAAAAAAAATGATTCAACACGATGTGAAGGAAAAGCATAAGCAAAATTAATCAGCAACGTTAACGTTTGGTTTACGTGCTTTGGTTTGACCCCTCAGAGAGTGAGTAACCAACTGTATTTTGACATCTGCGACAGGCCTGTGCAGTTGTCGGAATTTGAGCAATATAAATTGCCCGTCCATGCAGGAACCAGCTTTGGAGAGCTGATGAAGTGGGCCTGCAGCGTCACACATCCTCCATATATGTTTTTGAAGGGACTGTTTTAGATTTGCTCCGCAAAAGCTCCGTTTTAGGTTTAAATTCAAGAGATATTGCCCTTATTGAAATTCATCAGCGGTCTTCAAATGAGCTGGATCAGTTTTGTTCCAGAATGATGGCCACAAACTAGAAACTTTTTTTCAGTGTTTGAAACATATTCAAGTTCTTGGTTGGTTCTTTGAAGATTTATCACGCTTACTTTGTTCTTTGTGACATGTCGTTTCGCTAAGTGTCATTATGAGTAATTTTACCTTGTAGTAAAATAGTCAAAAGTAATAGAGCCTGAGTTTATAATGTCAAATCATGCATTTAATGACTGCTGAATTCTCTCCAGTTTTCCTGCAGCCTGCATGTGATTTCTTACAATATGACCTAAGGAAATGCCACAAAATCTCACAAATGACAGTAAAAATTATCGTTATAAATATCGTATATATGGAGGCAACAGAGATGCAACCATGGATTGATTACCCGTAAAAGTATAATGACGTTTAACAATCTCAATAAATTTTCTTTACCCCCATTTTAAAATGGAGGTAAAAAAAAAAAAAAAGATGTCTCGGATATAAACAAGTGTCTAAAAAGAAAGGTGTCATTTTTTGCAAAGCTTGAAAATGATCATGGAAAAGCAGACATGCTGTCAGAGGATTGGAATGTGAAATGAAGTGGGGAGGCTTGCAGGCTGCGTGTGTGGGAGTGGGGGCAAGGGGGGGGGTGGCCTCTGATGTGGGACAGGTGTGGTTCTACCAATAGAGCAATCTCTGTTATTGGCCAACCAACCTTTTATTACCACTTTTTACTCAGCCAATCACATTCAAACTCTAGTAAACAGGTACAAAAAACTCATATACACACACACACACATACACGGAAACACACCCATCCACAGTCCAGCAGCAACAGCAACTTAAAGAGCAGAGTGTAGTTCTGGAGGACGGTCTTATTTTTCCAAGCATGTTTCTGTCATTATCATTCCTGGACTAGCTCATGTTTGAAGTTAGCAGGCTGTAGAACAGCGTCGAGCTCGTGGTGGGATGTGCAGGAGGAGATGATCGGGAAAGCAGGTGCTGTGATTGGGGCCTCACGAAGAGACAGACAGACACAGACGAGCTGGAGAAGACGGGGAAATGTGTGTAAAACCCATGACCTGGACTTTGACACTGTAATTTGTTTTCATTTCCACTTGCTTTTGCCACATCAGTGGTCACTCTGCTCTATTCTAGTCCCCTGCAATGTTTATCTGGAAGGCTGTCCATCCATGCATGGCGAAAATAAGTTTTAGTTTTACACGTCCTAGCAGAAAAGAAGTATTTCTGATCCCCGATTGTTGTGATTACAGAAAACTGGAGAAACAAATGCTACAAAACTGCTGGATCTCATTTGTTATTCATCAAAATAATGCTTTTAGTGGATCAAAAGCAGCCAGTTAAAATATTTCCTCTTCTCGGAATCCATAGTGGGTGTGCCAAGTGAATAATGTGATGAAAGAAAACCTAAGAAGTGACTGGCTTCTCATAGTCAGAACAAGACTGGAGAAAATGTGCAAATAATGTTTGGATGTGTGCTCTGCTCCTACAAAATACATTATAATATCTGCTTTTTCAGATCATTAGCCAAATGATAGCTGTTTAGAAACTTGACAGAAACATAAACCACCATCTAGACATGAAAATATACAATAGAGCAGGTTGCAGTGCATGTACTGTATACACAGCTGTGCACAGCACAGCAGCAAATAAAGGCGACCTGACGTGCGTGCTTAAATGAAGGCTAATCGATAGCATGCCCCCAGAACTGTGAATTTGAGGAACTGTGACCTGTTATGGCTGGACAGTGAGTGCAGCAGCCAGCCAACAGGAAGCAGAGCTCTGTTCACCGCTGCATGCTGGGACACAATGACGTATGTGTGTCTGCACGGGATGTCTGTGTGTACAGGCTCGAGCTCATGGGATAAGCTTTTCTGAGGGTGTATATTCTCCTCAGGCTCTCTGTTTTCTCAGTCTGTTTTCTTATCTAATTGTGTCCACGTCTGGCTCTGTGTGTCCTCTCTGCGCGTCCGTCTGTTTAGGACTTCAGTTTTACTTGCTGCTTTCTTTCCAGTTGTATAGTCTGCGTCCTTGGTTCATAAATAAACACAGATTCATTATTTAATTCTTTAACGATATTGATCAAATGTTCAGTCAGACTGCAGAGCAGCACGTAGCGGTTATAAGTGCACACATGTGGAGCTGGTTCCCCCTCTGGATTGAACAGTCAGCTCTCACATCAAGTGACCTCTCACCTTTTGATGAGGGATATGTTAAAAGAATACAACTATAAACATCTTGTTCTGACTACGGATAAAGGAAAAAAAAAACAGAAAGAAGGATTTTAGTGATAAATCAGAGCACAGCACAAGATAAGATTAAACAATGCCGCTAGCAATGACTCAATTCAAGGAATTGTAGAACCACAACCCCTCCAGCACATAATTTAAACATCTCACATTTAATTTCTGTAGAGTGCATGCAAGTTGTGTTTATCGGTTATGTGCAAATTTCTGGAATGGGTTTTGAACAGAGCAGCTAATTTTCCCATTTGCCATTAGGAGGAGGCTTTTTTACTTCATTAAAGTTGATCCCTGCCATGACATTTTTAAATAATTATAGACTGCTGCCTGTCCATTACATTTGTATATTGGTGTGTGTAAAAAAAACTTGAGCACAAACTGAACTTTGGGCTTCACTGCATCTGATGGGGCAAATCAGGCACAAATGGGATCTGTGAGGCAAAGTCAGTCTTTCCTATTAAGCCTTATTTTTTCAGCTGCTCCCGCTGGGTTAAGCTCTCACTGTGGTTTGTTCACATTATCTCTGGCAAACAAGACCCAAAACATGACCTGGGAACTCGTCTCCGTCACGTTGCTCCCCCTGAAAACACGTTTCTCCTGCACATTATGGGGAATAGGTCCAGACAAGCAGATCTGTCAGTGTTCCACATTAAAATGACATTAATTCTGCACCAGGACTGCATTTTACATTCTGCTCTGACTGCAACAGATGCACCAATTTAAAACACGCCTGATTTTTAATAGAGTCTGACTTCAGTTTGGGGCTAATTATTTGCCAAGCATTTCAATATTAAATAACTACGCTGCTGGAACTGTCAGGCTGAATTTTTATTGAAAATTCAGATTATTTCCACAAAGTGCACACAGTGTAATTTCAAATTTATTTGACCTGATGGTTCCCATGTGCTTTAATTTTTACAGCAGAGTGTTTGCTAAAGGGAAAATGGGCCCATTACGCCTGAGAGGAGGGTGGCACATTCCTCCTAATAGCCCCGCTGTAATGACCCTGGCATCTGCAAAGCACTGTGTCATTTCCAAAACATTACAGGGGTTATTTGGAAATGATTCAGCAATACCAGGCCACTGAGAATTGTGAACCATCTGATAAAGTGAAGCCTAAGGCTCAAAATCAAGAAAGGGAAAAAAAAATAATCTGAAATTGAATTTAGAGCTTCCAGGGCTTGTATGGCTCCAGGCCAGCTGAGTCATCACCACCTGGAAAGCCATTAACGATGCCCCTTGACGAATGCAATCTTCCCTCTGTAACCACAGAATGTTACTGGGCAAACAGATGAAAGCTTTACACATTCTAAAGCACTTATCTTCCAGATAATTCAAACCTATCAATTACAGATGGGAATAAATAGAAATAGATTCAGAGCTGTGGTTATTTGATGACTCTGCGTCTTTGAATGGGTGAGCATGGCGCTCCGGGGGTGCCTCAAAGCCCTGACTCACTTTTTTGACTTGGTTTTTCTGCGTATCACGTGTGAAACAGGGGTAGCGCGACTTCATACTCTAAAGATCTATGGTGCAATACCATCTGTACTATGGGGGGCTCTTACAGGAGTGCAAAAACCAAAACCGGTCAAAATAAAAATGTTAAAAACACATTTTGCTGGATATTTTTGTTTAAAGTTCCTAAACCAATGTTGACTCCTACGGAAGGCTCTAGCTGGGGCAAATACCAGCCGAGCCAGTTGCCACCGGCTGCTTATGTAACTTTTTGAACTGTAAAGTTGATACTGGCAATCACGCTTCCTGTAGCTCGCAAGTGCCGATCCAGTCTGTTAACCACTGAGAGGAACACGTCCCCCGACAGGATTCTGGTTCTGGTCTACCAGCTGACCTGCTCAACCCTGACCTGTGATCGCCTGCCAAGACTGCTTCCAGTGAAGCCCGAACGCGGCCGAGTTTGATCTGCCCCCCTGCGGTGTTTATGAGGTTAACCTGATCTTATGAGAGAGATATGATGGGACGTGCACCTATGTGTGCACCTGAACGTAGAGCTACACGTGGGTCCTGTCTCTGGACTATCACACATCTGCTAAACAAAAGGATTCCACTGATTTGCTCCACAACAATGGAAGGTCTATCTGCACGAGTCTGTTACGAGAATAAAAAGTTGAATTTAGTCTTTAGAATAATGTAAAAGCTCAAGGAGTGTGTGCGTGTGAGTGCGCGCATACACACCAACGTTCCGGAAGTCTGCAGGAACCTCCCGCTGATCTTCGCCCCCAGTGGATGAGATCTTATTGTGGGTTTGGAGCCCCAGAGCAATTAGGTGAGTTTATGGTAAGCACCAGGAAGCGGAGAGCCTTGTCATCCTGTCAGGCCTGATTTCCCTTTCTCTCTCCAAAGGCCAACCTCTCTGGTCAGTCAAGGGTGGACACACACCACAGCCGTGCATTTGAGGTGAGGAGAGCCACAGCACTCACTTCATTTTAAACTTCCTGGAGCTGTAGTTTTGTCGCTAAGCAGTTTAGACCATAACATGTTTGCTGTATATGATCCCTGGCAACATTAACGATCTCCATCCAGGAAAGGGGCAATGAGAGGATTAACTTATTTAACTTACAGTTATACAAGTAAAGCAGTTCTATAATGGCACTTAGAGTAGGCCTCTCCGATAATGTGGTAGGGATTTTATTAAATGTAGGACTATAAATACCTGTTTGGACATTTAAAAAAAGGAAAGATTTACCTCTTGTCACATGTAATGAACTAAAATGTCAGGAATGTCAAAAAGGGAATCTGTATCAACACATAACAGTTTCTGAAGGTATCTACAAAAGCAACAGCAGACAGCTGTGTGATATCCTGCCATGGCAAATCTAAAACATTCTTTCCACAGGGAGAAAAAAAATGCATTGTGAGCAGTGAAGGCGCGCATAACATGCACAACATGAATGAAAAAAAAAAAAAAATCAAAGTTGCACCTCCCTGTGCAGTCCCGAGTGCATTTCCCACACGGTTGAAGTCTTTTTTTCCGACTGCAGAGCCAACAGAATACTTCATCCACTGCACCTCCGAGGCCTGCGTATCCTCTGGAGTCTCCCTGAAAGTTGCACCTCTTCACTAAAGTGTTTGCTTGAAAACTATATAAACACAGTTACACAATAAAAAGGCGGGTCTTATGTAACAAATTTCAGCCAACGCTTTGGGCCCAAATGGAACAATTTTCACAGCCTTGAGCTTCCCATCCACCCATTCACTAATGCAAAGACAAACTAGCCTTCAACTTCCGCCTCCACACATCTGCACTGATTACAAAACGCAAAGATCACTAATGTGCAGCATCATTTTCTACTTACACTGTTATTACACGTGGTGACATTTATGTGAATAATTTGTTCTTCTCTGTCACACGGCAACTAAAGTCAGCAGATTAAAGCTGTTTGTGAGTCAGACTCCGGTAAACGTGCGCGACTGACATTAGCGTGTGAAAGCAAACTCCCCAAAAACATTTCAAACGTGAAAAGTCACAGATCCATGGAACATTTAAGGCAACTGTTAATTATCTCTACTGTAATGGAATAGTTCAGTGGCTGTGTGTTCGAATAAAACAAGCCTCTATTGGTAATTTAAACCAGTGAAAGTTAGGAGGGCAGTTCTAACAACCATTAGGAAATTTTCCAACCACATTTGCAGGAACAAAACTAGATATTGTACACAAGCACTATCAGTAACTCTGTGGTGTAGGGGTCCTAAACCTGAGGAACGTAAGCACCACCTTTCCAGAGCAAAAAAAAAAAAAAAAAAGGCATAAAGAAACATTTATCCTGAGGATAGGGTTCCTTCAGAGCAACTGCATTAATGAACTGGTGGTTTTAGCGCTGGCACGGTTTTGTGCCGGCTCTGCTCTGTGCGTGACTGTGGAGGTTGTCTGGTGGAGAAGAAGTGTGTGTTTTTAGTATGATCCTTGGCGTGAGAACAGCCCGAGAGCGGACATCACACCACACTGTGACAGCCGAGGGCAGACAGGGGAGGCAACGTGCACCTCCCCGCCCGGCCACGGTACCTGGCCGCAAAACCAATCATATACACACACACGCGTGAACGTGCATGCACATGCAGAACTCTTCACAACCGCAATCAATTAAATGGACTTCAGACTTTGTGCTTCCAAACCAAGCAAGTTTAGAGATAAAACAAAAAATAATGACATTTGTTCCTCTGGGAAGACTTAAATGTGTTGTACAAGTGTGTTTTGAGAGATCCTGGTGGTGCCAAAGCTGATTTAGACTGAATAATCCAATAAATCAGCTCCCGACGGAGGAACCCTGCAGTAGACCTGCACAAATTACACATAGGCGCGAGAGACGAGCACTTGCCCTGCGGTCTCCAGCCTCCTCCTGACATTCTGCAAACATTGTGGCACCCATACGCCACATACTGTCTTCTGACTCACCGTCATGTGGAAATTAGACGCCTGAGTCTCACCTCCTGCACGAGGAAGAAAAAACTCTGGAGCACAGTAACAGTGAGTAATGCTAAATAAACACGCAATCACGCATGATCATTAAGGAGAAAAAGTGAGATTTCTGTCTTACTGTCCAAAAATATAACTACACAATGACAGTGTGTAGCTGTATAGAAATGAACAATTTAATGAGTGCAACAAAGTTGATAAACAGAACCTGACAGATGTAACGAGAGCATCCTGTCAGTACAATGAGGTCTGAAAGCACGTCTGAGCTTCTCACAGTATGCAGCTGCAAATTACACATTCATGTGTTTTCTGATGGACATTTTTCCAACTGTGCCCAGTCCAAGAACACATGTGCAATAAACTCATTTTATTTCTGTTTTGGCCATTAGAAACTCTTCAGGGAAACATGTTGTTTGCTGCTTGAGCAGGTAATGGCCAATAAGCATATTAGAGCATTTTCCTCTATAAAACTCAACCTGCTGGGACTGAAAATGCAAAGGAAAAAGTTGATGGAAGACTAAAACAAGAAAAAAATATATAAATGCTCGCTCCAGAACATTGAGCGAAGAAGGTACTAATTAACATTCATGCAGGTGAAGTGATCGAAGCTTGTAATGAATCTTAAAATGAAATTACCGGAACACGTTTGGAGCGTTGTCCGGATCTATCATTAGGCCTCCTAATCCTACTAACATTTAACTGTTCACTGATTTGGGAGTTTGACAGTAATTTCTCCAGGGTGAAATGAGAACCACAGTAGTGGGACGGTCTCCTCCGCTAAAAACGTGACAATTAAACACATGGGAACAACAAGCCGCAATGTTTCCGATTCAGAGAGACGTCTGCGACGGCATGCTGCAAAATGTGACTGTTCCTTCAGCCCGTCCTCTCAGGACACTGTCCAACAATGCCACGTCACACACAGACAAGGCCGGGTGTTTGCCGACTGTCCGCACCAGCAGGAAGACAGATGGGGAGCGAAACTCCGGAGCACCTACAGGTGAACGCGTTTCTCCCCGAGGAATTTCAAGTCTGAGTTTTTTCCATTGGCATGCATCCTTTTTTTGTGTTTGAACAAAGACGTGAATGACTAAAAGGGTGTGAAACACCAGTTTATTTCAAGGTGCATGTTGAAACGGATACAGGTGGAGGTGCGTCATGCGTCAAAGGGCCCGGTGTTTGCCGGCTTATCCTTGACATGCGGTGTGAATACAAAAGCCTCTCCAAGAAATGTGAGATGAAGAGGTGAAGAGTTTAGACCTTGCTCACTGTCTCCGAGGCCCTTGGCCCTGAAACACGTCCGAATGTTGAGAAAAATAGTGCTCAAGAAAAGCCGAAGAGAAGACAAGAGAAGAGAGGCCGGGATCCTGCGGGGGGAGGAACAGAGGGAGAGCTGGAGCCTTGAAGCTTTATCCCAATTAGATTGTCTGATTTCTGCTTGGTTAACGGAGCACAGCAGCGTGGAGCAGAGGCAATGGTGGCATCAGCAGTCAAACACTTTATCTAGAGTCGCTCGATATCAGCAGTGTTTGTCGAGTCCTCTTTGAACAGCAGCAGTAAAACCGAGTTATGGCCGAGGTGACCAGAATTCTACTGCGTTTTTATTTTTCAGCAGGAAGGACTGATGGATTTGGGATGTAAAACTCTGATTAAATAATCAAATGAAATAAAATAAGCGATTAAACCCTTAGACCATATCTGCTGTAAAATGACAGCCCTGACATAAAGAAGTAGAAGATTTTCTCTCTCTGCTTCATTGCCTTTAAATATATATTTTCATACAAACTGCCTCTGGTAGCCTCACAAATACTGCTTATCTGCCTCATTAATTCATACATTAAGAGCTGATTCACTGATAAGGGCAGCAAGCGGAAAATAACCAAGAGGAGCACAACCTTTTTATTAAAAATGAACTTGTGACCCCAAACATTGCAGCACAAAATAGGGGTTTTGTTTCGGTTCATATGGTGACCTCAGTGACCTTTGGTACGGCTCTTCTCCACGCTGCTGCACCTGGACCACATCCTGTGTCTTCCGCTGCTCAGTCCCACATACCAAACCAGACATTCACACACCCACGGTGACGGCTGAGGGTGACCCGGTCATCTTGTGAGTCTGAGAGAGGTTTCTGTTCACAAGCGTGCCACAGCCCGCAGCCTGACGGCTGGCGGAGGAGGAGGAGGAATCTATGGCCGAGAAGGTGACAGCAGGGTGGGGTTAAATACTCTATTCATGTTCTATTCATGACTGCTACAAATCTCAAAACAAGAACAAGAATCCTGCTTAGCTACATAACCCACAGAGCGTAATTACCATATCAAATATATTGCTTATTGAGGAATACAAAGATCCCATTTTACTTTTGCTCAAGGTTTCCAGAGCAGCTGTGTTTACAGTTGCACAGCAAGTTCC
Source organism: Tetraodon nigroviridis (assembly GCA_000180735.1). Lineage (NCBI taxonomy): Eukaryota > Metazoa > Chordata > Actinopteri > Tetraodontiformes > Tetraodontidae > Tetraodon > Tetraodon nigroviridis. The sequence goes on along the minus strand of CAAE01015039.1, from coordinate 377,953 downwards.
TGCTATAACCAACTACGGTACTTGAATCCAGTGGTTGATTCATGAGAAAACTTTTCTCATGAAAAAGAAAGTTCTGAAGTATTGATGATACAAGTATAAACATTTCAGAAAATACTTCGGAATGTGCTGTTTGTTCTAAGACGCTAACAAAGTTAGAATTCGCAGGAAAGTGAATAGGAGAGAGGACGCGAGAGAGCTACGAATGAACACACCAGACAAGGAACCAGACAGACAAACAGGGAGCGGAAGGGCAGGCTAACTGTGCTCGGAATGTGACAGGCAGTCGGTACTGCACAGTGACCCCAGCCCACATGCTCCTTGGCAGGCTCCAGGTGTCTCGGCCTCCTCCACTGTTCACACACGGATGTGAAGGCTCCCTGAAGGAAACCAGGTTGGTTCTGTCGGGGAAGTCATATAATAGGGCGGCGGGGGCGGGGTGGGGGGTGGGGGGGGGGTAGCATCTGCATCTGCGGGCTGTCTAGTCAAAGCAGGGCTTCTGTACGCTGGTGTTAATTGGGGGGCAGCTACATAAGGCAGGAGCAAAAAGGCGCCCACATGGTTATAAAGCATGAGGACTCAACCTAAATATTACGTCTATAAAAACACGACCTAAATACTATGTCTGCGAAACAGAATTTTCCATTCGTCCCAAAACTTGAATTGACACCTAAACCTTTTACACTTGTTATGACAGATTTTTAGCCCTTTTCAATAACTATTATTTTCCAGTCTTAGACAGCTTAACTCGCAGTACCTGTGAACAACAACCTACTATTATAAACATAAATAAAGTCATGACGTCAGAGAAGTGGCCTCAAAACAGTCAGAGGCAAGTTCAGAAACTGGAATTAAAATTAGACTTTGGGTAAAATCACCACGCCAACTTCTAAGGCGAACTTGGTAATTTGTCTAAAATGTTATCCTTTAACTTGGTGCACTTGTGTTAAAATGTCCTAGCGTGATAGCGAAATTATCTGATAACCAAAGGTTCAAAAGGACACTCGCAACTGCTGTGAGACAGCATAGAAATCGCCACTTGCCATGGCTGCTACGCCCAATGTCTACCCGGTTTCTGAGACTCTAAACAAATTTCTGGCTGACAGAAGGTTGACGTCATGTAAACCGGCTAGTGCAGGAAGTCTAACCGATGACAATGGTTCACCATTTTACCTCTTAGGGGCCAAACTGGCCACCAAGCAAAACAGAGCACAAAGAGCTTTTCTTGTGGTTTTTAGCTGTAGGTACACTCATTTCACCCTCCCCCACGCCAAGGAATCACACGCGCAAGAACACAAACACACATGCCCTACTTATGTATACATGTTTGTTTTCCCTGGCACTTTAACTACCTGGTTTGACGTAGAAACAGACTGAAAAATGGAGTGTAATGAATTAATGAGCAATGCTGTGTAAATCATTGTGCTACCTTGACCACACAGGGACAAGCATTTGGACACCGTCCCTCACTGGCTTCCCGGTAATGACCCAAACAGCCACTTATGTAACCGGGAGCACTCCTAAATCTGACAATGACTCTATTTTGCTGCATAAAACCATTTATTTCAGGCAGAACTGCACAAAGGTTATTTGTTTAACCAGTTAATCAATCTTGTGCTCCAAAATGAAGTATACATTCTGTAGCAAATTCGCAACCGCGCGTCAGAGGGAGCGTCAAAGACAGAAAGGTAGATGCAGGGTGTTCTGTTTTATCATCAGAAATGGATAAACGTATTAAAGTAAAAAGCAACCTTATGTGTTGCGGTGATGAAAATGGATCATTGTGTGCGATACAACTGATGAAACATAATTACCAGTGTGAACAAATGTTCCCTGGTGGAGTCTAAGTGACAAACAGCGTTCACAAGACACGCCTGTCGAGGATATGACTGTGGAAAACTTCTGTGGGAAGCTGGGAGACAGCAACCAGGTATCTGCTGTCCAGCTACCAGGATGGTGCATTTGTACACCATCGTGGGCACGGACACACAGCCACGCGTAAAGGAGGAACAGAGAAGCGGTGGAGCCCATCACCTCGTGGGAGGCCACTGCTGACAGTTAGAATGGAGGATGTAGTTAATGAAAAGCAATTTCACAGGTTCTTCTGCTCCAGGTATGGAGGGTGATGGTGTCCTTGGTGAACCTGCTTCTGTTTACAAACTGCAGCAGGTCCACAGGATCAAGTGGATCAAGGGAGCCCGGGGGAATGGAGACGATGAGTGTTTGAATCAACCACTATGCGCTCAACATCGGTAGAGGAGTCAGGTGAAATGACCTCCAATCTCGGAGCACCAGCTGTTGCTTATATTGAAGCCGAATCCTCCATCTTTGCTTTTCTCCCGTGTTTTCCGTCCCCTCTTGACGATAAATCCCCGAGTCTGGCATCGAAGGGACGGGCCAAGTCCCAGATTCCTCATACAGTACAGCAGCATTTTGTAATCAACAAATAGATGGGCCCGTGGCCAGCCATGGGGGGGGTAGGAAACTCACTTCCTGATTGCATTTTTCTAATGTTTTTGGGTTACAAAAAGGTCCTCACTGAGTCACTCAGGATGTTTGCTGTTGAATGAGCAGGAGGCTCATCTGCATTCAAAGTCTGATTGTGACAATCGCCCATCAGGGTTTCAGTCTCCAGGGAACGGCAGATGGTGATTATATCAGCGCCGTGACTGGTGATGTGTGTATGAGGAACACACCAATGTCAGAACGAGTGTAAAAGAAGCAGCAAATGGAGCAGCGGTGGCACCTTTATTGACTACAGGAAATGAGTGACCGTAATGGTAGTTCATTTCAAAAAGGACCCTAATGATTTTCTATGCAGAACGAAGATAAACAAAGGAAAAGTGCAGATACTAATTGAAATGTCCCACAGTCCTGAATCTGTCATGATACCATTCCCCATGAGTCCGATACAAAGAGAAAACAAACAGTTGCTGGTTCCATTTGGAATGGAAGCAATCTCCCGATTGCAATGTGAGGAAATGCTCTGGCTGGGCGCCGTGCATACAAATGTCACCTCTGCCACAATATGCATAAATGCGGTACGGCGGCTGAAGGCAACAGCTCTGAGCTGTGCAATCAATATCCCGGCTGCCGGCGAGGCCGTGTGGGGGCTGTTAGGACCAGTGAGCCGAGGAAAGTGAGTCTGATGCAAAATGACAGGTGCTTTGACACCAGCCATCGCACCATTTACCTCATTGTAATTCTCTCCCATTCATAGACTCTCAGACAAACACTGTAGCTCTCCTCGCTTAGCAACCCCATAATGTGGCGTCCCCCATAATGTGTAACCCATCTTCTGTACTGCCACCACTTAGGTTACAACCCCAATCAAGCAGTACTAAAAACTATCATTCTTTAGCCTTTAAAAGACTTTTTCTGCAGCCCAAAGTTGTTTTAAAAGTGTGAGGTCTCTCAGCTGGGCGCTGCACAGTCTGATCACGTGTTTATGATGCAACCTCTCCATATGTGTCATTTGGCAAATAAAAAAAATGTAGTCACCTTGGTCTTTTTTTGTTGAAAATAATTCGTAAATACGCTGAGGATCCGTCTCAGTCTTTCCTGCTGTTGCGTGTGAACCTGCACGCACTAACGCTGAATGAGCACAACGACTCTCCAATCCAGTTTCACATTCAACTTTCCCCCCCCCCCCTGCTGTCATTTTATGCAAAGACTTCTCCATACCTCTCCTCTCCTGCTTTCTGCCCCGGGTCTGGTGATCAGCGCGGTGTCACCGCACACCACGGCTGCATCCTCCACGAACACGCAGTCGGGGAACGACTCGTCTGCGGGGAGCTCCACCACCTCCAGCCCGAGCTCCGTCCTCAGGATGTCGACGTACGCCCTATGGTCCTTCCGCGCCCCGTCTACGTCCACCTCCGCCTGGGTCATCCGGAGCGCACCCTTGGCCAGGGACGCGGGGATTCCTCGGACAACAGCGTGGGTGTAGTGACCAAATTCAGCCATAATTCTGCCTTCCCTGCACTTGGCACGCGCAAACCAGAGGCGAGAGAAAGAAAGAAGTCAGCGAATAAGCGTCAAAAGCTGATTTACCTAGCGACAATTTCTTGATATTTTGAGTCTTTATTGTCTGCAGAATTCGGTGTCACTCACCTCTGCCCGTCCACTGCCAAGCGACGGCGCGTCGGCGATGACGCGCACATCACGTGTTAAGCTTTGCGTAAAACCAACGAGGCGCTCGGCGCGCAAGTGGCAGGCAGCGAACTGAGGCTGGACACCCAAGAAGCGCCTTCACTGCACATCCCAGGTTCTTCCCATCTGCGCACAACTTTCACTTTGTTTGGGTCTGTAGAAAACAAAATACTTTATGTGTTTAACACAAGGAAACACAAAACAAACTGTTTGTTACTTGCGTCCTAATTAGTTCGTCTGTATTGTCATTTATTTTATGTGCTATATCACGTGTGTTTTTTTTTAACGTATGTTTTTGTCATGACAATAAAACTGGAAGACAAAGAAAGTTTTCATATATAATTGAATGTTCAGTGACTGATCAAATTCTTTCTGCGATGGCTCTGTATTCGGACCACTAACTTTTTGACAGAAGACCAACCAAAGTGCTTTTTGCCTTTTACTGAAATATGATTCAAAACTCTTCTGGGGCCATTTTTTTCCCCCTGATGGCTTAAAAAAAAAGAGGCTGCAGAAAAAGAGATTACAGGGTCACGTCTTTGAATTGACACTTGAGAGTTTAGAGATATCTGGAGCTGCTCGACTTTGAGGCGCAGCGTTCAAACGGTCTGCTTATGAAGAGTGAGGGAGGGGACCATATTCCCCGTGGTGCCATCTGAGGAAGCTTCTGGGCCTGGGGAAGCTCTCTAAATGAATGGAATGCTTCTTCAGACATCCCATATGCACATTCTTCCACTGCAGGACTTCAGTTTGTCTTTTCTTGGTCCAAATTCACCCAATTATCCCTGACTGTGCTATACATTCCAGGGCGTTGCAGGAGCTACATATCCCCATTTTTCCACTCCAGCTAGTGATCACCATCCACGACCAGTCTAACCCCAAATGCTAACATCTGTCTCACCCCAGCATGAGACCCCCCCCCCCCCCCCCACTCCGCCCCTTAATCGTTCCTCATCTTGGATGTGCGTGGGCCGAGAAAAGACCCTCTTTCTATTTTTCTCTCCTGGAATTTGAGCTACTTCAGATGAAGGAAGCCCTCATTCCTCAGAAACACCTGGCGGGTGCATGCTGCAGCTATTCGAAAAATGAGACACAATCCTCCACCTGCAGATGAAGCTGCACTAAAAGTAGAATCTCCTATTTGTCTGGTATGATTGGACTCCAGATGAGATCCAGCAGAGATCTAAAGTGTCACGGCATGATTGCACAGGTGCACCCTTCCAATGAAACCTTAAGCTTTCTGACATACATTTAAATCCAATTACCACAGAAAGCAGTGAAGCAATTCTTTTGTTTTTTAAGAATTTAAGGCTCTTTGTGTTATAAGAAAGCCTGGAGTGCATTATAAGAGCAGGTGGGAAGACTATTTTTTAAAATTGAGATTTTTTTTCTAAGGAATCAACAGACTGATTAAAAAAGAGGTAGCTCAGTCTGTGGCTGCCCCCTGGACTCAAGGTGATAGGAGAGAGGAGCGCCCTGGCCAAAGCGTCTACTGTCATGGACAACACCTCCCACCAGTTTTGTTGACTTAAATCACGTTAGTCTTATAACAAGGTTGCAGCTAATGGTTGCTGAGTAGTTTCGATAAAATCTAAGAAAGAAACTGTATTTCAACACTGGCATAGATATCCACGGCCAGACTTGCTGTCTTCCCTTCTTCCACTCCAGCCAGTTAGCTTCACACCTCAACAGCTGACGGGAGTCTAACTTAAAAACATATCAACTTAACATACTAAAAATAGAATAAGATATTAACACGCTGGCTGCATACTCTACTCCTCCACTTTTCACTCCATCGCGTCAGGGAACAACTGTTCGACTGTGCTGATAGAGGTGGGGATGCACCATCTCAGCAGAAACCTGGTGGAAAGCTGCACACACACTACACACACACACACACACACACACACACACACACACACCATTCTACAGCTTCTTCACATGAAGAAGCTGACACAGAAAGAAAGTGTTGCTAGTACATACTGCTTCTGAGTCCTGACATTTATCTTGAATGTGCCCCAGTGGAATCCCTTATTCAAACATGTCAAGCTGTCCTGTACTGTTCCATCTGCCACTCAGATGTGCACGAGGAGGCTGAAGGCTGCTTACCACAGACTTCCTGTGAACAAATCTGTTTCTTCAACTGTGAGAGCTCCTGGTGGGATCTGACAATGGGTTTCCATTACACTGAGCCACAGCACAGTAGAAAATCTGTCAGGTGTTAGTGAGGAGTGAAATCACTCCACTGGAGACTGTGGAGCTCCCCTGGTACCTCTGCTCCAGAACACTGAGCAAATCCAATGATAAGAGAGAGAGAGAGAAAGAGAGAGAGAGAGAGAGAGAGAAAGAAAGGGAGGGAGAGAGCGATTTTTGTTGAACTGGTCTCCAAATGTGTGTGTTGGGGGCTCTCAGACAGTCTTTGTGGAAAATATTATGTGAGCTCAACTGTAACACAGAGACGTATGTCCAGCATTTGGAATGTTTCCTGCACCGAAAGGGCAATCATGGAATGAAGATCACTGACGTACAATGGCAACAAAATTTCCGACTGCTATAACACTGGAGCATACGCAGACGCACACACACACAAACTTATTCCAGAAATGATTAAAACAGAATTTCACCATGTTCCGTCAACACAAAACACTGTTTTTGGCTACTATTATGCAAATATGGGATTAATCTTAGATAGAGAACTGGATTTTGGAAGATTTTTTGTCGGTTGTGCAGATCTTTGTGTTTCTGAGATAGAGAGATAGAGATCTGTGCATCTAGATAGATGAATGGATCAAGAGGAATATAAGACATATTTGGGATTATTTATACCAAATGCAGCAGACATTTGACATCCGATGCAGAAAACTGTGAAAGCTGGGGGAAACCCCTGCTTCAACTTAAATTTACTAAAAGGACACTGACTCTAATCCAAAAAACAAACGTTAAAAAGCACACGTGCTCGCAAATACACGCCCCCTCAACAAATAACCCCCGGCCCAAACCCCCCAGGAGGGGCTTCTTGGAGCCGGTCAAGGCATCTTTTATGGATGAAAAACACAGACTCGGCAGAGAACACGGTAGAAACTCACCTGAGAGGTTTCCCTTTCAGCCTCCCGAGTGCTGCTCCGTGAAACCAGGACAGAGAACACAGGGGAGAGAGAAACTTTCCATCCTCGTGTCCCTCTTTGGAATCTGCTGCGTCTTGTGCGCACGAACTAATTTGCGTGGATGGTATTTAATTAGATCGCCCAGATGTAGACTGCCAAAAACAATACACTAAAACGTTTTTTTTTCTCCCTCATCTACCCCCTTGTGGAAAATTTCATCACTTTGCTTATCTACCTTAGGTACCAGCCGCCCCACCCCCACTGAACCGTGATGGACAGGTTGCGTGAAAAGTCAAATGGCCTCAAGGAATGAATGCAAAGGAATTTCCCTGCACGAAGAACATATTTAACAATCCTCTAAGCTGGCAGGAATGCTTTGTGGTCTGCTGGCCAAAGGAAGAGAAATATGTTAATAATGTAGGCTACTGCCCTACCAAATATGGTAATATTGTTACGTCTGAGCTCCGGTGCGCATCTGGAAACGCTTAGTTCTTCTGAATAAAGGCTCTGGAAAGCCAGAAATAGACACTGTTAAAGATCCCTGCCCACACCTTTACGCACACAGAAAAACGTAGCTATTTTAAAAGTGGCCACAGCGACCTGCTGATCTGAAACGCGTAGTTTTGATCGACACATTAAACAAACGCGCCATGATATGAATTCATATTTGTTCCACGTCTTTGGGCGTCATCTTAAATATTTATATTAGAGGAGTTTTGGCGTGTTATTTTTCAACTTTTGATCTGACATTTGGCGCACAAACGCGTTCACAAAGGTCTGACTGTACCCCGAAAAGGTCCGAACATGACGAGTGCGCACACGAATAGTCTCCCGACTTCTCCGGTGAACTGGTGCGCGCCTCGGGCAGAGGGAGAAATGAAAGGAGGATAAACAAGGAGGGAAAAATGTGAGACGGAAAAGTGTGTTCAGATGGGATTCAGGGGGGGAAAATCCATTTGAGGCAGAAAAAAGAGAAGGTTTAGACAGGGTGGAGCTTAGGACTTGGATGGAAAATGCGCCGAGAAACATTCCTGGCATAGTTTGGGAACAGTTCAGTGGCAGCCCGAAGACGACGTCAGCTCCCACCACCGTATATAAGTCCAGAGGTGGCTGGAGCTCAGCAGACTGCAACTGCACAACAGAGAGCTTCTTCTCCTCCAAAGGAGCCTCTATCACCAGAGACTGGCCGCAAACCGACAGCGAGCGAACAGTAGGGACTCCTGCGCAGACTGACTGTACTAAACTAGGATTCCTCCTGAAGATCACCGGCGATTTATTCAAGATGCTGATGGTTACTATTGCCGTTCTCTTCATCGGAAGCCTCAACGTGGTGAGTGTTTCTCTCTACAGAAATGAACCGATTGAGAAGTTAGTCTATCTCATTTTGACGGTATTAAGGGCCGAGAGGGGAATCTCCGGGACCTTGGATGCGACATTCGGAGATTTAGCTCGTTAATAGATTGTATTGTTGGCCGTACAGGTCCTCTCCTCCTCCTCCTCCTCCTCCTGCCCGGCCATGTGTGAATGCCCGCTGGAGATGCCCCATTGCGCACCCGGCGTGAGCGTCGTCTTGGACGGCTGCGGCTGCTGCAAAGTTTGCGCCAGGCAGCTGAACGAGGACTGCAGCCTGACAGAGCCCTGCGACCACACTAAAGGGCTGGAGTGCAACTTTGGGGCCAGTTTTGCTGGCGCTACCACTCGTGGCATCTGCCGAGGTGTGTATAAAGAGGTTTTGGAATTTGCGTAAAAAGTTAGGTAAAAAAAAATAAATTAAGCATTAGTTAAATATGGGCAGCTGTGTAATTTTAATATTTAAAACGTAGATTTAAAAAGTTATCCTGTGGGAACAGGGCAGTTTTCACAAATCCCTGAAGAATTTCCAGTCTAAGTGATCTACCTGGCAGCCATGTCTTCAGCAGCAGCAGCAGAGCAGGAAAGAATAACATTCCTTTCCTACTGTTTTTCTCTCCCGCTGCAGCCAAGTCAGAGGGCAGACCCTGCGAGTACAGCAGCAGGATCTACCAGAACGGAGAGAGCTTCCAGCCCAACTGTAAACACCAGTGCACATGCATCGATGGCGCGGTGGGATGTGTCCCGCTGTGCCCGCAGGAGCTCTCCCTGCCCAACCTGGGCTGCGCAAACCCACGACTGGTCAAGGTGGCGGGCCAGTGCTGCGAGGAGTGGGTGTGCGACGACGGCAAGCAGACAGACGTCCTCGAAAGAATCTTTGGCAAAGACGTGCTGACCGATGAGCTGGAGAGAGATCTTACCAACAAGAATGAGCTCATTTCTGTCGTTAACGGAGGAGGACTCAAGTCTCTAGCTGGTGAGAACGTGTTTCTTCATGGGAATTCTTTGTTTCTAAACAAGCTGGAAAACATCAAGGATACTAATGATTCTTTTGTCTTTTCTTGAACAGCGTTCAGACCACAGCCCGAAGTTCAGTTGTTTGACAACCACAAATGCATCGTCCAAACCACACCCTGGTCTCAGTGCTCCAAGAGCTGTGGTACAGGCATCTCCACCAGGGTCACCAACCACAACAGCGAGTGCAAGCTGGTCAAGGAGACGCGACTCTGCGAAGTCCGGCCGTGCACCCAGTCCCCCTACTCCAGTCTGAAGGTGAGCTTGTCTCACGTTACCTCTGGTGGTGTGGCGAAAGCAGGCCTGACACACCGGCTGAATTCCTTCCGGGTTCCGAACATGTGCTTGATCTCAATCTCCATCTTTGTTTGTTGGTGTCCTGTGTAGAAAGGAAAGAAGTGCAGCAGAACCAAGAAGTCCAGCCAGCCAGTCAAGTTCACCTACGCCGGCTGCTCCAGCCTGAAGAAGTACAGGCCCAAGTACTGTGGCGCCTGCGTGGACGGCCGCTGCTGCAGCCCTCACGTCACCAGAACCATCCGCGTCAAGTTCCGCTGCGAGGACGGTGAGACCTTCAACAAGAACATCATGGTGATCGAGTCCTGCAAGTGCACCTACAACTGCCCCCATGTCAACGAAGCCTCCTACCCCTTCTACCGCCTCTCCAATGACATCCACAAGTTCAGAGACTAACGGGCGACGACCGCACAGCCTCCTCAGGGGGGGCGAAAGGCGTCATCTGTAGTATGGGCAGCCAGTGGCGATCCAGACGAATGCAGGGGTGTAAATAATAGACTCCCGTTCAACTACCGGCTTCTTGTTGTAACTAGATTCCCAAGGAATTGCGGGCTTACATCATGAGGACTTAATGAAGTGCACTGTTTGCTGTGGATGGATACATCAGCATTCTGGACTAAGAACTGCTTCATATTAATGGAGCATCTGGAGTAGCTTCGTTATGGAGCAGGATGTAATTAAGATTTGTAAATTCATGTTAGTCGCTGATATCCTTTCACTGTGTATATTTTGATCCTTTTACGTCAGACATGACACAGACTGTAGACTTGTGTGTGTATATGTAGATATGCGCACGCGCAACATCAGTTAGCATAACATCCTGTATCTTAAGAACAAGACACCGAAATGTAACCTCTGGACTTGTCGGACAAGTGTGTGGTTTCATCCCTTCCTGACGTGGGCATTATTGTTCATGTTTTGTGGCAGCTATTGAACTCCCTTTGTGAAACAGACAAAGCGAAACATGTCAAAGGATGAATGAATGTTTTTATTATTGTTATTATTATTATTTATCGAAAAATGTAGCTACTTTATTTGGATATTATGTGTCATACTGGAATAAATTGTAAAAATGATTTAATTTTATATGCTACAAATAAAACTGATTTATTTATGAAATACGACATGAGTGGGCAGATTGAGACTGTTTCTGGAGACCAAAAAAAACTCCCCAAAAACCCTTTTCCTGTTATATCATTCTGTAGACCCAACAGACTCTCAGACAAACACTGAGCAGGGTCACTCAGTTCTTATATAACACAACCTTGGGGACTCTCTCTCCTGACTTTCTGTGCTCTGGAATGCCATTCTGCAGCAGGCAGGCTTGCTTTCATTTGATCTGGCTAAGCCAGACCCTTAACTGATTCTGAGTAGGGGGAAAAAAAAGATTAGGTCCGTGAGTAGCAATGAGTATGGGAGTATGCCAAGAATCTTAAGTGCTGCTCTGAATGGGCTGGGATTAGACACCATGCAAGAGGGACAATGACTATTATTGTATATAATAGGCTGCATACAAAGCACGCATTCCCGGGAAAGGCTTTTCGGAACAGTGAGACCGGACTGACCTAATTCATTAGCAGTTGCCTTTAAAAGTAAATTAGTTGCATTGGCCTCGGTCGGCTCTTAAACTGCAGGGGTCTCCTAAACAGCTGTAAACAGCCCCGGAAAGTAGGGAGGGCTTAAGTCTTCCATCCAGATTTCAGTTTAGGAGGCATTAAGAAATACTATTATGAGGTACAATCCAGCCCAGGGCAGGGAACAGGGGCAACAATGTTGTTTCTGTGGTAACAGAGACTTCAAATTCGGCCTGACGGCTACTGAATCTGCTGCTACTGTCCCACGTGACTCCCCTTCTCCCTCCCACGGCTTCTGTTTACCTGAGTCATCCTGGAATTTTTTGTTCACTTAGGTTGTTTGAAGCCAAAATCCACAATTCACAAAACCCATGTCATAACAAAATATATAATTAAAGAATAAAGGCAGGAAAAGAGTCCTGACAGATGAAGTTTTGGTCAGAGCAAGGGCTCCTGCAGATGGTACAAATAGCTACGGTGGCGCCTGAACTGGGGTAGGGAAAGCTGAGCTCAGGGGCAACGGCAGGGGAAAAGGTTCTTTTTTTTTTTGATCCAGGTAGAGGGAGCGGCTCAGGAATGCAGCAGTGGCTCAGAAAGCAGACATCCTGATGGGCGGCAGATGGTGGAAAATATTTCGGTGCTACATGTTCACTTTAGCTGAGAAGATTTTCCAAATATACACAAACACTCCCAAGCCTGCACTTGTGTCTACAGAAGGTGCTCTATCGTCTGAAAAACAACTTTAAAAAAACCCCAAACACGTCCCCATCGCACTTTCACATAACATTCCTGAAAATTAGACCTAATCGAGTGTGTTTAATAAGACAATGAGCAGGACGCGCTGGCTTTGAGCGAGCTGCTAACCGCTCAGGATGTGCCCACTGAGCTTTTACAGATTGCTCACATGAAAGGCTCCTGCGGTTCACCTAATCACAAAGATGTGTGGGTGCCCCCTCGCAGCACACATTTACAGTCCAGAAACCTTCAGGGACTCCAGCTCTCGCTCGTTCTCTTTGAGCCGTTTCCAGAAGTAGAAAATTTCCCCCATAGCCTTGGCCATGCAATCACACTGTCATTTATCTTGTTAACACAATGCTGCAAACTTGGTTATGTAATGACACCTGCGTGTTATGTGAGCAGTCATTTTGGTCATCTGTAGCCTCCAGTGAGGCTCACAATCCCCCAGCTTTAGTCCACGCAGAACCCCAAGATCACACTTCTGTGGAATAAATCATGGTGTCACTACTAGAACGGCACAAGCCTGTTAAAAGTATCACTCTCATACAAGCAGGCAAACAAGGCACACATGTGCCCCAGCAATTAAATCACTGACTACCTCATTCCCTAAACCCGGGCCGTCTATGACCAATTCGTGAGCCCTCAAGCTTCATCAAGCACTACGTAATGCTGTGCAAACAGGAGCTAATGAGATGGAAAGAGGCCATTACAGCATGTTGGAAGCTGCTGAGCACTGATGTCAGTTGTTTTACAGCCACTATTGAAAAATAAAGGTTGGTGTTCACTCTTACAGGAAATGCTGGGGCGAGGGGCAGAGGAACCCAGGGTCGCTTAGAAATGCAGGGGCAGCAACTTTTCAGTGTCGCCACCTAACGGAAAACACGGTGCACTGCATCCTGTGGCAGCAGCGCTCACACCTGGACTAAAAACACCCAAAAGATCATAAAAGTGCTGCCAAAGTATTGCGTATTTTTGAAATAAAAAACCCTAAAGTAAAGTTCATAAACATCTGATTTTATATTTTACAACATTTCAATAAAAGCATGTACTGATGTAGACTGATATCCACATATACAGCACAGACATGTTTTATGTGCTTATTTCATGTTTAACTTCACAGTCAAAAGAATGTTTGAGGGAGGGTTTTTTTTTTTTTAACAAATCTGCTTGCCAAACTCTGACAGAGTGACAGTGACGCAACCGTTCTAATACGCCCATCAGGTCACCATCTGCAATTGCACAAGAATAACTGATGAGTGGATTTAAGCGAAAAGCAGAGACGTTCCTCCCAGGCTGCTGGATCGGAGATTCTGTCCCCGGAGGGCCAACAAGCTACTGGTGCGAATATGTGCTCGAACAATCTGAGCCTTGATGGGAGAGGCAGCGCTGAGTCTTTGGGCGTTTTGAATGTCAGCCCAGTGGAGACAATATTGGGCCTAACAATCCTCCCAGGAGGCACGTACGCCCAGCCCTTAAGCCCATGTTGGCATCTGTTGTTTGGGCCATTGTTGGAGATGAGCAGAGCAATGACGCTCAAGCTCTGCCTGCAGCTTTCAAGCCCTTAGGTTAATGTTTACGCTACCTTCAGTGTTCAGAAATGGGATATATAAACGTCCAGGAATACGCATCCCAAAATTGGCTGGAACTTCAGCTCATCTTCAAGAATATTGTAAATATTTCATTTCAATTTAAAACAGAGCTCAACATGTGGCTTTACACTGACCAACACAATGGATCCAATCTGACAAGAGGACTGATTTTTTTTCTCCATCTTGTGCATATCTAACATGCACGTTTAAGTTGTCAGGATAAAGAATTTTTAAAAAGCCAGATAGGATATTTTATCCTTTTTAGCGCATTCTAGTACCTATTCAAATGAAAATGTCATGAACATCTCCTTAGAGAGCCATCCAAGAGACACATTGCCTAAAAACCTTTTTTTTGTTAATTATTGGAGGGAGGAGGGGGTTCTTTTCGTGCGAAGAATCCAAAGACTCATCCTCTGCTTTGTTCTCAGAGACAGTCAGTTTGACACGGCTGTTGTGTTTTCTGTAGGAACTCTAGACAGCAGCGTTCAGCCAAGGGCTCATAAGCATCTCCAGAAGAGAAGACAGTCCAGAAGCAATCCCAGAGCTTGGCTAACAGCGACGTGCCTTGGTGGCCAGTTTTCCACAGGCTCAGATCTATGCAGTGTTTCACTTCACTTCAGCTTTCACTTGTACCGTGACTTCCAAGAGTCGACTTGTTTTACTTCACGTGTACCGACACACTGCGTAGATTTGAACCTGCCATAAAGCATCTAACTTCATATCTGATGGGAAAACCAGGGACACGTTTGTTTAATACGTTTGCGGTGGAACTCTGTGGTGTGAGCTTCAGGTCCTTGACCTTTAAGTTTGCTAATCAATGGCTGTCAACCAAGAACCACAATTTACCATTACAGTCCAAATCATATCTAATTCATAGGGTTTCTTTCATCCCTACTCTCCCCACGTCATTTCAGCAGCTTTGTTATAATGCTCTGTGTGAGCGGCACCCAAGTCGGCATTCTGCTTTAAACTGCACCAAAATCACCTGAAAACTGGACCGGACCGCTGCAGTTTGGGAAGTTAATTGGAAGGATATTTGTAATATAAAGTGAACTGTTTACTGTAAATTTCAAAACCAATAAATTTTCAGTGAGCTCAGATGGGAAAAAAACCAGCTACGCTAGCAACATGTGAGAAGAGTCAGAGGCAGGTGCCTGAAAACAACTTTAACATAATAACTGGAGGCTGATAATCAAAGAACAACAGTCTGCAACACAGGCTGTCAGACTGACAGAATACAGACAAAAGGGAACAAGTGAATCACTTCCTATAAACAAGTTATTACAGATGGGAGGTGAGCGAGTGTGGTGACATGTCTGTGCTCTGCGCAACAGAGGCTGTTTATTTTGAGTGGAGCTCAATCTACGACATTTACTCACTTAATGAGATAGTGCTTCCAGCAGAAAAGCAGCCAAAGAAAACCAATTAGGTTTGAAAAAAAAAAAAGATGGCTTCGTTTACTTCTTCACTGGAGTGAAGATGAAGAAGAGACTGCTGACTGCAGATTTGGAGGGAGAGAACGAGTTGTAATTGCGTTTTCATGTACTTTAGACTTTTAATTTGATGAATGACGGCTAACGAGTTTAATGAATCCAATTTGCGGGCTGGTAAAAAAACGCTGACAGAGTTGTATTTGCGGAGAAAAGCAACTGCAGCCTCTGGGTCTCGGCACAAGAAAAGCAACTGCATGCAACAACTGGCCAGTAATTCCGAATCAATTAAAAGCAAATTAATATTTGACATTTTAAAACTGCCATCTATCTTAAATGAGCTAGAATTTCCAACAACTGAAAGAAAAAAGGTCAAAATTACTTTTAAAGATGAAAAAAAAAACCTCCTGAGCCTTTGTGTAGTTGCACTGATTACTTTATTCAGATAGAAAATGAAGATGACAAAGCATATAAAAAGTGGTTCGATTCAGTACAGACTAAGCCAATGATGACAGGAACAGATGGGGAAGCAGCAGACGGTAGGCTCGGAGATAGAACCGGTGCTTTCAGCCAGCAATTCTGCACCAAAATGCACCAAATAAACTGAAATCAACATTATTTTTACCAGGCAGACCCTTCATGAATACTTAGGGCGTATTAATTTATCGTAATAAAGAGGCAGCTCTGGGTAAAGGGGCCCTGTGTCCTCCCCTCGCTAAGGGACGTACTGTCACATGAGAGACCGTGGCCTCTGCCTGTGAAAGGGTGGAAAATGCGTCATCATGGGCCAGACTTCAAAGCGTACCCGCTCATGGGGGTTTAGGTCCAAGAGAGGGTTAGCGGAGGTTATAAAAGCACAACTATGAACACAGGCCCCACCAGTGAGCCGTGCTGTCAGTTGCTGCTGGCGCTGCGTTGTCGTCATAAACCATCTCTGGCTGTGAAAGCTGAGCGCAGGGGCACTGCGGGCATAAGAACACTCGCGCCGGGAGGCGCCCGGAGGTGTCAGAAAAACCCGCCTGTCAACTTTGAACTTTATCGACCGGCGGAAAAATGAGCCCAACAGTCGGCCCGATTACCCAAGTTTGGAGTTGACGACAGAAAAAAAATAAAGATTTAAAAAGAAAGTCTTTTTTTGTGGAAGGAGCATCCGTTTGACCGGTAAACACAGACAGTCTTAGTCGGTTTTTAAAACGCTGCTGTTTTGTCGGCCTGACACAAGATTGACTGCTTCCTATGAGATATGTGTGTCCATAATTATTTCTTCTGGAAGGTTTTCCTCTTCTGCAGCTGTCAGTCTGATTAGCTGACTCATTTTCACGCTGACAGTGATGGATGCAAACAGGCCTCCATTCTTCTTCTGTAACCTCCCTCCTCAAACTGACTCGAGCACTTTTTCTGGCAGCTGATCTGTGGTCAGCGAACCTTCTGTTGTCCTAATTTGCTTGTTTTTTTTCCAGCTTTAACCGTCTGCTGCTTCTTCCTCAATCCCCTCTGTGTGATTAGCAGAGTTCACGTCACATGCAGTCTTCTCCACGGCGATTCCTTCATCCTCTTCATCACTGCTGTCTACAATCTCTCCCTCCTCTGCCTCTTCATCACCTCCTCTCTTTGCCCTTTTCTTTTCTGGGGTTTCAGATTGTGGGCTGGTTTTTTGGTTTCCTGAACCAACGTTGCTTCCCTCCATCGCGAAATTCACGTCTTCGCATAGTAAAACTTGGGTGCCGTTTTCCGACTTCTGGTCCATATCTTTGTTCTTCGCTGCAAAGCTGCTGCATGCTGAGGCGAGATCAGCTGGAAGAGTTTCAGCCCCACATGCGTGTAAAAAAAGTATAATTAAAGAACGTTTATAAACAGCTAAATACAATCTAAATTTAAACAGAATATATGGGATCAGACTGTCCAGCCGTGATGCAAGCATGCAGCTACAAAAGAATCGACAGAAAGAAAGACAAGTAGAAAGAAAGAAGAAAGAAAGAAAGAAAGAAAGAAAGAAAGAAAGAAAGAAAGAAAATGATGTTTGGCTGCATGCTGCTTTACCAGGATGAGGGAACACGCCAAGCAGTTAGCGGAAGAATAAGTGACTGTAAAAGATTACTGCAAATGAAAGAATTATACCCAATATGACCCCCCCCCCCCCACAGTCTATTAAAAAAAGTCTGGTCTGCAGTCAGTTAGCAAAAGCGTTTCCAATCTACAAATTTGTTCTCCAGCTGAGACCTTAATCTGAAGATGAATGCATTTATGCCTTCCATCTTTGTGCTGTTTTGGCACAGACTAGTTAGGTAGAGAATTTAAACCCTCTTTTATTAGTTTTAACTCTTTAAATCCCATAAAAAGTCATAATCCAATGACTGAGTCACTAAGACCAAAGCTGTAAACTCCAGAGTTTACGATGGATGATGAATCCGTCCCGCAAAGCTGAAGCGCAGTATTGTATCTCTCATTTATGGTCACCTGGAAATCTAGGGTGTAATTAGGTGTCACGATACAGAAGAAAATCAATGATTAACAATGTTAAGAAAAATTTAAGATGAAAGATAAACATTTACTGTTTATGTTTTGAAATAAGAAAAATGGGAAAGGAAAGGGACTTTTGGTTTTCTTGCTTTAGTATCATACTTCTGGATGAATTCTGCACGCTTTTAGCTTCGACTGCTACAATATAATTAACGCCAATATTACAATTAGCTTAACACTCCACTGGCAATGACCAATTGCTGTCTAACACTTCCTTGATTCCCAAAGGCGGGTGCACGTACTAGGCCGTCTCTAGGCTACAGTGTAGCACCAAAGGGGTTATCAGTGGAAACACAGTGATGGCCGTGACTTCACTGGCTGCCCAGCAAGCCTGGGTCTAACAACCAAACAATAGCAGGTCAACAAGGTCTTTTTTTTAACGACACACTCTGCTGACATGTGCACTGTCTGAACACACGCTAAGCCAAGCGCTGCTGTAATCTACAGCTCGCAGCTGCTGGAACTGAGTGACGAACAGGTGAGTGAACCACAGGCTGATCCCTGGCTCTCACATCCACCATTTCACAACCCACCAGGTCGCTGTTAAACACTAATTCTGGTTTGACCTCCCCTTTGGACACCGTCGCTGTTGAGTTTCAGTTGATGCCTGTGACGGTGTGCAGAACACCCTTCATTTCCGTTGGGGTAGCTCGTTGCCATAGTGAAAAATAAGGCAACACGGAGCCTTGTCTCAGCTGGAAAAACCAGGACATGATACAATGCCGCTGGAATTGGGGGAGCAGAATGTTGGTTCGAAGGCCGGATGTGGTTTCAAATTCTTGTCACTGTGTTTACGGTAGTTACAGTCACGTAGGTAAGAGAGGAAAAAGCTTTGTTAATACAATGTTGTTTTGGCAGGAAGGGGAAAAAGAAACTCAAATCAAAGATATAATTTATGACAGAGGTGTTTACATGTACATGTCAAAAAATTAGACCATCATGAAAAAGTTTAGAAAGAGAAAGACAAATCACTCTGAATCATTAGATGTAGTGAAAGATTTCAAGCCTTAATTCATTAACATTCTGATGTTTATGGCAAAAACCCAAAATTCAGTGTTTGAAAAAAACGTTTTTATGAGATTCTAATTTTCTGAAATGTGCTTGTATATCTCAGTAGCATTTTTTTTTTTCTGGGGTTGTTTTTTTTTTACCTGATCCTTTCAGCGGATATTCCTTCCAGTGATCCTTGAGAACAACGTGCAGGACAGGATATTCAATCAGAGTTTTGTAGCTCAGATTGTCTTTCAGGGTCTTTTGAACGTCCAGTTCATGGTACCTACCGAGGCACAAAAAGACCAGTGAATAAATGAAGCCTGATCAGTTAAAGCACACTAGCCCTGAAAAGGGAAAGAAGGAAATTAAAACCAAGGCTGACTTCTTTTAAAATTCATTCATGTCTTGGCACGTTAAAGATCCAGCTGGGTGTTCCAAGAGATGCAAATGGACAAAAACCATCTCTCACAGGTGCATAAAGCCCTCCTAGAGTGTTTCCTTTGGGATGAGATTAGTCTAGGCTTGTCTCTAAGAACTCCTGTCGTGCATTAGGGATGGTAATAAATCACCAGTCAAAATAGTTTACTGGATTCTTGGGAGACACGACACACTGCTATGCTCAACTGATTCGGAACAATCCATCTTAGGCAACCGAATACAAGACGTCGACATATTTAGATGCAGAAGCACCAACAGCAGACAAGCCCAAGCAGACTGAGAAACACGCACTCTCAAAGCCAATCAAATGCCTTTAGACGGTGACAGGACAGAGCTGCTTTTTAAAGGAAATTTTTACCTGGTTGCGTTAATGATTATTGTAATTTTTCTGCAGTAAAACCATACAGGCACATAACCTTCCCTCTTTCAGAC
>CAAE01015039.1:332303-348021 GCA_000180735.1 Tetraodon nigroviridis | reverse complement strand
CAGTTTGACTGATTTGTGCGCGCTGAAGATGTCACCGACTCCAAAAAACCCCATAATAACATGCATTACTCTAAGCTGCCTCGTATCACTTGAGTATTGTCTTGTAATAACAGCACAGGTGAGAGCTGGCAGGGACACTGAGGCTTATATAACCAAACTCTTGCGGTTTGGATCCGCAGCAGCAAGAATTGCATAACTACAACCACACATTATATAAGGGAAGCAATAAAAGCAGAAAAATATTTATTTTTGCTGACTTTAACAAGTGCAATCATTGCTTCCATCGAGGTTGTGTTAAGTTGTATACATATGGTACATATCTATGCTGTATCTGATACTGCAGCGGTGAGATGTAAATATTACAGCTGACTTACAGTTTATTTGGTTAAATAGATAAGTCGGCGCTGCCAATGGTTAAAAGCCCAACAGAACCTTTAATACACGCTGCAGTTGAGGATTTAAATCCAGAACTTACTTTTGACGTAGTGCGAGGAGTTTGTACCAGACTGTCTCTGGTTGCACCATCGGCGAACCGTCCCGTATCCTCCAGAAATCTGTAGTCTTGAACAAAAGAATAAAAAACTAGTTAGCAAACATTCAAAACCATCAGCTCTCACTGTTAAAAGGTCTTAAAGAAACCAAACGACATGCTGCTACGGGAAGATGCTCACCACTGAGGAGGGCCATCTCATCAAACTGTGAAAGAGCCACAAAAGCAGTTTTATTTCGAATTCCGCTGCAACTGGAATCCGCCTTGTGTTTCTTTACACACGGTAAGCTGCAAAACAGAGTTCACAATTTATCTGACCCATTTGTCTAAACTGTCAGTTGTTAATAATAATACTGAAGGCAATGCAGCAATTTAAAACCTGTGATTGATGCTCCAGAAAAGGAACTTAAAAAACTTAGAATTAGCACGGAAGGAGACCTGATCTCAGACACTTGCTGAGCGACAGGTATTTGGCCCAGGTCAGGCAAAGCCTGCATCCATGAAGCTATCTGAAAAGAATGTTGAATAAAGCCCAAACACAACAGGCAGTCAAAAGAGAAGTGGGGGAACATCCCCAAGCAGCCTTTGATATTTCCTAATGATATTTTCAGGTCTGACCTTCAATATGGCATTTAGTGTTGACAAATATGTCCTAAAGGCCAGAGCCATTACCTATCGAAGGTAACTCGCTCCTGGCTGCAGGACCAAGTAAATGTCCATCAGTAAAAGCAACAACAACAAAAAAGAGTCAATCTGAAGTATTAAATCTACATTCAAAAATTCTTTGGTTTCTTTACCCCAATTTGGCTGATTTTTGCCTTTACATTTATAAAAAGGTTTGTTTTGTTAGTAATAGACTTAGACTTAGACTGAGTGCAAATTCTAATATTGTTCATATCAAAGAAATTATTATTAATTAAAAAAACTTACCATAGCATAAATAAAGAAGTGAATTGAAAATAAATACATTGTCAAACAGACACCTTACTTGAGGTCAGTGCAGTGAGATAAACAAGTATTTGGTTATCAAAAGACAAATACAGCTAATGCAGTCATCTTTTCTTTGACTCAATGATCAAAAAAAAAAACCTCAACATCAGTCCAGGGTTTGGGCGGACCCCACTTTTGTGTGATTGTGCCACTATCCCACACACTGTATATAAAAGGCACATACAGTATATTAGGAGAAAAGTTGGTCCAGTACTTGGTCCAACATCATTTAATCGCGGCCAGAGTATTTCTTTTGTCTGTGGATTGCAAGTGTTGTCGTTTAGGCGCCCTTTATAGGTATGAAGAAGAAAAGAATAAAAATGGGTTGGGCCATATTACTTTATTCTACGTGACATTCACACATTTTTTCATGCACTGCACACATTTTGACAAATAGAGAAAAGCAGCTAAAACAAGCATAGACCACTGATGACTGGATGATATGCTGCTGTATTTCAATATATGTATTCAAAATAACTTAATGAGTGAACTGCTTACAGTCAAAACTAGGAATTTTTTAATCTGTGATGAATGATTCCATTTCATTTTGACTGACAGGATAATCCTACCTGCAAGAATGGACGAGGCAACCAGGACACTTGTATTTAGCCTCATGTAATCCACACACACTGCAACTGCAGAGGAGAAAACACGCAAGAAATGGTTGAACAAAAACACCCGTCACTTCTTAACAACATTGCCGTTTTCAATAATTTGACAGTTCGTGCATTCAGCGGATGTAAGACCTAGGAGGAAAGGTAAATAGAGAATATCAGCCTCAGAAAACCTTAAAGGGTTCGAGGCCACGTTCGATGAATTAACTTTGATACCTCGTGGCTAATGCTAACGCGTACTGCATCTTGAACATTTCGGGTGCTAATATTACAAATTCCTCTGAGTCGTATTGCTTTGTAAGATCACGAGATTCAAACTTTTAGAAATTAGTATGATGTTAGCTAAAACAGCATCGCGTTACTGACAAGACATGTGTTAAATAGACACGTACTTGGACAAGGAAATCTTTCTTTTTTTCGTTTTCGGCTCTTCATCTTGACCACTGGTTTCTACCGGACCCTCGGTCGTTGAAACGATATCTGTTTTTGGAAAAATTACAGAGCACATGGCAGAAAAACTAAAAGAAACGCCAAGTTAGCACCAACTTGTGGCTCAGCGCTACCAAAACAAACTAGCATCCGCCGGTGACGACGACACGTGGAAAGAAGTTCCGGATTAAAGGCGCACATTGGCGCCCCCAGTGTTGGTAAATGCGAACTACAGCACAGTCATCTCATTAGTATGCAAAAGCAACGGCACGTTCAAATCATTACAATATCCAAATTACAAGGTTTACACCCAGTTTACAGTCTTTCTGTTTTTCTAAAGTGTATGTATGAAAACAATGAAAACATGCCATTTATGAGAGATAATTTCCTTAAATTCGAATTGTCCTTTGAGAAACAGTTCAGTATGGAAGACTTATTCCCAGACTTACCCAGAAAAAAACAACAAAAACAAACCAACAACAAAAAATACCAAGAAGAGCCATTTGTGGATAAATTGTTCCATTTATTTCTCTTATTTATTATTTACACATTTGCATCCACCCATATCCTTTGCATGCCTTGTTCAAGGTAATATAACTTAATATGTTTTTTTTTAATATATATTTTGAATCTGGCGCAGGGTAGCTGGCAGTAAACACCAAATGACTAGTATTATAAACTCATATTCGCGGGTGTGAACGCACAAACATGTCAACATAAATACTT
This sequence comes from Tetraodon nigroviridis, assembly GCA_000180735.1. NCBI lineage: Eukaryota > Metazoa > Chordata > Actinopteri > Tetraodontiformes > Tetraodontidae > Tetraodon > Tetraodon nigroviridis. The sequence continues at coordinate 344,772 of CAAE01015039.1, read as the reverse complement.
CTTTTGACTGAGCGGTGACTGACCAGATAGACCAGATTCTCTGAGAGTTAAAAGTGTGGTGGTACAGTTTTGTGAACACAAACCAAAAAGAATATAAATAAACAAACAATATGCAGTCAATATATACACAGAATATGTAAAAACTCACTGATGACTCATTCAGTTGCAGCACCAGAGATAGGTTTCCCCTGAAGAACCTACCATATAGAGGAAAAAGCTACAAAAAATATGTAATGTAACAAAAAAAAGGGTTCATAAATTAGAAATGACCAATAAGTACTTACAAATGACAAATATTATGTAACCGGTACATACAACACAAGGTCAAACGAATAACTTGGCATTGGCAATTATTCTATAAAGCAAACGAGCAGATAGAGGTAGAGCGTCATCTGTCAAGATGTACAGGTCCAACTGGGCAGGACCGACGACAAAAATGTCATGAAAACAATGTAAAATATTGTCTTTAATCAAAAAAAGAGAAATATTTAAAGCTTTCACACATTAACCACATGCTATTGCACTCATTAAACAAAAAAAACAACAAAAAAAACAACTTTATTCAGACAGTGCTCCACCTAGAGGCCCAGCTCGCTCCTTCAGGTTTGGCCTCGGGTTCAGGGTGGTCTGGTGAGGGGCGAGAGGGAGGTATGGGTTCAGGGACTGGGACTGCCTGCTGCGTGGCCCTGGCTGCTGCTTGGCCCTACCCCCGTGATCAGGAAGTGACAACGGTCCCCACAGCCAACACAAGCACCGTGCACACAATTAGCAAGTTGTATCAGCACCAGCTAATCCCCTTTGGCCATCACAGCCCAGATGTTTGCAACTGGATCCTGTTTAGGTTTCCACAGTCTGGTGCTTGCTCTTTGGTAGGTGGACATTTTGCAGCCGTGCATTAAAGTTCACGCACGCGGGCACACAACAGGGATGCTGTTGTCAAAAGAAGCAGACTGGGCTGACTTCTATATGCCGCCGAGTACTGGGCCGTGGCGCAGGAACTGTCTGTATGTCGACAATAGGTAGCTGACGGCTGTCCTGAGTGTGGAAGAAGAAATGTGACTCGTGCCAGCTGCCATCTTGGATCTAAAAGAAGAGGAAAAAAAGAAATTGGACTTATGAAGTGACGATGAAGGAGAAAAAAAACCCCACAGAGTAAAATAAGGATCAGCATGATATAACACAAGTTGTCACATCTGTTTAGTTTCGCCTAATGTGGAATTTCGCACATCCATTTTCTGCCTGGCTCGTCACCTTGCAATCGTCCTGCAGCACATGTGGTTCAAGTAACGTGTCTTTCTCAAACATCTGTTTGTTCCAGCCACGAAAACGAAGCGTGCTGTTCTCGTGCGAAGCCGATCCAGTGGAGCCGACGCTGTCCGGAGGGCGGCCAGGAAGGTCGTTCAGGCAGTGGAGCAGGATGCTTTGGCTGGCCTCAGTGCTCAGTAAATGGAGAAACTTCATTTGGACTTTCCCTACTCCAAACACCATCTGTGTTGTTAAAGAGCAGAAGCGCAGCTGTGATCAGACCCGTAAAAGAACTTCGAAGGATGTGAAAGCGAAACCACACCTCATGGGTTAGTTTTTTTTAAATTTGTCCTAAATAATTTAAACCTTTTGATTAATAGTGGCTCGTATTTATGAAGGATTTACACTGCTGTGTCTAATGGAAAATCCTATCCTGAGGGTTCCAACTGGAACACTCATTTATTTCACCAGTTTCAAGGAGTTTCAACAAGAACATATTTATATTTCAGTTTTTATTACATTTTCTTAGAACCTTGGTATTCTTCTGGTATGACCGTTTTCTCTCTGCACTGCTCGATGACTCCACCAATATTCTTTTTCACAATATCCAGTAATTCCACGTTAACTTGTTACCTTATCAGTGGCCACGGGATGTAAACAGGTCTGCCCCCCTGCTGTAAAGTTGCAGAAGACCTTGAAAGCATCAGAAGTGCAGCCCAAGTTTGGATCAATCCAGAACCAACCTAAAAGAATCCAAAGATTGGACATGATAAGTCAAAGTAATATTTTTAATTTGCAATAGATGTGTCACAGTAAGCCTCCCACCATCATCAGGCTTATGCCGACAGTCCAGCAGATCTTTACAGACACGAGCCGGGTTCTCCTCCGTTCCCAGAGGCTTTTTGATTCTTTCGATGACGGTGCTTAAATGACGCAGAGTCTTCAGTATCTCCGTGTTCTGGTCCGGCAGGCTGATCTCTGCACCCAGGATGCTCTGGAGCAGGAACCATGCTCAAAAGTGTTAGAAAGTCTAACGGTCAATCAGAACCAGTAGGAATGTAAAAACAGTAGATTCTGTACATTACTGAGGCATTCGCTGCCCCCTGTATTTATTGCCGCTTTACCTCTGTCCTGAAGGCAACGCTGGAGTCAGATAAAGTGTAGACTGCAGAGTCATCATAGATCTGCCTCTGTGGATTCAAACCAACACACCCAATATGAGGAAAGGTAACAAATTCAATATCCCAGTCATTATTTAACCAAAGGCTTTTGAACGAAAACATCAGCACCTCCAATAATCCTCCAGTTTAAAAAGAAAACAGTGATAGGATGAAGAATGCAGACTAATACCAAAGGAAAGCAGTGAAACAAGTCAAAGGACAATAATCTTTGGCATTCCTCGCTTCAGGAGAAGGAAGGAAAACACCTCCCCCTCCGTACAAACATTGCAGTTATCGCATGATATGCTAATGGAGATATATCTGATATCATTTGCCTTTTGGTATTGTTAACGTTGGAACAGGAAAGGGTGATTCAGAACCTGATGTGAGGTTGGATCACAGTGGCACAAAAGTCTGATCAGGACGCAACCATGGCCAAAACTACTCAACAGAATTACAAGAGTTCTTTTTTAATCCGCAAAATGGATAATTTTCTTGGCTCATGTAGTGTAGAAAATTAAAAAAAAAAAAAAACAAATCCAGACACAGTGTGCTTTGCTATCATCTCCTGGCTTTGCTCTGCTGTCATGGCTTCTGTCATTTATTTTCATTTATTAAATAAAGTTTTATGGAACGTTAGAGGCCGCTTTTAGGAACAGAGTGTCCAGACACACTGAACGGAATCTAGGATGAGTCTTTATTTTAATTCCTCAAATATTGATTTTCTGAAATATTTTACTCAGCTGGAAAGAATTTAAGGATTCCTATCTTTTCTACCAAACACTTACCGAAGGACCTGGGGCACCGGGAGGTCCCTAAGGAGGAAAAAAAAAGAATATTAGATTATTTTAACAATCTTTTTGTGTTTACAAGTAGCATCTGCACTTCAAAACAATTCAAACAAAATGGTTTCTATTGATTTGATATTAGGACAAACACTTACTCTGGGTCCTGGGTTCCCTTGCGGTCCCTGAGGCCCCTGAAAGGGCAAAAAACGGGTTCAATTTGATATAGTGATCTTCAAATCCTTTAATATGTGTGCAGTTTTTGCTCACAACAGCCTGTACACTTACAGGTGCAATTTTATTTTATTTTTTTAAAGCCTTATCTATATTCCATTGGTTTGTAATAAATCTTACCATTTCGCCACCGGTTCCCTTTGGACCCCTTGGCCCCTGTGAATATAAACTTATCAATATACACACAAAATAAAACTTTTTATTCTTTCTCAGCTAGTTATTCAGTTTATACACATAAACACACACAAAAAAACCTACAGGTTTTCCCATTGGGCCCATTAGTCCTTCTGGGCCTACAGGTCCAGTGAATCCCTAGAAATAAACATCAAAATACAGGATTAATTCAATTCAATTACGATGGCACTATGAGATTTGTATGTCTTTACAGTGTCCTATCATTACAAATAAACTATTCACATTTCCTTTTCATTCCATTAAAACATTCTGTTTAACATACCAAAGTACCCATTGGGCCTTTGGGACCGAGTAAGCCCCTGAACCCCACATCACCGTTTGGTCCCTGTTTTTAAAAAAGAAGAGCTCAGATAAATCTCAGCCAGTCAATTTAAAACAAACGTATAACTAAATGATAGCTCATTCACGTTTCTTGGAATGTTTCATTGTCTTTCGATTGGTAACATGTTTGCTCTCACCTTTGGTCCTGGAAATCCACTTAAACCAGTCATCCCTACATTTCCAACTTCACCCTACAAGACAAAAAATGGTCAAAAAGAGATATTAATTTTTTTCATGTTGCAATTTTTTAAAAAGATAAACTAAGAAGTGAAACAAGCAAAAGAACCAACGTGTATAAAAATACACTACCCATTGATCTTTTTGCCTCGCTGCTCTCTCACTTCTTCATTGATTTAAAAAAGAACTGGGGCATGCAGCAGACTAATGTCTGGATCTAGAGCAGCCCCGGACCTTGTCCAGACAGCACGTTCGAGACGCACAGTTGGGGGGTTTGATGTCTGCGCTACGTGTCTGAGCGCCGTCTTCCCTCCAGCGTGGCAGATGCTGTTTTTGCAGCCAGCCGTCAACTTCCTCCAGACAGCTCCGCTTTCGGGCCACAGACTTTGACCGAGAAACTCGAACTCACTGAAATGTGTAAAGGGATCCAACCCAAGGGCCTCAGCTTGCTCCTTTTTCCCAAGCATCAATGCAGAAGGAGGAGGGAGGATAAAATGTTGTTTTCCGTTTTTTCCCCTCTTTTAAGGAGTTACATAAGTTCAGTGGAGCGGTTCTTTTTTTATGGGCTCTGGGGTGAAGGATCTTACATAATTTAGCCTAACCAGGAAGAATACTAAAAATGTCAGGTCTCGCCCAAATCATTCGTTACACCACTCTGGGGGGGTACAAATGTCTATATCACACATTGTAAAACCCCATCACAGCCTGGTTGGTCTGGTCATTCAAACCCCTGAAGCTATATTTAGAAAGTGTCTGAAACAATACATACACATAATACATCCCAGAGAATAATGTGTGCTTTCTGAATGTGGGAAAAAAGGAGGAATTTTCAGTTGTAAAGTTACTTTCTGGCAGCTTGTCTAAATGTCTGCCTGCACTTTCGTACTTTTCTGCAACCTTTTTGCTGCTGGAACAGTGCAATTTCCCCACTGTGGGATGAATAAAAGCTCTATTCTATTCTATTCTAACATCTACAAAAGGGGGCATTTATTCAGTCATCAGTGAACGAAAGGTACTTACCAGTTGTCCTTTGGCTCCTCTTTCACCTTTTCTGCCCTGGTCACCTGTGGCCCCAACCATGCCCTTGAGCCCTGGGGTTCCCCGGTCCCCAGGCAGTCCTGGGTCTCCCTGAGAAAGAGACAGAAGTTCAACATGGATACAAAAATATTTCCAGATACAGTCTGTGCAGTCTGTTTTAGTATTACCTACCTTCTGACCAGGTGGTCCTCTTTCTCCGGGAAGTCCTGGAAGCCCACGATCTGCCCTAGGACCTGGACGCCCCACAAATCCCTCTTTTCCAATGACACCCCTCTGACCCTACACACACAGAAAAATGTGAACAAAAACTGTAAAGTCATGTTGAATCATGCCACCCACGAATCAGAATCAATATTCAATGAGTAACCACGATTTGGAGGAGGACCTTCCAGATTATCTTCCTATTAAGCATAAGTCCCTTTTGTATGTAAATCTAAAATTAATTTATGACATTAAATCATTGCTGCTCCTCAATCATACAGAAACATAAAATTGGCAAAGTTAATTTTATTTTCATCTTTTGAGATCTCTTTGATTGATTATCAGCCAAATTGACAGATGATGACCTATTGTGATGAGCGCAATTGTTTTTAAAAATACAAACAAACATGAATAAACAGGAAGATAAATGTTGGTCATTGTGGGAATACTGGTTAAAAAAGATGAAGATTCCAGGGGGAACCTTGAGCAGAAGTCAAGGGAAGTCCTATCTTTCCCACTAGAGATGTGCTCTGAACTTCTAAACTGCATTTCCAGATGTCTCTTTCCTTCTGTAGTAGAGCGGACTGTTGGCTCAACCTCAACCAAACAACAGTATCCCCAGACGTGACTCACGTAGTCGTGCCTCAAGGTTTACATACACTTGTAAAGATCCTTTGTATCAAGCAGGTCCAAAGTTTCCAATAATTCCCACAAACTCTTTATTTTTTGTGACGCAATGAGCCAAAAACACACCAGACAAGTTTATCACCAACAATCTTCTAAATCCACATGTAGCAGAAGTTGTTTGCCAATTTGCAGAATATCACAAATGTGTGGTTTATCTGAAACACAAAATATTCCTATAATATCTCGAAAAGTTAATATTATAAGTTTGGTTGTTATTGGTCACCTTTCGTCCTGGTTTTCCTGGTAACCCTGGTAACCCAGTTAGTCCTGGGGGTCCCTCCAGCCCTGGGTAACCCTTCATTCCCTTAAGTCCGGGCAAACCAGCCGGCCCCTGAAAGGTTGAGATGACAGGGACATCGCACAGCAGTCTGATTTGTGATTCTTCTTCTATTTTTTTTGAGTCATATTGTGTAATACTCACCTCAACGCCAGGAGCTCCCACCTGGCCTCTTCCACCTTTCTTTCCTGCTGATCCCTGAGCAAACATGCACATAAAAAATTGAAAGGATGATCATAAAAACACATACGTCTATATATCTTACTCATTTTTCACTAAAGTGTGGACATTTTAAAGAGTGTGTCTAATGAGAGTCTTATGGGAAACCTAGGGATGAGGACACTGTCTGGCCTTTTTTCGGTCCAGGACGGACGAAAAAATAAACACATCACACATAAATTTGGCACAACTTTTGGAATAACCAAGTTTTAAGCAAGACTGTTTAAAACATATTTAGCAGAAATATTACATCACAAATAACACATCAGATAAACTGCAGCAATATCTAAACATTCTGTATGTTGCAGTGAGGTTCCGTGTATTAACAATTATGATTTGAAATAGTTATGTAATCACCTTTTACATAAAAGCTGCCTCATGTGTGGAAGAAATTTAGTGGTATCTGGGAACCCTTAAATGCTTCACTATTAAAAAGGCCGGGAAAGGAGGCTGGGAGCCGTGGTTACGTAATCAGGCGGCCGTTGACAAGGCTGGAGATTCAAAAGTGCTCGGAAAATCAACCCCCGAAGGCTGCTTCAGCCACAGTGTATCGTGTGGCCTGCCAATTGCTCTAATTTTAGGATGTTTTCCTCAACAATGAAGCAAAGAAAAACATCGGCTGACACAGAGGAGAAGCTGAATTCATGGAATTCTGTGTTTTGGATAACTGTGCCTCTTTCCACTGCACATTCAATTGTCCAGGGTCTTTTCAGATTATTTTAGCTTAGCATCAGGTAAAACAATTGTGCATGACCTCAATTTATGTGACAGGGGGTTTTATGTGTAAACATACAGTGTGGTGCACCACATTATAAAAATACATCACATTTATTGGCTTTATTGAAAATAACTGCAGAGATAAACTCAGCAGGTAAAAAATGCTGAAGCAGAAGGTTCAGGACTCACTGGAGTGCCTGTCTCTCCTTTTGGACCTGGTTCTCCAGGGAGGCCTGGTGGCCCCTGGAAAATGCAGAGAAAAGACACAATAATACATGCAGCTACTGTCAACACATTAGATGCATTTAAACTGTCCTGCAGTTGTTTTAGGGCCATACCGGTGGGCCCTTGTGGTCCAGCAGCTCCACGAGATCCAGTGAGACCAGAATGGCCCTGAAATATATGATAAATATCAGATTTATCACTGAGCAGAACAAACAAGAGATCAAGGAATGCACGTTACAAAGCATTTACCATGTATATGGAAGACATTCACAACATTGAGCGTCCAGCAATAAAATCCGGCCTGAACATAATTAAAGCTAAACAGACTCTTTCTAATAAATAAACATCTGTGTATTAGGATAAAAATGCCTACAATTTATAAAGACACTGCTGATTGACAATTCCTTTCAGCATACATGGACTGATTTAAATATAGTTTTTAATAACTACCTGATAACCTTCATCACCTGGCTCCCCACGATCTCCACGTTCACCTGGGGGACCCTGTGTAAACAAACATACACACATGAACACAAACCTCCATACAGACCCACAAACCTTCAGCTGAGGTGGGTAGTGTTCCTCAAGCTACAAAAATAGGATTCTTTAGAATGATGTGAAAAACTCTTAGAGAGTGAAAAGCTGAGGAGGATGCGGTCAGCTGGGGCTACCACTGGGGCCCCACAGGGCCAGCGCTAATGCTCTGTAGTGCATTAACAATTTGAACTGTTTATATGGAAACACCACAGAGATAAATGAAGCCTTAATGTAATACTAGAGTCAATCTAGGATGGAGAGGTAAAAGGAAAAACAAGACCTACTGGTTCACCTAAGGGACCTGGTGGTCCCGGGGTCTTATTGTCTTCACCTGGATAACCCTGGAATGGGCAAGAACCAACAATCACACACAGATGACATTTTATAGCCTCACATTACACTCTGATATATTTAACCTAACAGGCCTAAAACTAAACCATTTATTTTTCAACAAAAATTATGGTGTCCAATTACCTTTTCTCCTTTGGCACCTGGTGGTCCGATTGGTCCAGGCTGGCCGGGGTGACCCTATAAAAACAGGGAGAAGATTATCCCTCTCAGCAAGGCTGCTGTAATTCTGCAGGCTAATAAAAGTTCTGCTGTCAGCATATTATCAGCCCCGGTCGGTCTTTGTGCAGAGGCCTTTCATTTAAACCTGGCCCAGAGTTAGAAACCTGAGTCAAGTGTGAATGAGTGTGAGAGCCTTCACACACAAACACAAACAGAAACGGCTCAATGAACTGGCAGCACGTCCAGTTCTGCAGCCTAAAGCTGTTCCTGTTGACACTGAGCAGCCTGAGATGTTGCCCAGAAAAAAAACAGCTTCAAGTCTCCAGGCTGTTTGTGTGTATAGCTGGTACTTGCTGCTGTTTTTCCTAAATAATCAGATTTTTCTTCTGCTTCAGCTAACTTTAAAAGCGACTAATTTCCTGCATATGCTGGCGTCTTCGCTGTGCTTGATTATTGCGATGATCTCCGCTTGTGTGTTGGTGAAACGATCGGGTGAACGCGGTGTGGCAGAAGCCAGAGGAACTCACTGTGTATCCTGGCAGTCCTGGCTGTCCTTCCATCCCCATGACTCCAGGCTGACCCTAAAAGCAATGAAGAAAAAACGCAAACAAAGTTTATTTTGCTTCCCTGCTCTGGTTCTGCTAAATATAAGTTCGGCCCCAAACAAAACACAAACATTCTGTTATCCGACATCACAATTTAGCAACTAAATCTCTTCTCCACATCATAACATGGTCTTAGGAGTTAAAAAAAAAAAAAAACAAAGTTCACTATTGAAAGAAAATTAATATATAATGTAGGAAAACTCTTGTGAGTCAGGCAATTCATTAAAAAAAAAACAACGAATACCTACAGCAGTATTTTAGGTTTGAATTGTCTCGTTTAAACACGTGTAAAAGCAGTAGTGACTGTCTGCTGTAAGGTATATCAGTGGAATCACGTGTGACTGCACGAGTTTCACACATGACGTGAGGTCAAAGGGCAGACAGAAAGAAAAAGCACTAACTGGTGCGCCTCGCGTTCCCCTGGCACCTTTCGGCCCCGGTTCGCCTGGCTGGCCAGCATCGCCACGCTCGCCAATCTCACCAAGAGCACCTGAAAGGCCTCTTTCACCCTGAGAATAGACAGAATATTGTTGAAAAAGAGAGAGAGAGAGACAAACACATAAACATCATCCGTTGTGCTAAACTATCTAGTTTCACAGTGAGGAAACACAATTGTAATGCAAACACAGTTCTTACTTTCTTGCCATGCCGTCCTCTGTTCCCTGGGGGCCCGGGTTTTCCTTCGGGTCCCTGTAACAGGAGACAGACAGTCACCCTGAACAAATCTGGCTCATTATCTGAAAAATATTGCAGAATCACCAGAGAAAAATTTACAAGCCATGTTTGGCGAGGAGAATGCTGACCCCTACTGGAGAAGATGGGTAGTAACACTTAACAGTACTTAACAGTAAAGGTCCTTAGAGAAACGTCCCAAAAATCTTTATTTTGAAAAAGATTGTAGAAAAAACAACTTGGCAACAGAGAATATAACAAATTCCTAATAAATATTTTTCAAAATCTGCTGTTTTTCATTGTTTTACGATGAGAAAATGTTAATATATAATAATTTATAGGGTAGGAATAATGTTCATTTTTTTTATATTAAAGTAGGTAAATTTAGAGATCTGGGAGATATAACAAGCATACACGGAAGCCCTGTTTCCCGGGTTCACCAGGTGGTCCGAGGGGCCCAGGGTCTCCTTCGATTCCTTTGTCTCCAGGCTCTCCAGGTGGCCCTTGCTCACCAGGATCCCCCTGAAAGTGTGACAGAAGCAGATACAAGGAAGTGTCAGAGTCATCTGTGGGTCAGATGACTTATTGGCGTGTGGAAGAGCCATGTGTTTGTTTTTATGTACATAAATATTTGATTTTATGTCACCATGTGGTACAAAGCATCTCATTTAGCTCACCACAAAAACAAAGTCTCCCCAAGTTTACCTTTGGTCCATCTTTTCCTTGCGGGCCATCTTCACCTGGAGGACCCGGGGGACCCTATAGAGACATTTCCAATTAACAAAAATCTGATTTTTCTGGTGGCTTTAGAATACAAGAGATACGTTGTATTGACTGGTGAAAGGAAATGCCTTCTGTACTAATTTCTGGGGCTCACAAACAAAAATTGTGTCTGATTCCTTCTTTTAAGAAACTGTTGGTTGGTCTAAATCTCAGACAAACCGCTGCCAAATTCAGAGGGTAAAAGAGCCAATTCAATTTACTGAAAAATAAGGAAGGAAGAGAATTGTGGTTGTTCTCAGTCACTCACTCTTATTCCCTCCTGTCCTTGTTCACCTTCATGTCCAGGAGGCCCAATATCACCCTGCAGAGATCCAGAAGAGTCAGCTCACACACACTCACACGCTCACCAAAATATATGGTGCAGAAAAAGTGCTGGACTTGAACTGGTCAGAGATGTGCGTGTTACTGACCTTTAACCCCGGTTCTCCAATCACACCAGGTTGCCCTTCCTCACCTGGCTCACCCTAAAAAGACAGGAGAGGTAATTCAAGTCAATAAACATGAAAAAAGCCCTCAATAACATACTATTACAGGATTAAATCAATAAAAAGTACTTCAATTCCTTGGTGTCCTTCCATTCCCGCTTCTCCTGGAGGTCCTTTGGGTCCCTGAGCAAATAACAACAATCTTTAAAAAGAATATTCTAGACGTAAACACCAAACTCTAACTGGGCAGGGAAAGCTGCAAGGATGCTCATCAAAACAATTGTAATAAACATGATCTATTTTGCTGTCAAATATGCAACCAGAAAAGCACCCAGGCAGCAAAGACCCCCCCACCAGGGTCAATATACAGGCAGGTTACATGACATAGAAGGTTGAGCTTTGATCTTTGGGAGATCAAAGGTCATTCTGCTTCCAGAATCCAAAATATCACTTAGGTATAATCTTCTCTTCCTTGGCTCATTAACATTTCCTAAAAGTTTCATAAAAATCCATTTAGAGTTATTTTGTTATTTTGCTAATCAACAACAAACAGACAGACGGATGGACGGACAGGGTGACAGCTGATGACACATGGGTTCTAGGTGGGTCCCGTCCAAATGGCTCTCAGGAATCGAGCTGCAACATAAACTGTGTCTATAGTATTAATGGACGACCTTTCTCTCATAAACATTTGTATCTGTTTGACAACGTTAATGTTCCTGGGAACATGTGTGATTCCCAGAAAACCAAAGAACCTGAGTCCAAAAAGAGTTTAACCATCCAGTATGAGCAGATTCACAGCTAATGAGCTGTTCTGAGAACTACGAACCCAAATGTTTTTCTCTCCCGTAATGTTATCATTATGTGTCGAAGCGATCAACGGTCGCCAGCGTCAAATAATCACCTCAGAGTTTGAATTTGACCACATCAGGTGACATCATACTTACCGGCTCGCCAGGGGGGCCTTTCTCCCCAGTGCTGCCCAGACCACCTGGTTTGCCCTGAAAAACACACAGATATGAGTTCAGGCTAAGTGCTCCCTTCATCTTTTTAAGCATCGTCATCAGAGATGGTGAAGAAGCCGACTTGAGCCAAAGTAAAGCGGCCTTGCTAAGAGACATCAAAATAAACACTCGATTGCCTTTTTTCCATAATTATTATTTAGCAAGCAGACATGACTTGTGTAAGATGTCCTGTTAATCAACTGAATGTGTGACAAAAGCATTAATAAACAGGTATTAATTAAATGTTCTATTCGCAGCAGATGTGAGGTGTGGTTCATCATAGATCTGGACACAAGATGGCGCTATAAGAGCACAGGTGTCCTCCATCCACAGCCAGAGATGCGTTTAAATTTAAAATGGACTAATTTAACAAAGTCTCATCTAGAAAGAACATCCACAGCTAATTAATCATTCAAACTTCAACAAAACAAACATTTCTATACACAGTTAGG
>CAAE01015039.1:290171-319374 GCA_000180735.1 Tetraodon nigroviridis | reverse complement strand
ACCCATTAGAAATACGAAAAATCCCCCCTTGCATCCCACATCCTATATTTCTTTGTGTTTTGTCACAGCTTCGCTCTTTTTCATCAGGCCGGTGAAGGAACGTCCGCTTGCATCACAGTTCTCCTGGTCACACTTTGGCAAAGACTTCAAGAGCATACCAGGAAGGACACTTGCTGCTCTGTTTCTGTTCCTTCCAATTACGTAACGTCACAATAAGTTCTGGCTTTGTGTAATTGCCTCTCAGCTTCGGCAAAGCCTCAAGGGTGCTGCTGACGGCGGGAAGTAAAAACAAGATTTCAGTGTGGACGAGAAATTAGAGCTCCGCGTCAGAGTCACTCAGCCCGGACGCTGACTTGATGAACGACATCAAAAATGGGATTAAGGAGGTGTGAGCAATATGACTTTCTTCTATAATTACTCAAAAGATCTCACACCTAATAATTTCTTGGTATTAAAATGACACACTGCAACATTATTTTAGCATTAATTGTGAGTAATTTTTTTTTTTCTGTAAGGTTGAGGCAATTTTAGAAGTTTCTTATTATTTGGCCAGGAGCCCAACACTTATTGATGATATAATTACATATGACAGATGGTTCTGTCTGCTGGGGTGTGGATATTTATAAAAAATCCTTTTTAAGGTGGTTAGCAGGTTTGCCCCCAAGCAAAATGGTTACAGGTTTGATTTCTGCTTCCAGTCGACAGAATTGCAAACATGTCTTATTAGTTAAAAAAAAACAAACAAAACTACCATTTCAAGATGGGACTGGGGGTCCGGCTGTTGCTGGCGAGAGTCGGACCTCGACCCTGAACACCAGGGGTTAATCAGTCTTGCTGAAGGAACACCAGAAAAGAGAGAGTGTCACGCATCTCCAATAAAGATGACTTACAGCTCTCTTCTGAGGTGAAGAGGAGTCAATCCCTACAGAAGCGTCAGCCACTGAGTGACCCTTTGGGGTCCCCAGTAAACCCTGCACACTTTGAGGACCCCAAACCAGAATCAACAATGCTTCAAATACAAAAGAAGACGTTTTCTCCAAATTTTGTGTGACTGTTACATGTCAGATGCAGAAACTGCTTTGTATAGATAAGATCTAGATAGATATAGAATAGAGACTAGAAGAAAAGAATGAGTGGTGATGTGTCTTCTCTGCACATCTGTTTCCATGATAGGAAAGAAGAAAAAAGAAAACAAGCACAGAGAGAAGCAGAAAAGTGGATTAAAGGAATACCAGAGCATGGGAACATGATAACCGGTTCTCACCCTCAACCCTGGAAAGCCGCCGATGCCAGTCCCACCAACAGGCCCCTGTGAAACATCACAGCAACATCCTAAGTACACAGGACAGGACACTTACAGTATTACACATTCCTCATTCCTAAAACAAGACTGGGATTACGAAGTATCTTTGCAAATTTTACCCGACTGTACCCAAAACTGCTACCTTAGCTTAGGAATTTGTAGAAATAATCAATAAAGATACATCAGCAGCATGACAAATCTTTTAAAGAAATCAAGTTAATGTGTATGATTATTGATTAACCTGTATAAGCTTCTGGGTTTATTGTAGAGCAAAGGTTGTGAGTATTGAGGAGTCTTTATGAAGTAACCGGAGGGTCTTTAAATGGACAGAAGACTAAAAAGGTCAATTCAGAAGGAGGGCAGCGGAGATCTCACCTCTTTGCCATCAGGACCTGGAGGTCCCCTCTCCCCTACGACACCCAGCACACCCTGCCAAAGAATCCAATTCATATTCACTTATTTGTTTTATATACTTCTTTTTTTATAGCAAACGCGCACACATCACTCCTGTTTACAGCACTAAACATTCAAAATACAATTTTTTTGCTGCACATTTTTATTCCTCTGGCACCTTGAGTGCAGTCCTTCACTTCATTTCTTCTTTTAGCTGATTTGCATTTTTTAAAGCGTCCGATGTGCAAATGAATCTACTCTCCTTTAAGTGTCTGACACGTTCATGAAGAAAATTGTTGCTTTTCTAAGAAATCGTGCAGCACACATTAGGAGAAGGATAACATTTCTGGAATTTATTGTTGGTTTGTCTGTATTTTCAGATGAGAACAGAACAGTCATGCCTGCAGCTGCACCCCCAAAGCTGCTGACAGATTTGCCTTCACAAGTGTGACTTATGCGTTAAGTAAAAATGATTGTATTACGTGTTGTCCTTTGGGGCCGGATTTTCCTACTGGACCAGGAATTCCCTTGAAGACAGAGACAAGTGGATAAAAAGAATGTATTAATGCAATGAAACAGTTGGTTAAAGACTGGAGCAAAATAGAAAAATAGAACAATATTTTATTCTTCAAAGTTTTTTAATGGCTATAAAAGAGGTCAAAACCACTCCAAAGAGAGACAGAGAGACAGACATAAAAGTCCAGCATTGCTGCAGGCTTTCATTGATACTGGATTCTCAGGATACAGTGACATCATTTGGGCACAGCTTGAATGGAAAATTGAAATATTTCCCCCATTTTTTCCCATAACCTCAAAACATTGAAGCAGTAAATTAGATCGCAGAATTTACGCTGTCTGACAGCATCCTGACATTTAGAGGAAAAGAGAAAGAAATAGGAAAAGTTGTACAGGCGTGCACTTGTGAGCTGTAAAAAGCTGTTTACATTTATGTTTCTGATTATCACCTTCAGGTAAAATAAATATTAATCACTCACTTTCTCTCCCTCAATTCCAGGAGGCCCAGAAAAGCCTGGAGGCCCAATGAAACCCTGAAAAAAAAACAAACCAAAAGCACATCAGGCAACAGCGACTGGCAGTGCAGCAGGATTTCACTGCAAAAATACAGTTATAGTGAACAAATATTCATATACTTTTTACATCTAGCAACTAGTTCTGCTGTGTTATTTTAACATGTTTCTCTGAATTCCGTGCCCTGCTGGTGTTTTTCATTCTCTTCTCTACACTCAGTAGTATTAATACTGACATGTCCGCAATAAAGCCCCCAGTCACACCGGAGCCCGACACCGCCTTGATCCTTTCAGGAAAATAAAAATGTCCAACCCGCTTCTGACAAATGAGAAGGGGCAGCAGGGAGGAGAGAGGAGCTGGTGGGGTACTTACACGGACACCTTTAGGCCCCGGGTTACCCTGCGGCCCAGCTGATCCCTGCAACAAAAAAAGACTGTTGTGACTTTTGTCACAATGGCTGCACACTCAGGGGTTTAACATGCTGGAAACCTGATCTGAGACCAGGCATAAAGCAAGCCTGCTGCCAGTCTGGTCATGTTGGGATCTACAGATGCATTTTACATGTTTTTAATAGTTGGCAACACGCAGGGCCTAAACCCAGGGACCATGAAAACACATGAGTGAACTGATTTCACCTAGTTATGCATTCCAGACTCTATTTTTTTATATTTTGAACCATTGTTGTTTACAATTCAAATACCACTGAGCTGCAAAGTGTGGAAGTGTGCATGGTTTATTCATTCATCGATAATTCACATGAACTGATGAGGGAACTGGAAGCGTATTTTTCTATTTTTCACTGCACCTGCCTGCCAGGGAAACCTGCTTCGCCCATCTCCCCAGGAGGTCCAGGTATGCCCTCACACAAAGAAAAAGAGGAAACGGGAAAGGTGAAAGTCATGTTCACACCTCTGTCTGGTCCTCTGACCCGACGACACGCGCGTCACTTACTTGTTCTCCCGGCGGCCCTGGTGGTCCAACGCGACCCTTAGGGCCCTTGAAAATCAATTAAAACCCTAATTATTCTTAGGTAAATACAAATTGCAATGGTTTTTTTTAGCGGTAATGATTAGTAGTTACTAAAATTGTATCTATTCAGGAATTGGCACTGGTCTGACATCATTTTAGACTGAAAGTGCACATAAAATCAAACCTTTGTTATACAAACCTCATGATGGCGATAGAACAAAGTTTTAATAAAAAACTGAAATATTTATGATCTGTTTGTGTTGACTTTAATAAAAAAAATTATGTGGAGAAAAGCCACAAGTATTCTGTTTAGTCAATGACTGATGCTCTTAATGTTACTTTCTGAAAAATAACAATCCACTGATCATTCTAGATTTTTCCTAAACCAAGTAGAGATTTAATGTTTACAGTCAAATGTAAAAATAAGCAATTTCTCCCCTGAAAACAGACCTTATCTAATTGCTGGGTGGATCGAGCTGCTTTTCTGTTTCAAGTCTTGTTTCCACTTCAGCGCCATTATCAAGAACAGATGCTTACAACTTCAAAACACCAGGTCAGGGCCAGGCCACTATCGTTTGTGGCAGAGAGGCACCATCTTGAATGGTGCCATTGAATCGCAACCTTATAAGGTTTTGACACAAGAACCTTCACAGTCAGTAAAGGACCCACTTGGGGGTAAAGAGCGTAGTCGCTGAGCCTGTCATTTCCTCTGAAAATACCTGTCAGGGAATGGTTTATGCGCCAGGTCTATTAGGTTCAGCTACTGTAAACACGGGGATGGCCTCCTGGGAAAAAAGGTGAAGGTCAGCAGTGTGGAGAACAGCCTCCGGGATTCTCTGACAGGCTACCTGGCCAACCACGTGGGTGGTGAGCTCCGGCCGGCTGTCTGTTTCGTATCAAATGCAGTACAAATGTTCACCCTCAGGGAGGATGAGGATGCCGACGCACTCGTAGCTGCAGCAACAAACCAGCTGCTGACTCAAGGTGGGATCAGGATCATACGTTTGGCAGTGACCCTCTTTAGAACGACAGGTTTAAGGCAGTTGCGCATTCTTACAAAGTGCTGCACGACCATTCATCAAGACTTGACTGATGTCAGAGTGCACGCAGGAAGCGGTGAGGAAGGCTATGTGTGGCGATGATGGATGAAGCATGGGGCAAAATGGTTTCTTTTTGTTAAGGTTAGGAGGAAGCAAGGCAATTAAGGTAGCAAGATTTTGCCAAAGTGCCAGTTATACTGCCCAAAATATTTTTTTAATGTCTTAACACCAGGATAATTTCAGCCTTGGAGGTAATACAAATTAACCTTACCGGTAAGGCAGGAAATCCTTTTGGCCCAGGGGGCCCTGGTGGACCTCTGTCACCCTGAAGAAGCGCAATGACATGTGAGTAAAAGAGGGACATCGCCTTTAAAGCATCATCGCTGCACTGTCGTAAAGTTAAAAAGGTATGCTTAAAGGCAGCAGCCTCAGGCCCGTTGCTTTTCTTAGTTATCACCGACACAGATGAGCAAAAACTAGTTTTATCATCTCAGATGAAGAAGGCACAACAGGGTAGTGGCAGAAAAATAAAAGAAGAGAAAGTCGCAGACTGGTGATTCAGATTCAGTATCACAAGTGGAGTTGGGAAAGCTTTAACAATATTAAAATTTTTTAAACACAATAAACATCTTCTGTGAAATAATATAACTATTTGCTTGTGTTTTTTTCTTATCAGGAATCACAACATTTCAGAGTGGACAGGGATCAGATTCGGAGCTTATTAACTGCCCTGATAGGGAAAATGAATGCTACTTTAAAGAGAGTGATTCTTTACCTTCTGTCCTGGTGGAGCCTGTCCTGGAGAAAGCCCGGGATCTCCCTTTGACCCCTAGGAGTAATGAAGGACATATGGTTATACAGCCAGAGACTTATATTGGTTTTAATCTGTTATCGAAACATTTGAACAGATCATAGGATTTAAAACAATAAGCACATCTAAAAGTCTAGTAGAATTCTGTTCTAGATGCTGTAGATTGGGCATCCATGGCCTTGAAATAAGGCTTTTCAAATTTAAAAAGCTACAATACATTTTAGAGATCTACAAAACACATATTAAAGACCTCACATATGGAACAAACACTTTTTCTCTTTAGTTTCTGTTTAGATTTCTTGGGTTTTCATTTGTAAAAGCTTAGTTTTTCCATTGGATCATAAATAAAGATGAATCGTTTCCATCCGGTGCCAGAGCAATCAAACTGCTGAGCAGCTCTGCAAGTTCTGCCTGCCCAGTCTTGAGCAGGCTGATGTAATTATGTCAAAGATAACCCAAAAAAACTGTTCTGACATGAAGTCTGCATCACGGCCAAGCCAAGGGTACTGCAGGACGTGACAACCCCCAATTGAGAGGTTTGCAAACTAAGGCCCAGGGGCCACATGTGGTTCGGTGAACTATTTATTCTGGCCTGCAGAGCCTTCACAATAATTTCTTTAAAAGCCAATTTAAAAGGGTTGCCATCTTGATTGGCTATGAAAAGATTCAGAACCCCCCCATTCACCTAGCATGCTAGCATGTCCTCTCAAGAAGGTGGGGTCAAACATCATTTAAAGCTTCATCATCCATCTCTAGTTGGACAAACTTACAGGCTCGCAGATCAATAGTCCATCAAGCACGGATTTAATTCAACCTCCAATCTCGTCTGTTCATTAGAGTCTAAAATCCAATGTGGCCCTCGGGCAAAATATTTGCCACTGGTTTAATGGCATAGAAACATAGCAGGCACATTATTAACGAATGGTGGATTTAATCATTTAATTAACCATGAGAGTATGTGGGCTACAGCACACAATAAACCTCTAGACTGCCATCAATCACCCGCTTTGAAAGAGAGGTGTGGCAGCCAGGTGTTTTTCACATTGCTGTGGTAATGCCAAAAAGAAAATAATGTCACATCACTGTGTCATAAGAAGAGTGTGCCAAAGTGCTAATGGAAAACATACCATATTGTATGTGTTATCTTAAAATGTGGGGGGTAAATCTTAACAAAAAGAGCAGCTGTTATAACAAAGACCATATTACCGGAAGAATATACATTCAAACTTGCCTCCGGAAGATAGGAAGTGTTCAGCAATAAAGTACAGATGATAAGATCTGACTGATAATCGGTCAGGCAGAGGAAGTCTGATGGGTGGGAAAATAATTCCTACACAGCATAAAAAAGGTCCCCTCAGTGTTTGGGAAAAAAAGGTGTCAGCAAAGAGATCAAAAGGCTCCTTCAAGTCCTGCAAGCGCAAAATTATAACACTTTAAATGGTGCTTAAGACACAGGTCAAGGACTCATTCCAATCTAACAGCCCTTGAAAGCAAAATCACTTAAAAAGAATGCACATTTCTGAAAGGATACAAAGAAAGTCTTAGTCCGGTTTCCACCTCCACAGTGGAATCAAGGGGGAGTGAATGACTCACTAATGAGTCACGGTGGAATCACGACCACTGACTGATTTTCCATGCACAGACAGCTGCCCCACATTTCATAACAATCAACTGGAGCCCTCAGCCAAACATGCGCTATGTCCCAACAAGGTCGGGGGTGAGAGGACAAATCTACTCCAAAGACAAAAACAGAACAGTTCCCAGTTTCTTAACACAACGAAGCAGGAAACAATGACATTCATTACAGTTACGTCCATCTTTTTCTCATTGTTAGCAATTACATCGAAGACAATCGTAGCGAAGATTCCAAACCACGTGCTTATCTTTTTTCAATAAAAAGATCCACCATAAAAGAGGAGAACTTCAGACTGGACCTTATGTTTTCCCCCTACATGAGGATGCAGACACTCTGTGGTAGCCATTAATGACCACAGACACCACATCCATCTGCATAAATTTATCCACATCCTGCCCAAAGGCTCTTTACATCTGCCTTCTTTCTAATAAAACTAAGGAAAGCTGTTTTTTAACAGATATTTAATGTTTGTGTCAAGGTTTATAGGCTGGAGGTAGCACTAGCATGCGCTTTAGTAAAAACCAAAAGATAAAATAATCTAGGCCATTCAACCATCTGTGAGTGTTTTCTGCATCAATGTGACACATTGATTCATTAGTAACACACTTCCTTGCATCTGGTTGTGTCTGATCCCACTCAAACACACTCCAACAGGCTGACAGATTGTTGGTGGAATAAAAGATTCAGCTGTAACTGATGACACTTGCTGTTTGCTTCAAAAGCAAACTTCAGCACATTACGCTTTTTGTAAGTGGAAGCAGTTTGGTTTGCAGGAAAAACCAAATAAACTCCAGAGGACTGCAAATTAAAGGTGCACAAGTAGGTTTGATCTCTATTCTGGGCTAAAATATTCTGTACATGCACATGCACATGTGACAGTTTACAGACGCTCACGATTTACAAGGGTTCCCATGTTCATGTCACTTACTTTTGGACCAGATAATCCTGGCTGTCCGGGATTTCCATGTGGACCAGTAGGACCCTGTAAAAACAAGATTTCCAGCTGAAATGTGGGGTCAAAATATAGAAAAACAAGAGAACAAAAAAAACCCCAGAATCTATAAAGCACAATTATGGTAATAAAACAAAAAATGTAAGCAAAAGGTGTTTAAAATCAGCTGTTTCTCTGATAACAGACTGTTTCCTCAGAATGGCACATACCACACGTGCTTGACGCACATAAGTTTATGGGTCACGGGGAATTTCATTGAGTATACTGATGCAATTTTATACCTTCAACAGTGCAGGTATGACAAGAACGCAAGGGCTCACGTCCGTTACTTTAAGCTACATCTGCGGAGCGTTTACGTTCACATGAAGCAGGACATCCCTGCACATCTGCATTCAAGCTGCACGCACTGCTACAAACCCTTATCTTCCACGAAAAGTTCCATTTTCACACAACTAAATGCCAATCCAAGCATGGTCCCAAAAGGTGGTGATTTTTTTTTTACACTTATATTTACAAATATATAAATATGTACGTGTGCCATAATGATGTTACTCCTCCTTTTTAAATGGATGGCATATTCACTTGATAAAATATATGTTGTGTTCAAAGATGCTTCTGGAATGATAGCAGAATTGCATCACGACACACTTGGCAGTTCCAGGATCAGCTGGCTGTCAGAGATATGCTGGTTGCATCTGGAACAGTTTGAACGGGTCCATTTCCAAATCAAATGGGCGGAGACAAGTAAACAATGTCATACAAGGTTAGTTTCACAATTCTTTATGAAGTATGGCCTGTTCCTGAATTTAATCTGGCCAAGCACAAACACGTCTGTCATTAGCTCGTCTCTAAAAGTTTTCAGCTGAATTTCAATGGTAAATATAGGCAGAAGCTTACGGTGGTTTCCCACTCAGGATAATAAATGCAACTTTTGTTTTTTGTGCTAAATCTTCAGAGTTTACCCTCATGATTAGCCTGAAATGTTACTCTTTTAATTATCAGGTACCAACAACCCAAAAGATGGTTGCTCACTGTTCATGCTGCTTACCCGTGAACCTCTTTTTCCAGAAGGACCAGGTAAACCAGGAGGACCAGGAGGACCCTAAAACAGACGCAGAGGGGCAAAAAAGTAAGAGAAGAAGGAGTTGAGGAGAGACAGTAAAAGGAGGGCAAGGAAAAATAAGATAGAGATAGACTATGTTAATGGCAAGCAATAACATGCAGTTCACTGTGCAGGCCTCTGCTATGATGAGTATGAGCTATATTTACGTAAGCGCTATCAGGTTCAAAGACAGCGTATGGTTGAAAGCACTAATCGGAAAACTCTGGGCAGAGAACCTTTTGGAAATGACAAAATGGCTCATTTTGTGTCAGTCAAAGGATTAACACAGTCCTACATCTTAGAAAAGCACTGAATGAAACATTTTTGGCTCATTTGTGGGATGCTCTTTGCAGAAGAGTTAGTTCAGGACAATTATTTTCTGTTTTAGGTTTTTAAACATGCACTAAGGACAATTCATATTTACCAAAGGCACCTCTAATATGCCAGGATTGTGTTATACTTATAGCAGTGATCCTGCTAAACATTATAACTAATAACAGTTTTATACCAAATTTAGCAATAGCAACATTTAGAATCAGTTACAACAGAGCATCTTAATTTTAGAGAACTAAAGGAAAAACAGCTGGGACAATAAAAAAAAAGAAATGTCTGTTTGTTCCTGTAGACTCCCACTCACAGACACATGAAACGTGGGAGCTCTACACTGCCAACTACAACGCCTGAAGAAGCTGAAGCATTCATGAAGTAGAATGACAACGTTCACAATACTGTTCAAACATTCACAAACAAGATGAGTGTTAATCTCTCCCAGTGGAGTTAATTCAAGAAGTTCTCTTTTCTTTTTTTAATCTGAAGATCTCCCTTGATTCATCACTTTGAAAACCAGTTTTTGGCACTGCGTCAAACACATGGATGTTCTGCAGACATATAAGGTCAGAGGCGGTTGCCAGATTGATGGAGGGTAGAGCTAATGCAGATGTATCTACACCTAAAATGTGTCTTTCTGGAAGAAAGGGACTTTTTTTATTTAATCACTTGTAATTGAACAAAAGCTTACGTCATCTTGAAGAATTTTGGGAGAAAACACTGTTTATTTTAAGAATTCAGGGTTGCGCCAAATGCTTTCAAGAATATTTTTAAAAATTTTAAACATCGTTAACGCTGGTCATTGGCTGGACTGATGATAGGTTTACAAATCCAGATATTTGATTAGTTCTGCTTTATTGCCTCCAAAACAGTCAAACAGGCATACTTCAACAGGATTCATGTCAAGTGACTGCAAAGACGATAGAATGTGCTAGCTTACACAACTACTAGATAGCGCTCAACTACTGGCGCTATGCCGAAAGTCACGCAAATAGCTTCGCTTATAGTCTAGGTATAAAAAATCCCCCCAGAAGACTCATCAAAAATAAAAAAAAAAGGGAACTCTGATAAACATGGTGATCCTGTACATGCACAGACACAATTATTATATATTACCATTAATTATAATCAGTAATGTACTGGTTTTATCTACAACGGTCCAGTGACCTATCCATTATAGCTGAAAAGCAACAGTGACTGGCATGATGTCAGCATCAGAGAACGATGTTTTATCAAGACATTTACTGAAGAAAACATTCAATCTTTTGAAATGACTGGACAAATGGACAAAATGTTCACACTTCCAGTTGGTTTAAAGAAGACAGACAAGCTATTAATCTGCTGACATTTTTTGTTTTTATAATTGAGTTCTTTTGAACAAAGAATTCACTCACTTACCATAGGTCCTGGCTCTCCTTTGGGGCCATGGAAACCATCTTCGTACTCATATAAGAAGTCTTCGTATCCGTAATCATATCCTCTCATGTCTACGTCATCAAAGCTGTTGTCCTGTTCGGGTTGTTGGTCCACCTGGTTTTCTCGGTACAAAGTTGTGCCGTTGCCCCTGTTGTTGTCCAGCTGAAGAGTCTCGTGAGGTACAACGCTGCTGGGCTTGTTTCCTTCATTCTCTTGACTTTGCCTCACTGATGTAATGAGATCCAATGCAACTTCTGTTGCCTGCAGGCTGCCAGAGCTGCTCTCTTCCTCTGCGCTCTTTTCAGAGGGATCAGCTTCTTCATCGGGGCTCTTCTGTTTTGTCCAAACAATTTTAGTAGTGGTTTTCATAGTGGCGCTTTGTGTGGGATCCAGCACTCCTGAAGGATTGATAGTGAGTAGTGGACTGCCAGGCAGAAGCAGGGACGTTGTGGAGGGGGGGTACAAGGTGGCCAGAGAACTCTGGTCCTCCAGGTCAGGCTGTGCCGATGAACTCGGGGCTGGATGCTGTGTGACCAGAGGATTGGAATCTAACTTGAAAACTGCTGGGGATTTTAAGGATGAGCGGTGGGTTGCTGCAACTCCTACAAGGGAATTTATTAAATGATCATATGGTGGGTCATTAGCCTCCATATCCAAACCAGGATGTGGCAATCGGTAAGTGTCGGCCCGCCGGCATTGTGTTTTAAGATAGTTGCAGTAGTGCACGGCAGCTTGTGCTGAGGGATAAATATCTAGTTGGCACACTTGACCAATAAACGGTGCTGATTTGGAGTTAATCCTCCCCAGAGTAAAGAGGCCCCCTGGATCTCGGAGCACCTGAGCTCTTGCCACAGTCTCCCGCTGCTGCACAGCCCCACAATCTGCGTAGAAGGTCACAGAGTGTCCACGAACACCCACCGCGAAGGGGCGCGGGCCTCCATCCTGCCAGTTGTAGGTAAAGTAAACGGGAGTGTTCTTGGCGGTGTGGACCACCACTCTGCGTGGCAACAGCTGAATGCCAAAAACCAGTCTGTCCCTACTGTCTTTGATGCTAAAAAGAAAAGCATTGTTTGCTCGCCTGGAGCTAAAGCTAACAACGAAGGAAAACTCATCGCCCACTTCAGGCGGGATCAGACTTTTTGCAGAGGCCTCATAAAGGCTGTTTGAGTCGAGTATCACCCCATACCCAGTCACAGAAAGGATGAGGGATGAGGGAACAGTGGTGTGAGGAGCTGAAGAAGAACTGGCCTTCACATAGAGGTTTCCTGCTCCGCTTTGAGGCATTAGGCCAAGTTGATAAAGGACATCCACTCCTGAAAAAGAGCGACAGTAAATATGTTAAGATATGTGAAAATAAATAAGTAACTAAACAGCTTGATGAGTTTAATAATTGAAGGAACATTACAGAGAAATGTAACTGTTGGTGGTCCAAACGAGTTTACAAGAAGCCAATCCCCAGAGCATCATCGAGTATATCTGCCAGACAAGACTGATGAGCTTTCGTCCAGATGGCCCTGACATTCTTCCACCATGCCCACAGGTAAATCTTTTGAACATTTATATAACTGAGCTGACAGTAAAACACGGAAGGGTTAAAAGCTAAAAGTAGTAAAAATGTTTAGAGGGAGAAGGTAAGCTAAGCACTGAGGGAACACGAGAAGATCATAGTGGAATATAATTTGTGTTAATCACTTTACCCTGCATTTATCCATAATCTGAATTTCCAACTGCATTAATGATGTGGACTCAGTAGCCGTTTATCATCTTGCCATGGATGGGATCGTAAAATGCTCACAGAGCACATTTCCTAGCCTACCTGTCATTCATTTTAGAAGTGCTTTTGCTGGAAAACGTGCAAACCAACAAGATCCAAATGTCACCAAAAACCACCATCTGTTAAACTGATGTTAGCTGTTTTTGTAGTAAATGTAATTTGTCAAGACATGAGGCATTAGCTGGAAAGAATTCCCAATCAACCGCTGACTATGATGAATGCAGCCTGTTTTTAATTGAACTGCTTGAACTTTGTTGAATAAGTGTTCAAAATTTGTTTGACACTGCTTTTTTTAACAGGTTCATTCTTCATTTGACATTCGTGTCATATACAGTTACAATCCTGTATCAACAGTGATCCATTTGAAGACATAAATCAAATAGGAGGTTTAACCTTGTTTGAGTTATCTGTCTTTAGTATGTCTTGTCTCTTGGCGCCAAATTCTATAAGCAAATCTGTACCAGCAGGAAGAGCGTGTGCTTGATGTGTCAAGGTCTTCAAGGACTGGTGTATGGCTGTGTTCCATTGGGTAAAAACCTTTTTTTAATGCTGGTTAAATACACAAAACATCTGTATTGCAATCTCTAAAATGGTTTCCCCATCTAAATTTTGCCAAATCAGTGCCAACAATGCAGAACTCAACACAAATTTAAGGCAGCTGGCTGTGCAGTTTTTCTTTTTCTCAGGACAAATTAACGGTTTAGAGAAAATCACTGACAGGAACCGCTCAGACATGACTGTGTTGATATGAACCAGGGTTTAAATGTTGATTTTCCATGATGAAAGATCTTCAGGCGCTCTTCTCAGTGTTTAGTTGGACAATTTTTTGGTTGGGTTGTCTAGTTTTCAGCATTTTTCTGCTCTGATTTTTCTAGGCTTTCCTTAGCCACTTTTCGAACTGACAGGTGGGAGTAAAAAACTAAACTTTTCTGTGATAAAAGCCAAAAAAGACTAAATAATAGGTAATGTAAGAGAGTTTCGTCTCATGCCACGGTATTGGGTCCCCTAATAAATTATAGCCACTCAGTCAGCTGCAGCGATATTCGTTGACAGCTTCGTTTTTTCACGTGCCTGCTGTGCTTTTAATTTACTCAGGTTAGTTTCCCATATTTCCGTGTTATTACATCATTAGTGACAGAAATCAAAGGTGGAAAACCTAAAACGCAAACTGGTGTTTTTTTTGAGTTTTAAAAACTTGTTTTGTCTATATGTCTCCCCCTTGTGGAATCAAGAATCTTTGCCAAAATGCTTTTAACAAGCTAATAATTTAGCTTCAGAGTAGCTCGAGATAATCACCAACAGTTGGAGTGCCCTTTCACTGCACTAATATAGAGTTTGATGGGAGTTTGGGTCACGTGGTACAGAACAAATAATGTGAATCCAATCATTGATGTTTTCTTTATTCACCACATTTGCTCAGAACATGGATCGAATGCATTGGTTTTTAAGATATGGCTGAAATAATGGGCAGAATGGTAAGATAACACTAAAACTGAAATCACTTCTCTTTTAGTACCAGATACCCAAATGCACACAAATTTAACTCATCTACCTTTTTTGGATAAAAGAAAATCAGCTGCATTTGTTTTTAAAAAACAAAACAAAGGATCGATTGACAATTCCAGCGGTCTGGCAGTAATGCAGTTCTAATCCCCAGAAGGGGATTCACTACACATCGCAGTTTTCTTTACACTACTCTTCTTCAACAATGGCATATTCTCTTAAGGAAATCACGTGCAGTGAAACATGTGTTTTGCATTTATCATAATATAAAGAAAGTAGGTTGCATTGACTCCACCAAATATGGCATATAAGGCAGGTGTGTGATTGTCATCCAGTGATTCATGTCAGTGTGATTGTTTACCTTGAGCACGGTCGTGTCCTTCTCCAGAGAGTACAGCTGAGCATACTGACAGGAGCAGAATTAAGTTCCACCTAGAAAGAAAACACACACACCAATTGAAAACTAAGGTTTCCAAGAGAGCCCAAATGAACGTGACTGTGCTGGTAAAATTTTAAAGAGATTATCTCCTGAGGTTTACTTATTTTTAGGCCACTTGTCATGTACAAGCACTTCATTTCATTCTTCTTGCACTTGGAAATCAATGGATTAAATGGATAGAAACTATACAAAAGACAGCCATTACTTAAAGCATTACACCGATTTTAAAGTGGTAAATTGTGTAAAAAAAACAATGGTGGAGTCTCTTAAATGCTTTCCTGATCCCTTAATTCAACCTGATCCAGCGGCATTAAGACATACATTCAGCTATTTTCAGCTATTTTTTTTATCTGAAAAATACAGTCATGCAACGTAAAGGTGGCACTGTCAACCACAGATTTTCAGGTTTTAAATGAATTAGATTTTTTAAAACAGGTATATGACATTGGCCTACAAAATATATATTTTATTAACTAACAAGAGCTGAAATTATTTTACTATATAGTCTTGTACTCTAAACCAAATGTAATTTAGTTAAAATGCTTTCGCAAGAGACCAGCCAAAATCAAACAAGCACCAGTTTTGATTTGACATAAATAATGACAATATGAATCTTTGTCAATTTGCAGACAACCCCAAACGTATTTTACACAGGATATATCATGTACGCCGTCAAAGAATGGTCTGCATATTCGAACCAAATGAATCATATTGACAGCCATGTGCATATGACAGCTCCTGACACAATTACAGGGGGCTCCTGGCACGCAGTGTGGTGATTTTCAGCACAGTATGACGGTAAGGCAAAAGACAAGAGGAGAAATTAGTTGTGTTAGTTTAATGTATCATCGCAGAAGATGAACAAAAAGAAGGCTGTCAATCAGGGGCGGCTGTCCGGGATTGTTATGTCAACACAGTTGGTCCCTGGTTGGTTTGGAACCTTACAAGCATGTCCTTTTGACAGGCTTTTCCAAGATGGTCAATTCCCAGAAGTGGCAACCAGTGGATGATATAAGACCTGAGACAGGCGGCCATATTGGTTTTACTAAATTGACCAATAGAAGGATAGACAGAGGCCGATAATAAAAAAGGGGAGACAGAAGGAATGAAAGAGAAAAGCCAATTAAAACACGGTAAAGTGCAATGAACAGTGCCTTTAATCTGTTTCCAATCAGGAAAGTAGTGTGACATTCCACAGCTAGAAGGATGGTCCCTAAATGGGTGTTTGTAAAGTGACTTTTACTAATCCAGCAGTGAGCTGGTGTTTAAAATGTGGCAAGCTTTATGCACAAACCAAAAATAGAAGCTAGAAACCTAAATATAACACTATAGAAAGTCAACATGGGGCCGCCTGGTGCTGTTTAAGGCAGAATTCTGTCTGTCTGTCTGTCTGTCTGCCGTCTTCAGGACTATTTCAGGCATCGCTGAGACCCCCAGCAGACTGTAATTATCATTACAGCAGATGTCCAGTAAGATCATCATGGGAGGTTTCCAGCATTTTGACCCATTGTGAACAAGCATCAAGCATAGGTCAATAAAACTCACATGTTTTCATTTTCTTCAACTTTGTGATGAGGTGTTGCCAGGTAGACAAGTACCTAAAGGCTTTATTCAAATCCCCATCGACAAAACAGCACTTTGGGATGCTTTTCGATCCCTGCAGTTAATAGAAAATGCTGCTAAAGGCAGGACAAAGCTTCCCAAACACTGGTCTGTTGACCAAGGGAAATACCACCATGTGGGGAGTGGGTGTCATGTCAAGACTATAAATAATCACAACTCAAAACTCCCCGCTGAAATGAATCATTCCACCAGTAACAGATCCTGCCTTTCTCCCCTCAAAATTAACTTGGACTCCAAACAATGACCCATTCAAATGTGGAAAAAGTTTGACAGCCGCCAACGGAGAGCAGAGTCACAGTCGTTTTAAGTGGTAGCTGCTGTTGGAGCAGAGACGTGTGCAATAACGGGTAATAAAATGCCCGTCGCATCCCACACTTCTTTTGGTGCAAGAAAGCTATGCATCCAGACAAAATATTGTCAGACCTTTATCCAATTAGGCAAAAAAAAAAAGAAAGATCGAGGAAAAAAGACTAACTTCCACTTGAACGCTCTTGTAGGTAAAAATCATATCGGCCACTTTTCAATTAACTCTAAATGTGCTTTGATTTTAAATAGGTTTAGCCAATAAACATAGACATCTTGATGGGTTTGTTCATTTCACCCTTTCTATTCTCTCCTAACTGAAGATGGTTTCCTTCAGGATATTAAAAACTCTCAGCAAGGGAGTCATACTGGAGAAAATCAAGGTTTATTGAACTTGACCTGGAAGCATTTACCTGACCTCCATTCCTGTAAGCCCTCTTAGTAAGAATGTGGCTTACTAAAGTTAAAATTTTACATGATTTCAGAACAGAGGGAAATAAATTACTGATGGAGACTGATGTGCGTATTCTCGAACTGCAAAAAAACTCAGTTTCACTGATTATTCTTAATAAAGCATCAAACTAAACCAAAAATTAAGATCAAACACTCAGATTATAGGTGCATGTTATGGATCACTTCATGACAGAACACAGACATACAATTTTTAGTTTTAACCTTAGAACCTGGTAAGGCTGTGCTTCGACAATCCACCAGGGGGCGATAGGGAGCTTGAGAGTGCTTTCATATATCCATCAACAAGCAAAAGTGCTCATGCACAAGCCAAGATTTGGATACATCTGTGACTCTGAAATAAAACATCAAGGATTCTTTCTAATCAAGTTGCTTCTTGGCTAACAAACTACTGGCACGAGGACCGATGCACATCTGTTCCGACTGGCGGCTTTTATCTCTAGCACCTCGCGCCTTGTCAGACTTCCTTCAACATGGAAACCCTCAGCAGACGTATCCATCAGGGGGAAAAAATTAGCAGGTCAACACATTTCCAGGTTTAAGTTGTCTACCTGCTGCTCAGCAGCTAAAATTCTTTCCACAACGTGATAAATTTCCAAAACTACTTTAGGGAGATAAAGTTCAACCTCAAAGAAAGATTTACACTAAATTTACAGGATGCTGGATGCCAGTAGAAGCAGATTCTTCTACTTAGAGGAAAAACTGGGGTGTGTTTGTGAGAGGAGACGGGAGTCAAGAGGTCAGTGTAGACCAGAGCAAAGATTGACTTAGTCCACAAGTCAGAGAGCAGACAAAGGGCTGTGAGTAAACTTCCACGGGCCTTTATTGGTTTGCCCTTTTCCTGTTGTGGGGAGACCTGCAGATGTTGGGCCGCTTAAACACACTCAAGCTCACTGACAGCTACTGTTGGGGAGAAGATGAGAATACTCAGAGAAAATCTGGACAGGCTGGGATTCCATCAAGAACAGGTTTTTTTTTAATTAATTTATTGACTGCTGTTAATATTCCCAAACGTCAATGATCGATAAAAATAGGTCCAAGTTTTGTCAAATATCAGAAAACGTCCATGAGTAAACAATAAACAAAACACATGACCATCTGAATCATTTCAACTGCAAAAGAACAAAATAGAAAGTTCTGCTCTGTGTGGCCCCCACATCAGAGTAAACCATGAATCAAACAGCTCAGCAAAAAAACCCAAACGAAAAAACAACTAAACAGCTGGGTCACATGACACAGACAACTCAGCGGGATTCAGCTCCATTTGTTCACGTCCAAAAACATGATTTACACGACGAAGCACTCGAAGGCCATCTCCGCTTCCGAGAACCGCACATCGTGGTGAGAATTCCACTACAGGATCCGAGCCTGCGCGCGCAGACAAACCTCTGGCAGCGACTGCACGGTGATTCCTGCAACAGTGGCTGATTGTCTGTGGAGCCAGTTAACTACTGATGCATACACACACACACACATACACACACACACACACACACTCCCCTTTTCTTTGCTCGCTGGCTTCAATCTTCATCAGGCAACAATCAGAAGAAAACAAGGCGGAAAGCGTGAAGCAGGATGTCACAGGACAGCTGAAGATGCTACTATGTCATCCACAATGACCTCTCCCTGCTGGAATGCTGCTTGGATGAACCATAATTGCTTCCAAACTATTCTCATTCATGTTTCCCACAAGTGGAAGATGAAGCGTGTTCAGCAGTTGTGCACATGGTGTGCATGTTGCAGGGCTGGAAATCCTGGTCATATGTTCAAACTGCTCCAAGATAAACACATTCAAACGTGGGTTCCATCGCAGAAACAAAAGAAGATTCAAAAATGGAAAATAATACCAGTTGCTGTTAGTGTCTGAGCCTATTGCAGGTCATCTAAAATAAATAAATAAATAAATAAAAACCCTCCGGAATTTCAGGTTAATCGAATGAAACGTCAGACGTGTTTAGTCTAAGGTTGTTGGTGGAAAGGTTGCAAGTTCGATTTCGTTCATTTAAATCCCTGCCAGGGATTCAATAGGATCACAACACCCGTCATGCTTCACACAGATTTGGGCTCTGGAAACAACTGCAAAAGTTGCGAAGGTTAAGAAAAAGAAAGAAAGAAGGAAGGAACGAAAGTCCACTTACGTTGCTGCCGCGGAAACGTGTCCACTCCTTGTCCGTTGAGCTCCTAAATGCATTTGTATTCATTTGTCCAGGCAGCAGAGATCTGGGTGAAAACAGAATCACGCTCAAGAGGATACCTGCTCATGGGCGACGGCTCCGGCTGCAGCCAAAGGAAGCGCGCACTGGACGCCGGAGAGCGGCCACCTCAGAATCTCGTCATGGTCTCTCCAAAACTGTCCAAACCTGCGCTCCTCAGGTCCTTTGCGCTCCGCGCTGCGCAGAGAAAACCGGCACTTTCTGCCCCAGATGGAGACGCGCCAGCAGTGCTCATAAAAAAAAAGGGGGAAAAGCACTTGGAAAAGTTTGTGCAGTGTTAATTTGAGTGTCGTGTGGGACACGGAGAACCAGAGCCCGGATTCCTCTCCGACACTGCAGCAGATGCAGCTCCGCGCAGATTTCCCTCCAGGCGCTGGTTTCTGCTATGTGCCTTGACTTGCACTGATGCAGGGGGACCCGTGCTCACCCCAGCAACTCCTACCGGCTGCTGGTGTTGGATTTCAGCATGAGCCATCGTGACATCACAGACAGACGTGTGGTTTTGTCAGTGCCCCTTCTTGCTTTGGCCACTTTCTGGCTCTGATTCAACCGTCAGGTAATGATGCTGCCAAGAGGAAGATGGATGCAGTTGGCTTCTCAACATACTCTTACTGCAGGAATGAAAGAAAGTGTAGAATACTGCTGAGAAAATAAACTTATTATTCCAAATTTGTACTGGTATAAAGTCAGTAATTGTGGCAATCACCTCACAAAGGGTTTGATACTTCATAAAACACAGGAAAGTCTTTTGTGTCTCTGTAACCTGAAGTCTTACATCTGCACGCTCCCCCTCTTGTAAATGACAAGTTATCTTGCTCAGTTTTTCATAGAAACCAGCACTGACCTACTTCCAGAACTTCCAATCAAGGTTAAGTCATTAGTCCGGAATAAACAGAGCTCTTTGGATCTCTGGGACTGCCCCCTCCAGTTCACAGCCTCGGCACAAACCCCCAACTTCGTCTGTGGGAAGAAGGGGGTCCATATGGTTTAAAGTTCAGGAAAATGATGCTACGAGGAGACTGACACTTCCTGCCTCTGAATCCAAGGAGTGCCCAGGACTTCTCCATTTAAGAGCAAGCGGTGCAGGGAATAAGCAAATGCCCAAACATGGAATAATGAGCCAGCGGTCAAAGCGACACGGAGCCGATGCAGTACCAGCCATTGTGAACAGCGCTTTTTTTTTCAGAGTTACGATGTTCCTAGTGTCCCCTCTCCGCCTTTTCATCAAAGACTGTAGTCTCCAAGGAGGAAGCGACGGGTGCTCTCTTGTGCTCCCTCTCTTCTGAAGGCTTTGCCATTAATCAGCACCTCAGGATAGAAATGCCTCAGCCAGATGTTTTCTTCCAATTCAGGACAGAAAAATGTTGACTGATGCTCCCTGTGAGAAATCAAGGATCCGCTTGAGACCCTCACAATCAGGGCCTCTCAAACCTCGGTTAAAGAACCATGAAGTTATTGACGGCTTTACCTTTTTAACATGGCGAGAAAACAAATTCAGCTAAACATGCGCCCAGATTTAGGGCAAATGTTTCAAATTGAATTTTTCTGCTTTCATACGTCCAGATGCGGACTAATCAGTCCATCGTGCACTGCCACTGGTGCTCAGTAATGAGAATCATACTCTGTATCTTCTTCGGGCAGATGGGTGTACGGTGACCCCCCTTCTGGAACATGTGGTGTTTGGCTTTCATAACTCAATAACCCACCCTGTAAATGTCTGCTTAAATGTGTTGAAACCACGGTAGTTTATCCAAAATCATTACGTAATGCAATCAATTTGGTCCTGAAACGACCTTTGCGAGACCAATTTGCCAGTAAAAGGTTTGACAGTGTGAAACACCATATGCTTTATTAAAACAGCAGTAAAACAATCAGATTCCCTCCTTTTTGTTCTTCGTTTGTTTGAATCTGAACTTAATTAAAAGCATATTGGTTCCAGTCTCAAGGGCACCATGTACTCCTACCTGCACACATGATTGGAGCTCCAGAACTTCCCACTAGTAGAATTTAACTACCATGTCCCGGTCAGGGAGCGTATTGTCTTTCCAGATAGCATAATACTCCAACAGTTTGTAAATCTGGGGTTTGTGGAAACTTCCAGCTAAAAAGAAGAGTCAGAAAAACAGGAAAAGGAGGGAAGCAGGGAGCCCTACGGTTGATAAAGCATAACACAAAATGTCCTCCAAACTTAGCTGTGTTTTAGCTGTGTGTAGGGAAAAAAAAGAACATTAAACAAGACTGGGTGATTAGTTAAACAACTCATCAATCAGCCACAAATCTCACTAATAAGCTGTTTGACAGGGCCCGTGTGGGGCCGTTGACCTGCTAACTGGCTAGACGCAGCTTTGTCTCTAATTAGCAGACGCGGCCCTGTGTAATTTCTGCCCTGTGTGCGTGTCATCGGTTTGTAGGACTGTTATTTTGTCGAGTGAGGAGAGAGTGGGCAACAGCTGGGAGAGTGCTCAACAGATGGCGGCGCACACGGAGCGGACCGAAGCCGAAACAATGCATCGTGTAAAAGCATGTGGCGGTTTGTGGAGCTTAAGGGGCTGTTGGGAAGCATGGAAGAGGGGCCTGGGGAGTCCAAGGCGAAGGGGGTGTTTGGGTTGGGAGCAAGTAAAAAAGTGAGAGTCCCTTCGGAGGGCAGAAGGGCACACAGGAAGAACACACTGGCTGCACAGAAAGCACTTTGGATTGTGTTTTTTGCGCGTGAGGCTGTGTGGAAGCATTCTGGACCGATGCTAAAGTTATGGCTCATGCAGTGTCTACTGAGTCGGTGAACAGAATCCAAAAACATTGTTTAAGTTTACAGGACAGGAAATCAGCAGACAGCGGTTGTTCTTTCACTTAACAAATGTTTGGCTGCCTCTGAGGGGCATGTGTGTATCTGCGCGTTTGCTTTTGCTCGTCTCTCACAGAGCTCAACCACAGTTACGCACTTCTAAAACCTGCCAGTGCTGCAAATATCAACAGATGGAAAACAACAACCTGTGTGTGCAAAAACAAAGCTGTAAAATCATCACGTACGAAATCATGCGCTCATAAAATAAATTAAAACATGAAGCGATGTCATTTCATTGGAAAAAGCCCAATATTAAGTACATAGTTTGTCATGCTTCACTCTGTCTGTGGTGACCGTCTTCTTTCAAAATGCTAAAAGTGTCGTTTGTGAAGAAGAAGCACACCTGTCCTGAGGGAAAAACCACAATATTATTTCACAGTCATTATGTCGTGTTTTTCTTTTGTAAAAGAATGTAAATGAGTGTGTTTTAAAATCTGTTTTTAAAAAAACTAGCCAAACAAGTGGTCATCAGCAAGCAAAGAGGTAATTATTTTTCATTGGTACCCGAAGAGCTGCTCTGAGTTTAGCTAACTTCTATAAATCCAACATACAGGATGAGTTTTGCGGAACATCAAGAACATTCTAAACTACGATCAACTAAGGTCAGAGGGACAAAGACCTGTATAAAAAAGACAGAGTGGCTTGAAAGGCATTGTTTCTCTTATCTTCACTGGTGCAGTTAGGCTGTGAGTACTTTAGACCTCATACCTTTTCTTTGTGAGGCGACTCTGGTGATGATAATGATATGGTGACGTGATGGTTCCGTCTTGTAATCCTGGTCCTGCTCAAGGCTTCTTCCTCCTGTTAAAAAGGAGTTTTTCCTTGCTACTGTGCTTACCTTGGGGTTCGTGCTCTGGGTTTCTGCCTCTAATAGACACCTGGAGACATTTTTATTGTAAAAGGCGCTACATAAAAAAAAAAAAAGAAATCAATTGTAATAAATGTAACCATATCCGTTGTAAATCCTGAGCTTGAGCACTTAGATTGCCGATCAAAAGCAAAAATTAAGGCTTTATGACCACCAAAACTAAAAGCTTCATCCTCAAAAACAATTTTTGTGGTTTAAGCCTTCTAAAAACAAAACATTTAAATCAATTTTAGAAAACTCTGTTGCTGGAATTTTAATATAAATTATGTGATGAAACAAATAAAAAGAAAAATCACTGAAGCTTTCACAACACAGCTGCACGACACACTGCAAACCAATCATCGATGGTAACAACGTCTGCCTCTACTGTGCATTTCTTTTGTTTACTGGAAATGTGCAGAATCATATTGCAGTCGCCCCATTTTTGGGATGGTTAATGTTGTTTAGTTTTTGTAACATACACAAGGAAAAGACAAACACGGCTTGGAAAATCTCTGGGAAAAGTTCTTCAGCCGGCGCTTCGCATGACAATGTAAGGAAAACACTCTGCCAATTATTTACAGTCGCATTTCCAAACTTTAAAATCAAATTTGTGATGAGATACTTTGAAGATTTTTTTGTGGCCCCGCTTAGTGTTTAAAGCTGTCACAGGCCGTCACGCACTTGCTGGATTTGACACAGAAAAGATGAAGCGCTGCAGAGCAACAGTGACCTTTGTGGTTTGAAATTATTGTAAATTTCCCTCTTTTACAGTTTGACAAATTCTCTCCGCGTTTGCTTGTTTTTAATTTATTTAAGAAGGATAAAAAAAATCATTCAACATCTGCTCTCGCCACATAATCTTTATCTTCTGTTATTAATCTTTGAATATGGCTCTTGCATTTTGCAGATGTTAAAATGATGCTGTTTTTATTGCAGAATAAGCACAACAGACAATGACTGGATCTTGGAAATTGCCTCCTGTTGCTGCATGAACGCACCTGTCAGAAAATGATTTCTCTTACGTCAAACCTCCAAAAGACCTGCTGAAACAAGTGCATCTTATCTTTCCCAGCCTTTCAGCTTGTGTTTAATCCAGCAAAGAACAACCACACTGATAAAACTGTGCAACTATGTTTAGTTTCACATAGTTTTTGGAATTTTGCATCCAGTAGTGGCATTTTTTAGAGAATCTGGGGAAAAGAACACACATGGAAACATCCTGATTTTTTTTGTTAATGGATTTTGCATATGTGAATGTTTTGACAATTACTGTACTCTCTCTG
Source organism: Tetraodon nigroviridis (assembly GCA_000180735.1). NCBI lineage: Eukaryota > Metazoa > Chordata > Actinopteri > Tetraodontiformes > Tetraodontidae > Tetraodon > Tetraodon nigroviridis. Next base: position 295,095 of record CAAE01015039.1, on the reverse strand, counting down.
TCGCTCTGCTGTCTGATGATGGCCTCTGTTATCCACATCTTTATTCTGTTTTCACATATTTCCCATCCTTTCTTTTACCTGTGTTTGAAAAGGCACCCATGCGGACCTAATGCGAGCTCCATTCACTGGAAACTTCAAACGTAAACAATGAAAAACAGACCTAACTATTTATTTCCTGGGAGAGCGAACACACAAAAACTGTCTGTTCTGCTGAAAATGAGAAACAACTGCAGAGAAAATTGTTGCCAGTTTGAGAAGAGGAACAACTCAGATTTACTGCTAAAGGGAAAGAGAACCCGCTGTGATCCCTGGTTTACACAATAACATTCCCAAGGAGGTGGAAAGAACGAGAACGAGAACGAGACAGAATTCAACATCTGAGCAGTAGATTACTTTTATCTGCTTGTGTGTAACAGCTATGCCTCTGACCGAGGCAATAAAAAGAATTACAGTAACTACTTTTTAATAAACGCTGCCGCTAAAATTGGTATCATAAGACCAGACGATTTGTCAAAATATACTGCAGTAATAAAAAAAAAAAACAGTGCCGAGAACCACATCCAAAAAAGCAGTTTTTATTCCACAGACCTAAAATTTGCCTCTTAGATGTGATAAATCTGTGAGCCAGAATGTTGCTTCCAATCTTCCAATAATTGAATGAATTGGATTTATATTTACAAATTGTTAAATCAAAATGATCAAAATGATTTCTTAGTTAACAAATCATGCTGTAAAAATGTTCAGTCTAGATGCTATTTTAAGCCTAATTGTTGCACATATGCTGCTTTGTTTTTCTGTCTGTTTGCTGTCTGCTTTGTCTGTTCAAGGGCCCAGACACGGGTTTTTCTAGCCTGAGCAAACTGGCGTCTGGCTGTTTGATGATGATCACTAAGAAGAAGGCAACAAACAGCAGCCTTCACTTCTCCCACCTCGATCTCGATGGATGCTTCCCAGTAATTTTCCACTTCCGCCAAACACACCGTGACGTCTGGTTCCTTTTCTGGCAGTTCATGGGTGGCAAAGACCTTTTGTTTCACGCATGTCAGCTCTAGTTTTAGCCCAGACACTTTCCCGTATCCATCAGCTGCTCCATGTCACCATCTACTTTCAGCACAGCAAAAAATAGCTCGTGTTTTGTGCCCTGCAACCTTTCTGTCCACTGGGGCGAGACAGTGGCACCTGTCAGCCACAAGACAAGTTAAGAAGCCTGGCTCCAGTCACGGACGGATGACCGCTGATGCCTCGCGGTTTGGTTTTCAAGGCTAAAGTCGGAACGGGTCTTTGATGGCGCACAAGGGCCCTCGACGTCAACCTCGAGGTCATTTCTGCGAGCGTAAAGACCAAAAGATCGAGAATTTCCTGAAGTGGAAGTCAGCAGAGTCGCTCTTACATGCATTTCTATCACTGGAGATAAGACGATTAACGTAGAAGTATCGCATTTTACATGTAGTTTGTTTATGTCCTGTTATCTAATGACACAAGTTAAATGACTTCTAATAGCAATAACAAGTTATTAATAACATTCATCAATACTGTGTTGCTTTGGGAACCTACTAAAATACATTACTGGTTCAAATTTGATTTTTTTATTTTTATTTTAAACAATTCTCACCCTTTCTTGCTTATATGTTCAATTGTTTAGTCAGATTATATGCAGTCGCCCGCAGCTGTCCAACACATGTCTCAATATTTCTCCACATGTTTCAAGAGAGAAGTGAATGAAAAATATTTTTGAATACTCTGTCAGCAATCAATTGCTCAGGTGTTCCGTACTTGTTAATGCATAATGTTCTTTACTTTTAGTGCTGTTCTTTAAATAATTTAACTCGAAACACATCATCCTGCCGACCTGAGAATAAAAGAATTATCCAAGCAGACGTCTGGAGATAGCCCTGGGGTCATCAGTCATGGCTTCCAGACGGTTTTAAGCTGGCTGGCTCTGCTGGGCATTAGACGTTGATGGAAACCCAAACATTAAGCTGGTCGTGACTTGAGTTATGTCAACTGTGTATGTTACATAATAAAAATGAGAAAATCTTTCCAAAATAACTTACAGAAAGGGGGCTCAGAGTCATGATTGCGCCACGTTACCTTTTATCTAATTCTAATGCACCAAAAAAACAGCCTGTAACTGGCTTAGCTTGCCAGCTGCTCTACCTGCCCACCCACCCAGTACTTGTCCATGTCTTCATCTTGCATAAGGTCTTTCGCATGCTTCATTTAGAGCTAATTAAAGCTACTTTAGAAGCTAACAACATCAAATAATTACATGAACCATCATTAATCAATCAAATTGGTGGTCAGCAGCCTGTAAGTGCAGGTGAGAATACTGGTTAGGGTTAGGGTAGGTTAAGTATGCGCCAATAGCAGTGGTTGAGTCTGATGTCTCCACTCAATTCTGTCAGGTCGGATGAGAGACTGTGACAGTTGTACACAAAGCTGAGGCAACAACATTCCACAAAGCAGACAAAGGAATCCTGGAAAATGTGGACACAAAAAGTAGGAAAAGATGGATTCAATAAATCCTCGGTAGGTCTGATCATGTTAAGATCAGGAAACAGTCTTCTTATTTTTTTTTTTTTACCCAAAAGAGCCTTCAGCAAGAGTTAAAAATCCAAAAAGAAACATGAGAGGAGGCATCCAGCCATTATCGGAGCATCGTTTGTTCTGTGACCAGCCTGCTGGTGGATTCACACAGTGAGTGTATTCCTCTTGCAGGAGAACAAAAGAAAAGTCGCAGTCCAAGGATGCACCTAAATTAAACAAGATGCTTCTTATGTGATGCAACTAGTGGAGCAGCAGCATTTTTGGGGGTTATTTTTTGCTGTTTTCGTCTCTTTACCCTTTTACAGCTAAAGAACAACCATGCCACCATTCTGGAGACTCTGGCTGCTAGTTCACCTAAATTCCTCTGTATTTATTTACAGCCCAGAGACGAGGACACCTGATCCTCCTCTTTCACCGGCGCTATATCTGCATAAGCTTTGTTGTTCTTGTTCTTTTTTTTTATTCTCCTGTGCAAAAAACAAAAGCAATTGTAAACAGGTGGTAAAAGATTGAGAACAGAAAAACAAGAGGAGAAGCATTTTCACCACTTTTTCCAGGCAATCCTGGAATCCTTGCAACATTTCTAATATAAATTTCATTTGCGTTCCATAGAGAGGGTCCCCTGGTATGGACCCCAGTCCCACGGTAGCCCAGATAGTATAAACTAAAGCTGAGCTCTGGCTATAATGGTTATTTCATATAATTGTCATTGTTGCTGGACATTAGGGTAATTTTATTGACCGAGAAATATATTTTGATGTCTATCGAATGGATGATTCTCTTAGAGAATAATAAAGTATCTATCTGTCTATTTCTATCTTCTGTATTTAGCACTATAGCATCATTTACCCCTCCATGCCTTTTATTTTGTGTACATTTGTTGTTTTTTTTTGTTTTAGCGCTGCACTGTTTACAGTATGTCTGCAAAAAAGCAGGAGAATGTTCCGATGCCACCCACACTAACGCACGGTAGCAGCCGCCATCATCCATTACTGGCTCAGTGGGTTAGCGATAAACCTTTTGAGAATGCTGCTTTGGAAAGGCGTTTCCCCTCTTCTCCTGTTGCTCCATATTAGTCCTATAGCTTCAAACAGTACAGGTCAACAGGACACCGTCTGCACATTAGACCTAGGGTCAAACAAACACCTGCTGCCAAGACGAGCAGTCGTATAACTGACAGGCGTTAACACTCCCGTAACTACACTGCTAAGCTGTGTTAAATACGCTGCACTGCATTAGGGTGCAGCGCTGCCCGCGTCGGACTCGTCAGAAACCATCTGAAGGCCACGATTGGTGCTCACACCTTCTCCTGTCCTGCTCCTTCTCGTCCTCCTCCTGCTCATCTCATTTCACACTAAACAAAGTCACGGCGGGGTCCCGTGGCTGGAGCCCCCTCTTTCTTATCACCTCACAGCTGGAGCCACTGGCTGGGGTTGATGAACTTGGCTGGAAGGAATCTGCAGGCTGCTTCACCTGACTGAGCAGAGTTAATGAGTCAGAAAAAAATCCCAAAGCTGGAGCTCCAGGGTTCACTGTGGGCATCAGGAGAGACAGGTTGGACCAGCACAGGAGAGAGGATGAGCTGTTTTTTATGGGAGATCCGGAGCCTTCAGAGGCTTGGGGGAGGGGTAGGGGGCGTAGCGGATGTAGCGTTACGAGGAGACGCCGTTGGATTGAAGTGTGACTGGACAGAGCAGGGATTATCCTGCTTTGATCACCAAAGCCTGTCCGTACCAGGGACCTCAGCCGGGTGCCCTCTGTCCACAAAGCTGCTGCCAACCCCCCGCCCACCTGGCTGCCCCCAAGGTGTGAAATGTGCCCCCAATCCTTTCCCTACACACTCCATCACACAGCAGACCTACAGCAGAAGTTCTGTCAGATGGTTCGGAAAGGAGGGCATGGCCAACCCAACTGATCCGCTTCAGATATTTACCCTTCAAAACATATTTGTCTTGCCTCAAAATAGGGGTCTTTTAAGTTCGTTTAGACTTTGAATGAGATTTGCTAACTAAATGTTATAATGAACAGTTTGGATATGGCTATAGGACATATGATTAGCATTAGTTGGGGAGAAACTTTGATGAATCCTCTGACATCTCACAGAAGGAGCTGCAGGTTTTGCCATCCGTCTTTGGGATTCTCTTTTATAAATTAAATCACTGTTCCCTCACCACCTGGTTATCCTCTTCTCCTGTCTGATCAGATGATTGACAGCCAGTTAGTGAGGGGAACCGCTTGAATTATGTATGCATGCAAAAAAAAAAAGATGTTCTTGGCATGGGTTCAAAGCATACCTGACCGATCTGTGCCACAGACAGCTTTGAACCTTCGAATCACAGAAATGCTGTCAATGTTTGTCTCGCTGCCTGGGGCGAGT